>CP144694.1:18547446-19121419 GCA_036885675.1 Vigna mungo
TGAGAAGGTATATGAAAATTCATTCGTTTCCGCCAACTAGACGTCTCGTCCCGCCAAGCCGACGTCTATATATAACAAAAATATTAATTTTTAAATGGAATGGACGTCATATTAGTGGGGAGCCCGACATCTATGCAATTATAGACGACGGTTTTGTTCGCAATTGACGTTTAATTTCTTGTTAAATGATGTTAAACCACATTTTGTGAAGCAGCACTTTGATCGTCTTCCTTCGCCTTTTCTCTCTGCTTCACTGCATTTCCAAGTGTGTTTGATGTCCTATGAACTATTTAAAGTTATTTTTTCTCCGTTTAAAGTAATCTTTGATGTATTATCTTTCATTTGAACCGATTAAAATGAGTTTTCGTTGTGTTTTGTTGCAGTTTTTCTTGTGTCTTTGGGTAGCGTAGTGCATCCTCTCCGTTTGCTAGTTTCCTCCTAAGAAAAACTTACGTTTTTTGGATCTCTTATGGCATTTCAACCTGAAGCCGAACTTGGGTTATTGACTACTTCCACTCCAACCGCCAAAGGAAAAGAAAACGGTGAGAATATGCTGTCACCGTATTCTCATCGTATTCTTTTTCATTGGCAGTCAGAGTGGACCTAGGCAACGACCCAGGTTCGTCTTTGGGTTGAAATGCCATAAGAGATCCAAAAGACGCATTTTTTTCTTACGATGAAACTAGCAAGGGAAGGAGGTGCTACTACACTACCCACAGACACGAGAAAAACTGCATCAAAACACGACGAACACTTCATAGACATCGGTGAGTACACTGACCGACGTCTATAGTGCCCTTAGACGTCGATTAATGCAATATCTGACGGGTTCATAGACATCATACGTGTCTGTTAACCGACGTCTATAGTTCCCTCAGACGTCGGTTAGTGCAATGTCTGATGTCTTTATAGACGTTGAAATTTTCACTTAACCGATGTCGCACCTACAGAAATTTGACGTCCCATTAACGTCACCCTAAAGACGTCGGTTCGGGAGGTGACATTAAAAGCCCAAAATAACTGACGTCTAAAGCCCTTTCTGCACTAGTGATAATTGAGAAATGTGGAATATAAGTGAAAAAATTTCTATAATTTGGGCAATATAATGTTCGTTGATGTAAAATTATGGTGCTCTTGTTAAATATAATTTGAAATTATTTGTTGGTCAGGCAAGACGTGTTGACTAGAATATAGGGAATATATTTTTTATTAAGCACAATTGTTGGGAGTCTCTTCTCTGACGTGCTAATTAAGTATACTAAATTCCTTACTAAATTATCAAAAAAGCTTAATGATAATGGTTGAAAAATCATTATTTTCATACTTAAATTTGACATTAAACACACCCTTTATGACTTAGAATTAACTTGAAATCATGCATTTTGCATAAGTTAGAGAATAAGAGAGTCAAAGTTGGTTTTCTTGGTTTAATGTTTGGTTTTCCCTTGATTTTGTAGGTTTATTGAATGATTTGAAAGAAGGGTAGAAGTATCAAGGAGTTGCAGTGCAGAAAAGTCCACCAGAATGCAGAAAAGTCAACCAATCAACCAGAAAAGTCAACTAGTCAATTAGAAAAGTCAACCAGTCAACCAGAATGCTGAAAAGTCAACAAGAGTGCAGTTTTGTGTCGTAGGGCGGAGGACTCGGACCAGTTATTCACTGTTTTTGCCTGGGCTCCACCGTTGGGGGCCATTCTGAGTGTCGCACCCACCGCTGGGTGGTGAGCCATCACTGGGCAGTGTACTATTGGGCCTGGGCCAAAATTCTGTTATTTTTCTATGTTATATATAGAGCCAGACGAACGAGAAGGGGTATCTTTTGACAGAAAGAGGCGCATAAACACTTTCTTCACCCCTCATAGGTGAATTTTGGATGTAGGAGCTCCAATTTATCAAATCTAGGGTTTATCTTTTCATTCATTCCATTATTTTCATCTAGTTTCACCATAATTAAGGTGAACTAAACCTCCATTGTTGTTGGGGACTTGATGTAATCCTTTGAAACTCTCATATATTGAATTGTTGATTTATTCATATGATTTTATTCATTAACTGTTACGGTTTTTCCTCCATTATATTTGCATGCTTTGTTTGAGACATTATTCAATAGCATAATCTTTGATTCTATCTATATGGACACGTGTGGGTAGGTCTAAACATGAAGGAATTCTCTTGGTAGAAATATTCCCTAGACATAGGGATAGGAGGACCGATTGCCTTAAGCTTCTGTGCGAATTATGTAATGCATGATCAATTGCTAGAGAGACTAGACATAGTAAACTAGTAATTAGGAGTAGTCTCTTTTCACCAAGACATTGGGATTAGGGTAAATTGGAAAGTGACATCAACATTAATGACGGAGTAGAATTCTTAGATATATGAGAGTAGTTAGGATGAAATCGTAAACCCCAACAACGTAATTCATTCATTCATCATTCACATGCGTTATCTTTTGGTCAATTGATAAAAACCTTTGCATGCATATTTAATTTTCGTTTTTGCATTATAAAACCCTAATTTTCATTATTCAAGTCTTAAATAATCAAGAAATGACATGAACGTTTAGGCCTATGAGTCTCTAGGGAAATGATACTAGGACTTACCGTTTATTATTACTTGATACGATTCAGTACATTTGCTGGACTCTTAACAAGTTTTTGGCGCCGTTGCCAGGGACTCGTGGTTTAACTATTTTAGTAGTGTGATTATTGATTACCTTTGACTTGATTTTTTAAGTTTGTTTTTATTTTTGTTCTAATAAATGTTTTCTAAGGTTTTGTGCCTAATGCTTGCAGGATGCAGTTTGGACAAGAATTTAACCATATGGGCACTCAGTTCTACCAAAATGATTTCAACCACTCGTGGGAACCTCACTCAAACATGGATCAAAGCCCATTTGGGCAAGCTATCGAGCAACAAATCACTCCACCCAAGGAGAATACAAGCTTGACGAACTTTTTCAGCGGGTCATGGATACGAGTTTATCTTATATCAAAAGCATGGAGGAGTTACAACAATGTTGTCAATGGCAGCAACAACCCTCTTTACCAAAAGAAATGTTGGAGGACGCGCAACAACTATGGCAATAGGTATCTGCTTTGAATAAGAAAATCAACAAGTGGGAGGAGATGTTTGAACAAATTATGCAAAATTTCATCTCCGCTAAAAAAAACAGGGAAGTGGCATTCAAAAGGATGGAGATGCAGATTGTTCACTTAATTGAGAAATTGGATTCTAGGGTTAATACTGAGGTTAACCCTAGGGTGGAGTGTCAAGCCAATATCACTAGAAGTGACAAGATTGTTGAAGAGGAAAAGATAGAGATAGATGAAGAGAGGATAGAGGAAGAAGAAATAGAAAGGTTGAGTGAGAAAGATAAAGATGAGGAGAAAGAAAAAAAAGTGGTTGAGAGAAAAGATGAAAAGAGAATGTGTGTGAAAATAAAGAAGAAAATAGGAGAGAGAATGAGAGTAAGAAAAAGAGGAAGAGAGGAAGAAAGAAAAGATCATATGAAAAACCCCTTCCTCATCCAAAGAAGTATCATAGGAAGGAAAAGAAATTTAAGTGCTTGATGGAAACTGCAAGAAATTGGAGATTAAAGTTCCTATGATTGAAACATGGAAACGGGTGCTTGGTTTTATCAACTTTCTGAAGAAATTCAGCAGAAAGAAGAAAAAGAAAATAATACCAAGCAAGGAGAATATCAACACATACTGATGGGTGTTTGAGTTTTACTGGGTCAAGCTAATGACGTTAAAAGAGCGCTTGCTGGGAGGCAACCCAGTTTCTGATTTTTCTTTTTAATTGATTATTTGTGTGTTTTCGATTTGATTTTCCTTTGTGTGTTTAAGTTTAGGTTATATGCTGCTTCTGATGGCAGTGATGATAGCATCTACTGATGGATGCTAGGAGGATTTAGATAACAACATCTATTGATCAATGTTGCTATGATAAGGATGAGGAATAATAACATTTATTGAAGGATGTTATGTGATCAAGCATCTACTGAGGGATGCTATGTGATTAGGCATCTACTGTTGGGTGTCATTGACAGCATTTACTGATGAATGCTGATGAAGATGAGAAAGATTAGCATCTACTGATGGGTGCTAAGGAGAAAGATGTGCATCTACTGAAGGATGCTGGAGGATTATTAGGTCAGGCTCATGACGTTAAACAAGCGCTACCTGGGAGGCAAACCAGTTTTCTAAACCTTTCTTTTTAATTTATGCTTTATTTGCTTCTATTTTTAGAATAGGTGTTGATGTACTTGGTTTAAAACTTATGTATGATGCAATGGGTTGATGATGATTTGATGAGTGTGCTTGATGATGCTTTTATATTGACTAATGTTGAGATGATATATGATATGCTATATATAGGTGGTGGTTCACAATATGTGTGAAAAGATGCATGATGATATGATGTGATTGTGATACTGGGCATGATGTGTATCTATGTATTGGAAGTTGAAATTAGCATATGTGAAATTTTGAATTCTAGAGTTTTTGTTGAATGAATTGTTGTTACTTTGAAAAGCATGAATGACTTTGCTCAGCTTTCTATGATTAAATCACTTGTTTGCATGTCTCATATGATCAAGGCCATTTTTTATTTAGCCCTTTCTTAACCAATACAAAATTTTCGTCCCATAAAAAGAACCATGTGTTCTACCCTTTTGAACCTAAGCCTTATGCAGTATGTGAAACCCTTTTTAAAAATCTTTACCTTGAGTTAAGATGTTTTTTGTGTGGTTTTGATAAAGGTTCAAGTTTGAGGTTGTTGGGAGAATTGAAATTGAAAAAAAGATAAGCATTGAGCTAATTTGTTGAGCAAAGCATGAAAAAGTATGAAAAAGATAGAAAAGATAGCATGAAAAAAAAAGCTCAATGCAAAGAAAAGGGAAAGTTGGGAATGAGTGAGATTTGTAAAAAGAGAGTTTGTGCTTGAGCTGTGATTGTTTGAATGACTCTCTTAACTCAGGGAGCGCTAGGCTATGAAACCACAACCGGGCAGTGGACTCAGACCCATTTTTCATTGTTTTTTGCCTGGACGCCACTGCTGGGGGCCATTCTGAGTGTTGCACCCACCGCTGGGCGGTGAGCCACCGCCGGGCAATGTACTATTGGGCCTGGGCCAAAATTCTGTTATTTTTCTGTGCTATATATAGAACCAGATGAACCAGAAGGGATATCTTTTGACAAAAAGAGGCACAGAAACAATCTATTCACCCCGCAGAGGTGGATTTTGGATACGGGAGCTCCAATCTATCAAATCTAGAGTTTATCTTTTCATTCATTCCATTATTTTCATCTAGTTTCACCATGATTATGGTGAACTAAACCTCCATTGTTGTTGGGGACTTGATGTAATCCTTTGAAACTCTCATATATTGAATTGTTGCTTTATTCATATCCTTTTATTAATTAATTGTTAGGGTTTTTCCTCCATTATATTTGCATGCTTTGTTTAAGATATTATTCAATAGCATAATCTTTGATTCTATCTATATGGACACGTGTGGGTAGGTCTAGACATGAGGGAGTTCTCTTGGTAGCAATATTACCTAGACATAGGGATAGGAGGACCAATTGTCTTAAGCTTCTATGCGAATTATGTAATGCATGATCAATTGCTAGGGAGACTAGACATATTAAACTAGTAATTAGAAGTAGTCTCTTTTCACCAAGACATTGGGATTAGGGTAAATTAGAAAGTGGCATTAACATTAATGAAGGAGTAGAATTCTTAGATATATGAGAGTAGATAGGATGAAATCATAAACCCTAACAACATAATTCATTCATACATCATTCACCTACGTTATCTTTTGGTCTATTGATCAAAACCTTTGCATGCATATTTAATTTTCGTTTTTACATTATAGAACCCTAATTTTCGTTATTCAAGTCTTAAATAATCAAGAAATCACATGAATGTTTAGGCCTATGAGTCTCTAGGGAAACGATATTCAAACTTATCATTTATTATTACTTGATATAATTCGGTACACTTGCCGGACTCTTAACACTTAACTATAATGTTTAATTTGAGCAGTTAAAGAGATAAGGTTGATTCATGGTAATCAAAATGAAATAATATGTTGGCGGAAAATCCAGCAAATAAAGCATACACGTCAAAATTAGCACTCACAGATGATCATGTTTAGCTGCGTATTTATCTAAAATAGAATAACAATTGTTGAAATAAATTTTTCAGCATATAGATTTTCAGGTTAGAGGAATTAAAATAGATTTTAAAATTTTAATAGACCAAAACCGGTTTCATATAAATTTTGATGGGAAACTCGTTATTTTCTTTAAAATTTTATTCACTGATCAAACTTTGTTATTTTCATTTCCAATTTCACTTCAACTTAATATTATTTATATATGAGAAATTAAAAAATAATATTTTCAAATTAATAGTGCCTTTAAAATAATAAAACTAGATTATTTTAATATTAAAACACTTAAGTATAAATAAAAATTTAAATATAAATAAAAATTTAATAAAGAGTTTCATTATTTTAAAATATATTATTTTTTTAAAGTCATGTTTTTAAAATTCTATCTTTTTTCTATGTTTTTTACCTTTTATTCATCTGTTTGAAGATTTGAGACCATAAAACTGATCCTCGCAAAGAGTTCTTCAAGTTCAACCGATCAATTTCTCAATTTAGGTAAGTTGGTGTTTTTACTCTTTTCTCTATCCAAACTGTTTTTCTCTTTACATGCGAGCCTCATTCGCTTGCATGTGTCGTTTTTGTCATCAATATGAATCCTTGCTTATCAGTGATCATAATGGTATGATCTAAACATTCTTGTGATGTTTGTATGTATAGATAGAGTATTCTATGGAGCTAAAGGAGTTGTGGTGTTTTTGAGATGTTAGAACTGTTTCAGAGGTGAGAGGTGCTAAATTGTAGTTTTATGTACAGTTGAATGTTCAAATTGCTAACCGTATATAACCAGGAACTAAATTATTATGTGTTATTATTTACATGTTTGCTTGGTTGAAATTGTTAATTAATTGAGATTTTGCCTTTGAATTATGAGAAGTATGTTGTATGTACTCTGATTGTCTAAAAACACTCATGTGAGATCCTTTATGAAATTGCACAAAAACACTAGAACAAAAGGGAGGGTGAATAATGTTTTAGAAAACTTTTTGCATGTGACATTTAATAACTTTGGTATAGTAGCTGGACGATTTATACAAGTTGTTTGATGCTTGATTTATAATATGTTGTTTAAATCAAAGCGTTCAGAGCTCAAGGCTTTTCAAGCACTTAGTAAATTTAGTACAATGTTAAAGACAGATAGCTCTTGAAGAAAATAGTGTTTTCCAACAAGAGTGTTTACCAAAGGTTGACTTTTGTGACCAACTGTAGCATTTATAAGTAAGGCGTTTGTAAAGCTAAGGAAATATGCACACACTTGTTTTATACTGGTTAACTCAATTGAGCTACGTCCAATTCTCCTCTAAAAACCTTTTAGAGGTCTTCACTAGATTGTCAATAAGGTTACACTTGAGTATTGACACCACTTCTGGTTTCCACTAGAAAATCTTGGTATCAACCTCATACATTTCCTAGAATTGAGTTTCATCGACTCCTAGTTGCCTAGTATTCTTCACCACTCCTCGATAGCACATGTTACGTTGACTAGTTAAGTATTAGCACCACTCCTAATTTTCCTAGTCAATCTTGGTAATATCCATTACACTAACTAGAACTGAGTATCACCCACTCCTGGTTATGTAATATTCTTCACCGCTTCTAGTATTCCTAGACAATCCTGGTATCTTTTTGATACGTTGTCTAGTTGAGTTTCACTAACTCATGGTTTCCACTAGACAATTCATGTATTAACTCGATACCTGCCTAGCTAGCGTTTAACTCCACTAAGTTAAACAACAAGAGTGTGAATTCTCTTCAGAATGTGCAATCAATCAGATTGCTTACAAGTCCTAGACAATAGCTCTCACAAAGAGGATGGGTTTACAATACAACTCAATCTAGTAAACCTTGTAGGTTTTTCACTCCTCTTACAAATGTAAGCTTCTGACTCTATATAGCTCGGAGTGTATTCTCAAGAATTTTGTTCTTACACGAGGATGACTTTTACTTTATGTTGCTTGTATGCCCATCCTCTTGATCTTTTCATGATCTTCTATTTATAATAGGCTTCTTGAGAAAATATCCATTAGATGATGCTTGTCTTTGATCTTCAAGTCTTCATAGCCTTTTTCATAGGTAGCAGCCATATGTTGAAGTTTACTTGTCAAAGCATACATGCATTTTTTAATAATTTATCAAAAGTAGGTTGTACGAAAATTGTAGCATGAATTTTAATGGTGAGAACATTCTATGAATGTCTTCTTTGTCTTTAACGTCCATTTCTGACTTGTATATGATAGAACTGGTAGATACTTGACATAGGAAACTGCAAAGGGTAGAGTAGATATGCATGCATGCAGGTATATCCTTTTTCTTATCATTTTTTGTTGTTTTAAAATGTTGTGTATTTAATGATCTTTAATGCTTGTTCAGAACAACTATGTGGTTTTCAAATTTTTCTATCATTTAAACAAGATTTGATCGTTTAAGCATTTATGAAGAGACACCAAGTAGTTCATAAAGATTTCATCGTTGGATGAAGATCTCATTTTGTAACAAGGTATTGTTTAGCCTATACAAGGTGTTTACTAACAGTGTTTTGTTTAGTGATCTTTGTGTGGTTTAAGAACACGTTTAGCAAGATGCCGTTCAACACACTCTTTTGGAGCATTGTTTATATCTTTTGGTGTATTTACCAAAAACATCATTTTGCACACTATTTTGCAAAATATAGTCAGAGCTCGTTTTAGCAATGTTTAGCAATGTATAGCAAGAGAGTGTTTGGCAAGACTCTCTTATGATATATTGACACGTTAACTGAAATATCGTTTGTTAGTGTGTTTGCCAAGATATCAGCGTGTTTACTAAAGCTTTCCTTTAGACATTCATATTATAAGGCTCTTTCACATAACGCTTGTCTTTCAAAGATATTATTTTTCACTAGATGATGTTTTGTCAAATGTTCATTTTGTTTATTGCTTTTTGTTAAACCTCAAAACATATGAGGATGTTAGAGGATCAAACCTTGTCTAAGCAATCTTCCTCTCCTCTTATAACACTTAATTAATTATGTGACAACAACGTTTTATATTATATAAAGTGCCATCCTTTAGACTTAAGGTATATTCTTTCATTTTGTGCCTATGTTCATTAGACAATGTTGTAATGCTTGTTTGATTTGACAAAATTTTGCACCTCTTACATAGTGAGATTCACTTAGACACTTTTATACCCGTCACTTTATAAGTGTATATGTATATGTAAGAACTGCGTCTTGACAAGTCTATGTAGGCTTTTTTTATCATACGCTTTTCTCAAGGATATGTCATCTCATTTTAACTTATCTCTTTCACTTTTTAATATTTATATGCTTTGTGTAACCTAAGATACATCTTTTGATTTTCACTCTGATTTGGCTTTACGCTTAGATGATTCTTTTGTTGTCCATTATCCGATGTTCAGACACTCTTCCTTAGGATTACTCGAGAATGCAATTCTGTTCTTCATGAGATATATTTATGTTCCTTCTATTTTCTTAGATATCTGATTACCCAAGATTTTTTCGTTTAATATTGTTTGTTAAACTTCAAAACCAAATATGCTTTAGACGATCCAATTTCTCTCTAGATGATCTGGTCTCAACACTTTAATTGGGTAATATGTGTTAACACCCTGGCAAGTGTACCAGATCGTATCAAGTAATAAATAGACGGTAAATCCGAATATCGTTTCCCAAAGGACTCTTAGGCCTAGACGTTCATGTGAATTGATTTCATAAAACTTGATAAAGATTAAATTTAGGGTTTGTAATGTTAAACGAAAATAAATATGCAAATGCAAAAGTTTGATCAATTGGAAAATAAAGATACGAATGAATGGAGTTGATGGGGTTTACGGTTTCATCCTAATCCACCCTCCTATATCTACTATTCTTATTAAATTCAACTTTGTTATCAATGTTCATGAAACTTTCTAATTTACTCTAAATTCGATTCCTCGGCGAAAAGAGCCTATCACCAATTACTAGTTTACTATTCCTAGTCTCCCTAGTAATTACTAATGCATTAATGATAGAAGCTTAAAGCAATTGACCATCTTATTCCTATTCCTAGGAAATATTTCATAATCAAGAGAATTATTCTCAGTTCTAGATTTCCTCGTACGTTCCCATATTCACAAAATCAATGATCATGACACTGAATGAGTTAAACAATGCAAGCTTTGAATTCAGAGAAGAAAACCCAAATTGTTGATAACGAAAGTATATGAATAAAATAAGAACCTTGATATAACAGAGTTTCAAAAGGATTACATTGTTCCCCAAGAACAATTGGCTTAGTTCACCATATTCGTGGTGAATCTAGATGAATTGAATGGAAAGAATGAAAAGATAAACCCTAGATTTGGTAGATTGGAGCTTTCGCATCCAAAAGTCGCCTCCAAGGAGTGTAGAAAGTGTTCTGATGTCTCTCTCTGCCAAAAGATACATTCTCTAGTGCGTTCTAGATCTATTTATAATACAGAAAAATAACAGAATTTTGGCACAGACCCATAAGTACACCACTCAACGGTAGGTGCGGCACTCAAGTAGGATGCCTAGTGGTCACACCCAAGTATTAAACAGTGTTGTCTCTGAGAAGGCCACCACTCAGCGGTGGATCTGGCGCTCAGCGGTAGGCACGATTCTTCATGTTCCGCTCAGCGTTGGCGCTTAAGCGTCAGGCAGTGACTTGGCGCTAAGCGCTGAGCGGTAGCTGCGATTCTTCCTTTACACCTTTTTTCATCTCTTCTTGAGTCCAACATCTCCCTACTTCACTTTCCATCATCCAATTCTCATTAAATCCTGTCAAAACAATGTAAAACCAAGCATAATATCTCTAAAACCACCTTTGACTCTCTTGTAACCTAACTAAAGTGTTTTGCATGATTTTAATCTCATTCTAAGTCATAAAGGGTGTGTTTTGATATCAATTTCAAGTATAAAAATAACAGGTTTTTGACCGTTATCACAACCCTAAACTTAGAACTTTACTTGTCCTCAAGCAAACAAAATAAAACTTAGCCTTCCACCTATCATCAAAATGGTTCAACACATTCCAAACTCATTCTTTCACAACAAGTAATTAGTCAATTCAGCTTTTCAATGGAATCCAATCAAGATGCACACATGCTTCAATTCATCCCCACTCACATAATGTTCACATAATCATATAATCTCAACCAGATGTTATTTTCATGAATGATCAGTTAACTAAGCATAGGTGTAATAATGAATTTCAGAGATTCTTACCAGGCAAAGTGTTTTACTCAAGAACTCAAGTGTCTCAGGAGGTCATTCCTTCCCTCTACTATCCACATGTCACATAAAACAAGATCGTCTTTCATCTATGACAATCAACATTCTCACACATAAATGCCATCACAAGGACTTTTTAAGCCTTATAATGAGGTTGGGCTAACAAGAAAAATTGGTTTTTCTGGATCACAAAATCCTTGAGTTAAGAGAGTCATTCAATATTCATAGTTCAAGCACCAACTTTCTTTCACCAATTTCATTCATTCCCAACTTTTCCTTTTTTCTTTTACTTTTACATTGAGCTTATCTTTCATGCTTTTCTTTTCTTTTCTTTTCTATTCTCATGCTTTTTCATTCAACACATTAGCTCAATGCTTTTCTTTTGCCTTTTAATTCTCCCAACAACCTCAAACTTGAATATCAGTACCCTTCAATTATTCTCAGCTCAACTCAAGGTAAAGATTTTTCTCAACAGGGTTTTCAAAAGTGTTTCAGGCTTAGGTTCAAACAGGGTAGAACACATGGTTCTCTTTACTTTGGGACGAAAATTTGGCTAAGTAAGGGCTTCCAAAAATGGCCTTGATCATGTGACACAAACATGTTTTTAATCAATCAAAAAGACTCAGGCAAAATCATTCATGCTCTCAAATGAATAGCAAATATATCAATCAAGCACTTTGGAGCTCAAAAACCTCACACACTATGCTCACTCAACAACTTCAAATATCAATCATACACCCTGCTTAGCATCATAATCACAATCATAATCTCATCATGCATCTGTTCACACAGCTTGTGAAAAATTCACCTATATATAAGCATGTAAAGCAGTCTTAATCATCATCCACATCAAGCATCTTCAAGCACACCCATCATGCAATCAACAAGTCGAACCATCATCAGATAAGGTGTTCAAGCAAGTACAGTAAAACCTACACTAGTCAACAAAATTCAACCTATTCTAAAAGTTCAAATTACAAAGGAAAAAGAAAATAAAACCCTGTTCTACTGCAATTGGCATCCATCGGTAGATGCCATATCAGCCCATGTTGTCATTAGAGTCATCATCATCATCTCCAGCCTCTGCATCCTCAAAATCCTCATGCTTTTGGTCATCATCCATGACTGGAGCTTTAGCTGCTCCAGCTCGGCTACCCTGTGCCTGCTCCTGTGGCCACGCAATAGCACTATGGAACTCATCCATATTCCACCTGTGTGCAGGGGGTGTATCATACAACCCCACAATCATCTCAACTGTGGCCACTTGCCCTCGACAAATAGCCTTAAGTCTAGCCTCCATCATGGACATATACATGTCCCTCATCTGGAATGGCTCTGCATGTTGTGCTGGTTCATCCTGTTGAGTTGTTCCCCTCCTGGGGCGTCTCTGAGGCACTAGTCTAGCTGCATCATTTCCACCACAATACTGCCTGTAATATGTTGCATCTATAGCCTTCCTAGGCCTCTCAAATGGTGGAGTAGAGGTGTCTACCCCAGCCTAATGGAACAAATGTGTGATCAAAGAAGGATGACCAAGTGGTGTCTTGCTCCTCACAATAATGGTACAACTTTGAATCTCATTGGCGATGACCTCACCAATATTCACATTCAGGCCTCTCAACATGCAATAAATGAACATAATCCTATGAAGTGTAATATCAGAAACATGGGAGCAGGGTTGGACGTTAGCATGAGATGCCATCCAATATTTTGCCAGGGGTGTCAGGTCAGCTCTCTTGATATTGATGGTTGCACCATTTGGGTTCCTTTGAAAAGGCCCTCTAAGCACACAAAGTGCACTCTCAATGTCTTCAAAATTCGTGCCCTCCTTCACATTCAGTGCATATTGACATTTCTCACCAACCCACTCAGTGCCCAGAAAGCTGTTAATTGTTTCAGGATCATATCTAACGATCCTCCCCTGAAC
The DNA here is from genome assembly GCA_036885675.1 of Vigna mungo. Lineage (NCBI taxonomy): Eukaryota > Viridiplantae > Streptophyta > Magnoliopsida > Fabales > Fabaceae > Vigna > Vigna mungo. The sequence continues at coordinate 18,560,790 of CP144694.1, forward strand.
ATAGCTTGTATACATGTCCATGTTAACCCCCATTGATTGAGCATTTGTGTAAAATTCTTTTACCACTGCTATATTGGCAGGTGCAGGGTATGTGGCCAATTTCTCCCAATTTCTGCTCTCTAACTCCTCGCCAAAATGCGGTGCCAAGTCTGGAATGAATGATGCTTTCCTTTCCATTATGAGGCTTCTTTCTTGAACAGTTACATGGTGTTGCTCATGCCTCCTTGAAAGAAATCTATTGGAGTAAAACCTCTCAGGTTCTCTCCTCTTGTTCCCTTGCGTCTTGACTCTCTTTTCGGATGAGGATGCCATTCCTACATCAAATACATTTCAAAAGACCAAGAAATTCATCATCAAAAGTTAGCAAACCATTAAATAAGAGTTATTCCAGCACTGTACAGTGCTGAGGGCCAAACAGGGCCCCTCAGCGTCACCTGCAGATAAAAAAAAATCAAGCAAACAAACATTTAGCCTGCCTATCGCTCAGCGGCAGCTCATCGCTCATAAGTGACGGCGGCAGTTTTGCAAAACGTCTCCTAAACCCCTTTAATCTCCACCCAAATGCAAATTTCTCAGTTCTAGATCAAGATCACACAATTTAGTCGGTGCAAAACATTTCTATTTCATTAAATCATGCATATAAATCAAAAGCCCTAATTTTTCATGCTTCTTCACATGCTTTCATCAAATTCCTATTCTAGAAACCCTAAGATGAAAATTGTATGACTTACTTGGGTGGAGAAACTTAAAATGCTTGCAAAATGCTCCTTGAATGATGATGGATGCTCCCCAAAATGTAGTGCTCTCACCAAACCCAAAACTTTGCCAAAGGAATGGTTCAAAAATGATGAACAAAGGATTTTGTGAGTGGGTGATGGGAAAAGTGAAGAGAAACTCTTGAAAAGCTCTTTAGAGTGCAAAGAGAGTGTGAAGGTTGAGAATCAACGCCTGGGCAAACCCTAAGGGGATTTTTAAAAAGTGAAATTGGGCCTCCAACGCTGAGCCCTTTAAAAATCCCAAAAATTGAATCTGCAACGCCACCGCTCAGCACTAAATTACTACTGGGCGGTAGGCGCGATTTTGAAAATCCTCCCTTTTTGGTTCGCCTGAGCGTTTCGTGACCTGTAGCACTCAATTTCAACTCTCAATTTTCAATTTTTATGCAATTCCCCTCTCACATGCAACACTAAATTCCTAGAATGCAACTAAACAGAGTTTAAAAATAAAATTAATAATCAATTGGGTTGCCTCCCAGGTAGCGCTTGTTTAACGTCATGAGCCTAACCCAAACCTTTCTAGCACTTGTCAGTAAGTGCAAATCTTTCCAACACCCTTCAGTAGGTGTGCTTCCCTGTATCCTTCAGTGAATACATAATTAATCTAGCATCCATCAGTAGATGCTAGCCAATAAAAATTGTTTACAAATCCAAAAATTACAATTCCAAATAATCAAAAGAAAAATTATTGTTCAACAATCACTAGGGTGCCTCCCAGTAAGCATTTTTTTAACGTCATTAGCTTGACTTGGTAAAGCTCACATCTTCTCTTTCATGTTGATGTCTTTATCACACCAACTCATCACTTGCCTTTTATCCACCTTCTTGACTCTTCTGTAGTATGGATCTTCAATTTCTACCACTCCATTCTTTCTATGGCTCTTTGATGAGTGGTTATTTCTTGAACTATATTTAGTTTATTGCACTTAAATAAACCAGGGAATTGTGTTTAATTGTTTGTTATTTCCCCGTTTTCCGAATTTTGCTTAATTTGGTCGGAAATTCGTAATTGTGCTAATTTGGGTTTTCTGAGCTGATTAAGTGTATTTTGGTTGCAGGGAAATTTTGGGAAACATCATTTGGAGCATTAGGGATGGTGGCATGATCATTAAAGACTCAACATTTAGCCATTTCCATTTTAATAAAGTTGTAATTTCGTTTTTTTAGAAACCTTAATTAGAATTAGGTGTTTTGGACCCTTTTGGGGGCAATTTTGTAAAAAACACCCATGTGTAGGTCATGTGCCTTTTAGGTTAGGGTTTTTATTTTTTTTTGTGGACCCCATTTGGAGGGCAACTCTCGGCATTTTAGAGAGCCTTGGCTGACCACACATTGGAGACACTCCAACACACTTCATACTACACTTTCATTTTGCTTTTGGCCTTGTATGAACTCTCTTGGGAGCCTTGGTATGCTATTTTCGTTTTCTTCACTATGAATGAGCAAGATCACGTTTTTCTTCTTCTATTATGTGCAACAATGCTTGTTCTTGCTTGATGGAATGAAGCTCTACCATTTCTCTCTTTAGATTTTCGTTTTGATGGTTGAATGCTTGAGTTTGAAGCTTCTTCTTTGCTTTTTCATGGTGGTGTCTTTGGTGGAAGGGAGACCCATTGTCCATTTCGATTTTCTCATCATTTTGCTGCAGTGATTTCGAATTTATCTTGTGTTTCTTGGATTGGAGAATGAAAATGGAGTTATTGTCAAGTTTGGTAGTGAAAAAGGCTTAAGTTGGTGCATGGGTATTGTGTTCTTGAGCCATTTTCTTCTTGCATTTTGTTCTTGATGTTTGGAAACATATTTGGAGCTGGATTTTATGTTTAATGATGGTGGCTGGACAGTGCAGTAATGGAAGTTAAGGGTTTGGTTTTGTTTTGGTCAAAAGTTTAAAGAAAAGTAAGTTTGAAGTTGGTTTGAAGAAGGTAGACCTTGGGTTTCTTGCTCTTGAATTATTTTGCAATTGAACTATGGAACTTTGGGTTTTTGGTGCAGCATTTTCGGTTTTAGAAGATGGAGAAGCTTTGGATGTTTGCTTTGGTAGAGGAAAACCGAAAATGGGTTGAAAGGGAGAGAGAAAATGGTGCATTAATTTTTTACCCAATTTGGCCAAGCACATTTGATGCTACTTTTGACTAAGGAAACATTTCCTCTTTAAGTTTTGTCCTAAAGCTTGTTTAATTACCCCTTTGTTTTGCATTAATTTGCATTGTAGGATTAGTTGTTTTTTTTAATTTCTTTAATTTAGTGTTGCATTTAATTTAATTTAACTGTGCTTAGATATTTGTTTAGTCTAGTATTTGGTTTAGCATTTTCACTCTCTGGACTCGATTTTAAAACAATAACTGCAACCACAGCAGATGTCCAAATGCTATGTTTTATATGTCAAATGAAAGATAATTGAGTCTACTTTCCAGGAAAAAAAACCTCATGTCATTTAGAGCTTTGTAAAAAAAGTTATGGTTAAAACATTGAGCAAAGGTCAGAGCTGCCTAGTTCCCGCGTGAATTTTCGTTTTTGCTGTTTTAATTTCATTTTAATTTTTCCACATCCACAAACAACATTTCAAAACCCCCCCCCCCCCACTGTGTTAGACCTGATTCTGAACCGCAGTTGGTCCTTGAGAGACGACCTAGGGGTCATTCCCTAGCATTATACTGCATTTCTAAATTGCAATCAAATTTGTATGGGTTACGACACCCATCAAATTTTGGCGCCGTTGCCGGGGACCAACGGTTCAGTATTGAGTCTTTTGTTTGTGTGTCTTGTGACTGTTTTTTTTTTAAGTGTTGTGATAGTCTTTGTGGTGTCTTGTGATTGTTTTCTGTGATTTGAGATTTTTGTGCTATTGTTTCATGATTAGAGGGTGTTGTGATTTAGTGTATGACTAGAGGAAATCCTGGATTCATACCACCTTTTGACCCTGAAATTGATAGGACCTTTCATAGGTTAGTTAGGCATTCTAGGAATTTGTCTTTAGAGTCTGTTTTTGAGTCTGTCCCATTAGATACTGTTCATCCAACTGCTGAGTATTTTGTGCATACTGCATCTACTGCATCTGTTGCATCTGCACTTGATTCTGATTCTGATTCTGTTGGTTTTCACACTGAGAACAATATGGCACAACCTCCACCTCGTGAGAGGACTTTTAGGGAGATGGCTGCACCTGATTTCGATATTGAAAGCTTGTGCATCCAATATCCTGATGAGGACGTTCCATTTGTTCTCAAGACTGGACTGATACATTTGTTGCCCAAGTTTCATGGTCTTGCAGGTGAGAGTCCACACAAGCATTTGAAGGAATTCCACATTGTTTGTTCTACTATGAAACCTCATGATGTTCCTGAAGAGCACATCTTTTTGAAAGCATTTCCTCACTCATTGGAAGGTGTTGCTAAGGATTGGCTATATGCTTTAGCGCCTAGATCCATCACTAGCTGGGATGATCTGAAGAGGTTGTTCTTAGAGAAATTTTTCCCAGCATCCCGGACCACAGCTATCAGGAAGGACATCACTGGGATTAGGCAGCTTGGTGGAGAGAGCTTGTATGAGTATTGGGAGAGATTCAAGACACTTTGTGCAAGTTGCCCCCACCATCAGATACCTGAACAACTCCTTATCCAGTATTTCTATGAGGGTTTGAACAACATGGATAGGGGTATGATTGATGCTGCCAGTGGTGGAGCTCTTGGAGACACCACACCTGCTGAGGCCAGGCATTTGATTGAGAAGATGGCTTCCAACTCCCAACAGTTTAGCGCCAGGAATGATGCCATTGTAGTGAGGGGCGTACATGATGTGGTTGCCCAGTCTTTATCAGCCATTGAAAGCAAGTTGGAAGGCAAGATTGAATCTCTTACAAAGTTGGTGACACAGTTGACTACCAACCAGAGATCTGCAGCTCCATCTGCATCTGTTGCACGACTATGTGCTATTTGTCCTTCCAGTGACCACTATACAGATGCTTGTCCTACTTTGCAGTCCTCAGCTGCCTCTGATGCGCCTCAGGCTTATGCTACCAACATATATAACAACAGGCAGCCACAACAGCAAAGTCATGACTTGTCCAGCAACAGGTACAACCCAGGGTGGAGGAATCACCCCAATCTTAGATGGAACAATGCGCCGCAGTTTCAGCAGCAGGCACCACCTTTCCAGAATGCTGGAGCACCTAACAGATATGTGCCTCCACCTATGCAACAACACCAGAGGCAACAGCAACAACAGCAGCAGCAAGAGGCGCCTGCCCAACCAGCTGCCCAACCTTCCACTTCTTCTGAGCCTTCATTGGAAGAGTTAGTGAGACAGATGACTATGCAAAACCTACAGTTTCAGCAGGAGACTAGAGCTTCCATACAGAGTCTCACTAACCAGATGGGTCAGATGGCTACTCAGATGAATCAGGCGCAGTCTCAAAATTCTGATAAGTTACCATCCCAGACTGTGCAGAATCCGAAGAATGTGAGTGCCATTACCCTCAGATCAGGGAAGCAGACTGTTGTGCCTTCAGAGCCCGCTTCTACACCTACACCCGTGCCTGCCACTTGTCCTAGAGAGGACGACCATTACGGTCCACGCAGGGCATTTGAGGTGGGTGGATCTTCTTCTTCAGCCGGTGGTTCTTCTTCAGGTGGATCTTCTTCCTCTTCCACCACCACCGCTGCTGCGCCTTCTCCATTTGTTGACCGACCTATCCCTCTTCCATTCCCTTCACGGGCACTTCCTAGCAAAAAGACTGAAGAGGTGGATAGGGAAATTCTGGAGACCTTCAGGAAAGTAGAGGTGAACATACCTCTACTTGATGCCATTAAACAGATTCCAAGATATGCCAAATTCTTGAAGGAGTTGTGCACACACAAGAGGAAGATGAAGGGCGATGAAAGGATTAGCATGGGAAGGAATGTATCTGCGCTTATTGGTAAGTCGGTCCCGCACATTCCTGAGAAGTGCAAGGACCCAGGTATATTTTGCATTCCTTGTGTGATTGGAAACAGTAAATTTGAGAATGCCATGCTTGATTTGGGTGCTTCTGTTAATGTCATGCCTTTGTCTATATATTCCTCTTTGTCTCTTGGTCCTTTGCAAACCACGGGTGTGGTCATTCAGTTGGCCAATAGGAGTGTTACCCACCCAACAGGTTTCATAGAGGATGTCTTGGTTAGGGTTGGTGAATTGATTTTTCCTGCTGACTTTTATGTTTTGGAGATGGAGGAGGGATTCTCTCATGGATCCGCTCCCATTATCTTAGGCAGGCCATTTTTGAAAACTGCCCGAACTAAGATTGATGTGTATGCTGGAACTTTGTCTATGGAAATTGCTGATATTGTTGTTCATTTTAATATCCTTGATGCAATGAAATTTCCAGCTGAGGACCATTCTGTGTTTAGGATTGATGCATTGGATGACATTATTGATGAATTTGTTGTTCATGACTTTCACTCTTTGCATAAGAAGAAACATTCTTTTCTATCTTCTTTACATCCATGCATTGAATCTGGAATTGAGACAGGATTTGAATATGATGTTGAATTGGATGAGAACTGTGATGTCCAGGATATTGATGATGTCCAGGTTATTGATGATATGCGTGTTTATGATGATTTGGATAATATTGATGATGTTTGTGATATACCTGTGATGGATGTTGATCTGGATTGTGATGAGATGGGTTTTCTGCCTTTACCTGTTCATTCTTTAGAGTCAGAATGCATTAACCACGTTGCAGGAAGTACACTTGAATCTGACTTGCAGGAACCCACTCTTGAGCTTAAACAGCTCCCAGAAAACCTCAAGTACGTGTACTTGGAGGATGATGAGAGGAAACCGGTCATAATTTCCACCTCCCTTGATTCTGTTCAAGAGGAGAGGTTGCTTGGAGTGTTGAGGCGCATAAGAAAGCCATAGGTTGGAGTTTGGCGGACATCCCTGGTATTAGCCCATCCACATGCATGCATAGGATTCTGTTGGAAGATGGGGCCAAACCAGTGAGACAGCCGCAGAGAAGGCAAAACCCTGTGATCTTGGACGTGATTAAGAAGGAGGTGATGAAGCTTTTGCAAGCTGGGATCATCTACCCTATTTCAGACAGTCAGTGGGTGAGCCCCATCCATGTTGTGCCCAAGAAGACCGGTCTCACTGTTGTGAAAAATGAGAGGGATGAGCTGATTCCCACAAGAGTGCAGAACAGCTGGAGAGTCTGCATTGATTATAGGAGGCTCAATCAAGCAACCAGGAAAGATCACTTCCCCCTGCCATTCATTGATCAGATGCTGGAGCGCCTGGCAGGTAAATCTCATTATTGCTTTCTTGATGGTTTTTCTGGTTATTTTCAAATCAATATTGCTCCTGAGGACCAAGAGAAAACCACATTCACCTGCCCCTTTGGCACTTTTGCCTATAGGAGGATGCCCTTTGGCCTATGCAACGCCCCTGGTACCTTCCAGCGGTGCATGCTTAGCATTTTTAGCGACTTTCTTGAGAGTTGCATAGAGGTGTTTATGGATGATTTTACTGTGTATGGATCCTCTTTTGATGCATGTTTAGACAGTTTGGAAAAAGTTTTGAAAAGATGCATAGAAACAAACCTTGTTCTCAATTTTGAGAAATGTCACTTCATGGTTGAACAAGGTTTAGTTCTAGGGCACATCATTTCTGAAAAGGGAATAGAGGTAGATCCTTCTAAGATATCTGTGATTTCGCAGTTGCCTTACCCCTCTTGCGTGCGAGAGGTTAGATCTTTTCTAGGACATGCAGGTTTCTACAGGCGCTTCATCAAGGATTTCAGCAAGAAGGCGCTTCCCTTGTCTAGACTACTGCAAAAGGATATTGACTTTGCTTTTGATGATCGATGCAAGCAGGCATTTGATTGCCTAAAGGAAGCTTTGACCACCACTCCGATCATTCAGGCGCCAGATTGGACAGCCCCATTTGAGCTCATGTGTGACGCATCAAATCATGCCTTGGGAGCTGTCCTGACACAGAAGATTGGCAAGCTGCCTAGAGTGATCTACTACGCCTCACGCACTTTGGATGCTGCCCAAGCAAACTACACCACGACTGAGAAGGAGTTGTTGGCAATTGTTTTTGCCCTTGATAAATTTAGGTCGTATTTGCTTGGATCTCCTGTTATTGTGTATACTGACCATGCAGCTCTGAAGTTTTTGTTGAAAAAGGCTGAGTCAAAGCCTAGATTGATCAGGTGGATGCTACTACTCCAGGAGTTTGACTTGCAGATTAAAGACCGGAGTGGAGCACAGAACTTGGTTGCAGACCACCTCAGTAGGATTGAGAGAGCTGAGGATCAGGCTCATGTTTTGCCCATCCAGGACGACTTTCCTGATGAGAGTTTGTTAATGATTTCTTCTTCTCACCCTACTCCTTGGTTTGCACACATTGTGAATTATTTGGTTGCTTCTGTTTTTCCTCCCTTAGCATCACGTGCTCAAATTGCAAAAATTAAGAGTGATGCTAAGTATTATGTTTGGGATGACCCATATCTGTGGAAGTTGTGTAGTGACCAGGTTACTAGGAGATGCATTCCGGACCATGAGATTGACTCGGTCCTACAGTTTTGCCATGCCTCCTCACCTGGTGGTCATCTGGGGATACAGAGAACAGCTCGCAGGGTGCTTGATTGCGGTTTCTACTGGCCTTCCATCTTCAAGGATGCGGAGAGGACTTGTAGCACCTGTGAGCCATGCCAGAGAGCAGGAGGACCTATTTCACAGAGACAGGAGATGCCTCAACAGCCTATGCTGTTTTGTGAGGTGTTTGATGTCTGGGGTATAGATTTCATGGGTCCTTTCCCTGTTTCTTTTGGTTTCTCTTATATTCTCCTTGCTGTGGATTATGTTTCAAAATGGGTGGAAGCTAGAGCCACCAGGACTAATGATGCTCGGGTTGTTGTAGATTTTGTTAGATCTCACCTCTTTTGCAGGTTTGGAGTGCCTAGAGCGATTGTTAGCGATCAGGGAACCCATTTTTGCAACAGATCCATGCAAGCCTTGCTCAAGAAATATGGGGTGACGCACAGAGTTTCTACACCTTACCACCCCCAAACAAATGGGCAGGCTGAGATCTCCAACAGGGAGATTAAGAGGATTTTGGAGAAGATTGTCCAACCCAATAGAAAGGATTGGAGCAATAGGTTGGACGATGCTCTTTGGGCCCACAGGACTGCCTACAAAGCACCCATTGGGATGTCTCCCTATCGGGTTGTCTTTGGAAAGTTATGTCATTTACCAGTTGAGATTGAGCATCGGGCATATTGGGCTGTGAAGATTTGCAACTTCTCCATTGACCAAGCTGGAGAGGAAAGGAAGTTGCAACTGAATGAATTGGATGAGATCCGATTAGAGGCCTATGAGAATTCGAAGTTCTACAAAGAAAGGACCAAGAGGTTCCATGATAGTTCCATTGTTAGAAAGGACTTCGAGGTTGGCCAGCAGGTTTTGTTGTATAACTCTAGGCTCGGCCTCATGGGTGGTAAGTTGAGATCAAAGTGGACTGGACCTTTTCTTGTGACTAATGTTTATCCTTATGGTGCAGTCGAGATACAGGATCCATCTGCAGCTACAAGCTTCAAGGTGAATGGGCATAGACTGAAGCCTTTCCTCAGCAATCCTTCTTTGTTGGATGCCGTGGTGGAGGAGACGTCTTTGGTCCACCCCACCTACCCTCCCATCTGACTCAGGGAGCTTCTTTTCTCCTTCCCTCCTCATTTTTATTGCATTTTGTCTATATGTGCTGATTGTTGATCTGTTGATTGTGACACACTGAGGACATTGTGTAGTTTAAGTGTGGTCTATTAGGGGAGGTTGTTTCTTTGTTTTATGTTTCGATTTTTATGTAGTTGTTTTGTCTGGTGTACTGTTTTACATGTTTTTTGTGAATTCTGGACTGTGATTAGGTTGCTAGTTTCCCTTCACTGCATTGATACTCTGTTTTGTTGGACTCCTTGCTCTTCTTTGCTTGGAAGATAATCATGATGTTTGAGAGTTGGATTAATTGTGACCGATTACTTGTGTGAGATTTGAGCCATTTGATAATCTTTCTTGTGTGTGATATGTCTCTAGATTGCTTGCACATTTGTCTTGGCTTGACTCTGTTGATAATTCTTGATTCATGAGCATGTTTGAAAATGATAAAGGCATTTTGTTGATTAAGCCTCTCTAGCCAGATGAGCCTACCCTGTTGTGATCCTTTGATAGCCCCTTTGAGCCTATGCTTTCCCCATTTCTTTGTTTTGAAGCTGATACACTAGCCCTAAGTGAAAAACCATGATTACCTGAACCTTAGGGAATTTTGGAGCTTTGGAATTGTTTTTGGAATAAGTGTGGTCTCTTAGGAGTTGTAGATGAATTGGCTGGTGAGGCCTCTTCTTGCGGTTGCATTGTAAATATCATGTATCTTGTCTTTTGAATTGTATGTTGAATAGAAAAAGAAAAGAGACAAAATAAAAAAAAAAAAGAGGAAAAATACAAAAAAAAAAAGAAAAAGAAAAAAATTTGTGAATAATGGAGTCAAGAAGAGGATGAAATTAGAGGTTGTGGGTGTGTTTGAAGGTGTTTACACTTGTTCCCCATTGCTCCTCTGTTCCTTTTGGTTTGTAGCTTCTTATCCAGATGTATCCTCCCTTGTCCTTGACCCCATTACAACCATGAAAAGACCTTTTGATTTGAACATGCATATGTTTTTGAGTGTTGATATTAGAGGCTTGCCAAGTCTGTTTGTTGCTTGTTTTCTTGAGTGCATTGAGTTGATATTGATTTACCTTAAACACTTGAGAGAAACACTGATTGTGTGCATCTGTGAGGCTCTGTTACTTTTGATTCATCTCTTGAACTGATTGATTGTTTTCCATGTACTAAACTGCTTGGATGATTCTGTGAGTATCTGTTTTCATTGACTCTGTGTGGGATTTTGCCTATGCCTTTCACTGTCCAGATTTTGTGAGAATTGTGCAGCTCTGTTTCTGTTTTGTGAGTCTTTGTAGTCTATCTGTCGAGTCTGTGTCACCTCCCTGATGTTTGAGTAGTTCCCTGGTTTTCGTCTTGGTTTTGCCCAGGAGTGCAAAAGACTAAGTGTGGTCTATTTTGATGAGTGGTTATTTCTTGAACTATATTTAGTTTATTGCACTTAAATAAACCAGGGAATTGTGTTTAATTGTTTGTTATTTCCCCGTTTTCCGAATTTTGCTTAATTTGGTCGGAAATTCGTAATTGTGCTAATTTGGGTTTTCTGAGCTGATTAAGTGTATTTTGGTTGCAGGGAAATTTTGGGAAACATCATTTGGAGCATTAGGGATGGTGGCATGATCATTAAAGACTCAACATTTAGCCATTTCCATTTTAATAAAGTTGTAATTTCGTTTTTTTAGAAACCTTAATTAGAATTAGGTGTTTTGGACCCTTTTGGGGGCAATTTTGTAAAAAACACCCATGTGTAGGTCATGTGCCTTTTAGGTTAGGGTTTTTATTTTTTTTTGTGGACCCCATTTGGAGGGCAACTCTCGGCATTTTAGAGAGCCTTGGCTGACCACACATTGGAGACACTCCAACACACTTCATACTACACTTTCATTTTGCTTTTGGCCTTGTATGAACTCTCTTGGGAGCCTTGGTATGCTATTTTCGTTTTCTTCACTATGAATGAGCAAGATCACGTTTTTCTTCTTCTATTATGTGCAACAATGCTTGTTCTTGCTTGATGGAATGAAGCTCTACCATTTCTCTCTTTAGATTTTCGTTTTGATGGTTGAATGCTTGAGTTTGAAGCTTCTTCTTTGCTTTTTCATGGTGGTGTCTTTGGTGGAAGGGAGACCCATTGTCCATTTCGATTTTCTCATCATTTTGCTGCAGTGATTTCGAATTTATCTTGTGTTTCTTGGATTGGAGAATGAAAATGGAGTTATTGTCAAGTTTGGTAGTGAAAAAGGCTTAAGTTGGTGCATGGGTATTGTGTTCTTGAGCCATTTTCTTCTTGCATTTTGTTCTTGATGTTTGGAAACATATTTGGAGCTGGATTTTATGTTTAATGATGGTGGCTGGACAGTGCAGTAATGGAAGTTAAGGGTTTGGTTTTGTTTTGGTCAAAAGTTTAAAGAAAAGTAAGTTTGAAGTTGGTTTGAAGAAGGTAGACCTTGGGTTTCTTGCTCTTGAATTATTTTGCAATTGAACTATGGAACTTTGGGTTTTTGGTGCAGCATTTTCGGTTTTAGAAGATGGAGAAGCTTTGGATGTTTGCTTTGGTAGAGGAAAACCGAAAATGGGTTGAAAGGGAGAGAGAAAATGGTGCATTAATTTTTTACCCGATTTGGCCAAGCACATTTGATGCTACTTTTGACTAAGGAAACATTTCCTCTTTAAGTTTTGTCCTAAAGCTTGTTTAATTACCCCTTTGTTTTGCATTAATTTGCATTGTAGGATTAGTTGTTTTTTTTAATTTCTTTAATTTAGTGTTGCATTTAATTTAATTTAACTGTGCTTAGATATTTGTTTAGTCTAGTATTTGGTTTAGCATTTTCACTCTCTGGACTCGATTTTAAAACAATAACTGCAACCACAGCAGATGTCCAAATGCTATGTTTTATATGTCAAATGAAAGATAATTGAGTCTACTTTCCAGGAAAAAAAACCTCATGTCATTTAGAGCTTTGTAGAAAAAGTTATGGTTAAAACATTGAGCAAAGGTCAGAGCTGCCTAGTTCCCGCGTGAATTTTCGTTTTTGCTGTTTTAATTTCATTTTAATTTTTCCACATCCACAAACAACATTTCAAAACCCCCCCCCCCCCCCACTGTGTTAGACCTGATTCTGAACCGCAGTTAGTCCTTGAGAGACGACCTAGGGGTCATTCCCTAGCATTATACTGCATTTCTAAATTGCAATCAAATTTGTATGGGTTGCGACACCCATCACTCTTTACCCTTCAATTCTTCTTCTTATATCTCACCCATAAACCGGGTTGGAATGGTGCGTCCTCCATGTCAATGTGGATTGTGCCTCCTTTATCAACATCTTCTTCTTGTTGTACTTGCAAAACATTACAATTATTATCATTGTTAGCACATTTAGATCCCTCAACTGCAGCATCTTTCTTTGAAGCTCTGAATTTAGCCCTCTTTTGTATTCGTGTAAGCTATTCTTTAGAGCCAGTATAGATCAACTTGCTTTCTTGGTCCTTCAACACAACCATCTCGTCATGGATACTAATAACCACTTTGGCAGTTTTCATAAAAGGCCTTCCAAGAATCAACGGAATCATCTCATTGGCCTTCATCTCTATCATGACAAAATCAACCAAGTATTCAAGGTGCTCAACACGAATGACCACATCCTCCACGACACCAGCAGGTCTCTTCGAAGATCCATCTTCCACCACCACAGAAAGATAAGATGGCTTCAATGTTAGCCCACCAATCTTTTTCAGTAAAGATAGGGGCATCAAGTTAATACCAGACCCAAAATCTAGAAAAGCTCTCCTTACATCAACATCTCCAATAGCACATGGGAGAGTAAGACTTCTTGGATCCTTCATCTTTAGGCGGATGTTTCCTCTTCTTAGGACGATTACAACCTTCCTGTTTCTCAGTTTCCTTCTCTTCAAGATCTATAACTTCTCCAAGATAGTACTTTATACGCTTGGAATAAATAGGAAATTGGTGGAGTACTTCAGTTGAAGGCATAATGATCTTTATGTGATTAAAAATTTCTCTAAAATGCCCACAATGACTCTCTTTCTTCTCTTCTCCTCTCAAATAATCACTTTCATTTTCTCTATTCTTTTCTTTTTCACAATTTTTGTCTTTCATCTCCTCTTCCTCATCCTCACTACTATCTAACTCAATAATTTCTTTTTCCATTCTTCTCTCACTCATGCTCACCACAACTTTGCAATCTTCTTTAGGGTTAACATCAGTATTAGCCCTAAATTGATTCTTTCCATGACTTCAACCCTTTTTGAGAGTTGGCCAATTTGCATCTCCAAAGTCCTAAAATTAGCTTCGTGACTCTTATAATGAGAATCATACACCTTGAAGAATTTTTCAAATTTATCATCCATGCTTTTGACATGTTCAGTCAAACTAGCCCTGTTGCCATAAAGGTGATTATTGTGGTCTGTTGAATAGGCTTCCATTCTGTCCAGATGAATTACTCTGGCTTTTCCCAATACTAGGGTGATTCTTCCAACCTTGGTTATAGTTACCTTGGTTAAAGTTACCCTGACAGTACTGAAACTGATTACCCATAAAATTAGCATCTTCTTGTGCCTCTTCAGGTGCGGCACATTGACCATTAATATGGTCACCACCACAAAAATCACAGAGTTGTTGTGCTTGTGAGACATTCGTGTTAGCAAAATGATGAAGATGAAGTTTTGATGATGCCCAAATCAAGTCAAGAACAATCAAGAATCAAGAGGATTTATTTGAAGACTTGTTTTGTATTATAAAGCTTTTGTAATAATTAGAATTTGATGTCTAGAACTTAGGAAACTTAGTGTATTTGATTTTGTATAGGTTAGAAGTGTAAAAATACATTCAGGGTCAAAAATACATTGAGTTAATCGATTAACCAAGGCAGTTAATCGATTAACCCAGAGCCAAAATAAGAATGCAGGCATCAGTGAGTTAATCGATTAACTAGGAGTGTTAATCGATCAACGTTAATCGATTAACCTGAGTAGTTAATCGATTAACCTAGTTTCCGTTGCATAAACTAGCCGTTTTTGAGCCGTTGGACTATCCGTTGGTTTGTCCTTTAGTGGTTAATCGATTACCACTTAAGTTAATCGATTAACACAGGTCAGAAAGGCTGAAAACGAAAATGGAAGAGCCCTAGGCTTGAGTCTATAAATAGACTCTCATTTGCCTTCAACATAGCAACCACAAAAAGAACCAAGACTCTTCCCTTGTGCTAAAACACTCAGAACTCTTTGAGAAGTGTGTTTGTTGCTCGGCTTGTGAAACTCGCGTCTGTGGAGCTGGTGAAGTGCTGCTACGGTGACGGAGGAAATAGCCGGTTCATCCTTGGTGTGTCTAAGGAGGTGTGTGGAAGAGGATCATCCTTGGTGTGTCTAAGGAGGTGTTCATCCTTTGTGAAGATTCAAAGGAGGTGTTGTCTCATCTCTTGTGGCTTCAAGAGAGGTGTTTTCTAAACTCTTACAAATTGTATCTTTGTGATTGTAATTTGTAATTGTTTTGTGTTTAGTGAACTGTTTATCTCAGTTTGAGATAAGCGACTGGACGTAGGATTGGTAAGATCCGAACCAGTATAAAAATCATCTGTGCAAATTTCTCTCAACCTTACTCTTTTACTTGTTGGTATTATTTGCATAGTAAGTAAATTGAGTAGAAATTAAAAGGCACACGTTTGAGTTAAAAACCCTCTTGGTTTGTTATCCACGCTAACCATTCCGCTGCAGACCCGCTTTGACAATTCGTTATCTCTTTTGGAAGTTGAGCAAGAATCTTTGACAAGTTATCAATTTGCTGAGTAAGGAGCTTATTCTGAGCTAGCAATGCATCTTCAGTGGGCAAATGGAGAACTCTCCTCTTTTGAGCTGTTGCACCCCTTTCACTATGAGTCTCTTGCTCGTTTGCAGCCATGCTTTCAATCAAATCATAAGCCCCGTCCTCAGTCTTTCTCTTAATATCGCCTCCCGCTGAAGCGTCTAACACCATCTTAGACTGTGTACTAAGGCCTCCAAGGAACGCAAGAACTAAAGTTTTTTTTTATCAAATCCATGTACAAGCGTCTTTCTCATCAATCCTTTGAATCTTTCCCATGTCTGCCCTAGGGTTTCCTCCATGCCATGTCTGAAGGAAGAAATCTCCAACTTTCCTTGGTTGACTTTAGATTATGGGAAGTATTTACTCAGGAATTTAGACGCCACAGTCTCCCACGTTGTAAAGCTTCCTTCTGGGAAAGAATTCAGCCATAACTTAGCATTGCCTCCCAGTGAAAAAGGAAACAAAATGAGTTTGATCTTGTCATTTGACACTCCATTCATCTTCACTGTGTTGCATATCTCGTTGAATGTTGTGAGATGATCATATGGATTCTCATTTGCCAGTCCATGAAATCGATTGCTCTACACCAGATGTATCAATGCAAGATTCATCACCATGTTTAATTTATTGTCCCTCGGCATGACAATACTATTAAAGTGTAAAGGGTCAACCACATTAGATGCATTTGCAAGAGTGCGCCTAGGAGGAGCTTCTTCTGCCATCTCTTCTATATTTTGAGTAGATACCTCAGGTGAGGATTGTACAAGTCTTTCAGGAAAGGGGAACAATTCTCTAGATGGTCTTCTGACTTTCTTCCCCCTCCTCCCACTCAATCCTTCAAGAAGAGGTTGATTTTTCTTGCTTCTAGTGTGAATTGCCTCCTGCATACACAAGAAACAAAAACCCTAAAAAGCACTTTTATAAAAAAAATCAAACAAAAACAAGAACAAAAATCAAGTCAAATTTAATCAAATTCACACTACTAGAAAAGTTAAACCAATGAGTCCCCGACAACGGCGCCAAAAACTTGTTAACACCCTGGCAAGTGTACCAAATCATATCAAGTAATAAATAGACGGTAAGTCCGAATATCGTTGCCCAAGGGACTCCTAGGCCTAGACGTTCATGTGAATTGATTTCATAAAACTTGATAAAGATTAAATTTAGGGTTTGTAATGCTAAACGAAAATAAATATGCAAATGCAAAAACTTGATCAATTGGCAAGTAAAGATATGAATGAATAGAGTTGTTGGGTTTTATGATTTCATCCTAATCCACCCTCCTACATCTACTATTCTTATTAAATTTAACTTTGTTATCAATGTTAATGCAACTTTCTAATTTACTCTCAACCCGATTCCTCGGCGAAAAGAGCCTATCACCAATTACTAGTTTACTATTCCTAGTCTCCCTAGTAATTACTAACACATTAATGATAGAAGCTTAAAGCAATTGACCGTCCAATTTTTATTCCTATGCAATATTTCATAATCAAGAGAATTCTTCTCAGTTCTGGAATTAGCGTTGAGCGGTAGCTGTGATTCTTCCTTTGCACCTTTTTTCATCTCTTCTTGAGTCCAACTTCTCCCTACTTCACTTTCCATCATCCAATTCTCATAAAATCCTGTCAAAATAATGTAAAACCAAGCATAATATCTCTAAAACCACCTTTGACTCTCTTGTAACCTAACTAAAGTGTTTTGCATGATTTTAAAAGCTCATTCCAAGTCATAAAGGGTGTGTTTTGATATCAATTTCGAGTATAAAAATAACGGTTTTTAGACTGTTATCAATATGGATCTACTTGATTCAAGGACATGAAAGTTTATGAAAATAGAATGTTTATGAGATGAGGATTAACTCAAGAGGTGTGAAATTAACCAATTGAAGCTCAAAAGGGGAAATATGGTTGTTAATATAACGCCGGGCCACATTGATACTATTAGGCATCACTTATCTAATGGCTCTTTGGTTTGGTTTGGATTTTCATGGGGCACCACTTCTTACTGTTGGGCATCATTTTCAGGATTTAAATCTAGGGAGCTTCGGTGGTGGTTTCGCTGAGCGTGCCCTAGGTTGAGTGGGTGAGAAAGTATTAGGCTCCATTTGTGGTGGCACTAGGCGGTAGCCTTCCAGAGGCACCTTTGGATTAATGGCGCTAGGCTAAATTCTATGACGCTAAGTGGGATCGGATAACTTATCTTGTGTAAAATTTTATCTGATGTGACATGGTGATTATTGGAATGTATTAAATGTTTGTGGATAATATAAGCTTTTTGGAATACAATGAGGTATGAAATGATGAATGATATAGGGAATTTCAGGGCGGAAATCCTTTTGATATGTGTTTCTTTAGCTATGCATTGATCTAGGGATTCAGAATTGGAAGTTATCCTAACACTTTACTAATCATTCAAACTCATGTAAAGGAGAATGGATTAGGAGTTGAGAGTAATAGGAGGTCCTAATCTAATGAACCGTTTGGAGTTCTAGGGACCCGTATAAGATTAACCTTGTGGGTGGAGGTTATCCATCATAAGTGCTAAAACTTCTAAGTAGTTTGACATCAATATATTTTATTCGCATGATTGAGTTTAGAAGAGTCTTTGACTATATAGTTTATATCTATATATGATTGTTGGGATTGCATTGTATTGTGATATAACTTGCTTCATTAATATATGATGTTTCTTTTACAAATTACCTAACCCTATTGTGTTTGTTGGCTCTATTATGTGTTGTGTTCTTTCTTTTTGTAATGATCATTTTATTGGTGTGAACAAATGAAAATGCAAGTTTAGAGGTACTTCTTGTAGGTAAGGAGTCAGTTATTTGAGTTATAATGATGATATTAGATCATGTTAGATAAATAGTTTTAGCATAAAACTATAGTATAAAAGTTTGAGATGTATATATGTCTTATATTATTATAGTCATATCTTTTGAATGACTCTATTGATATAAATTATACCCTATATAAATTGTTTCCTAATTATTTATAATGAAACATTTTATTTTAATAGTATTATGCTATTAAAGTCTTACACCACAATAACGATTTGTAATATATTTTATAGGTCAAACATTTATAAACTTATTATGTACAATATTAACTCTAAAAGAATACACCTTACCAATAAATTTTAATATATTTTTGTGTTTTGTAAATAAATTGAAACAAAAGGCTTCATTTAGAAAGAATGAAAGACAAGGTAACTGAAAACAAAAGGCTTCAACTGAAAACAAAAGGCTTCATTTAGAAAGAATGAAAGACAAAATAAAATCACTAAATTTATTATGACTAGAAACAAAAAATTGCTATACTTGTCAAAGTACATAAAATCTAACCTATTATATTGGTGGGAATTTGTGGAAATGTAAATCATGTTCCAACGCGATATATATAAATCAATTCAACAAATGTGCACTTCAAGAGAAAAAACATACACCATTTCTTCTACAGTGCTGCTATTTTCTCTGAGTATTACGTATATATATAAATCAATATTTGGAAGAACCAGTTGCAGAAGAAGGAAATGAAGGGCCAAAAACAGCTAAAAAACTCAAAGGTTGTGAACATTGACTCAAAAAATGATGGGAATACCACATCACTGATGCTACCAATAAAGGATTCCCTGTGAGTCTCATTTCTTTAATTTCTAATCACTACAATTGGTTGGTTAAGGACTCTGCATCATATAGCACCAAGAATGTTCTGATGTGTCGTAAAGCTCTATTCATATATAGCTCTCTTATTCTGCTTCCTATAAATAATTTGCAGGTTTATGGTTTATTTTTCTGCTTATTGGTGCACACCCTCTATAGCCATGAATCCTTTCTTTCAAGAACTGGCTTCCACCTATCAAAATATTCACTTTCCTAATGTGGATGTTGATGTGGTCAAGGTAATTTTTCTGTGTAAACTATAGTGGGAAAGGTCACCATATTCCACAACTCTCATATTTTTAATTCATCTGTTTCTAAGTCAGTTCTTGTAATTCGCAGAACATGCTATGCTAACTATTGTCAGTGAATATTATAAAGGGCTGTCCTATTTTCTAATGCAAAGAATCACTAGAGTCAAATTTTTGTAATCTATATTCTCAACAAAACTTTTACTTTTAAGTTAAACATGTTTCTTCTTTCTCAAATTATTATAAAAAGTTATATTTCTTCAATTAAATAATAAAATATTTAATTTGATATATTTTATGATAATCAACGTAAAACATTTTTCTAATAAACGATATACAAAATATTTCACGATAAAAGGAATTTCATATAAACTAAAATATGACTTTTCGTTTGTTTGTTTAGAAAGATGTTTGACATTAGCATTAAAAATTATAAGGATTAAATACTTTGGGATTACACACAGAAACTTTTATTTTTCTTTTCAAGAAGTTTTTCTAAACATTTAAGGATAATTAATTATTAGAGTGTGACCTTGGTGATGTTAGAAAATGGTGACCTAGAATAGGTCATATCTTTTTGTTATCATTATATATGAATGGTTTGAAAGGACAAAAGCTCTGTGCATTCCTGAGTATCTATCACCTGTATTAATTCATCTTGTTCTACTGTTGTTAGAAGTTGCCTCCAAGTTGGAAATCAAAGCCTCTGGTGAATGAGACTGTTCACTTTTTGATTCCAAACCCAACTTTGAGGTCATGTGTTACTGTTTTTATGTCAGTACACATAATATATTAAAATCAAGTTCATGTCTATTTTAACTTATAATAATGGCATTATTGATGTTAAGTGTGACATTGCTAATGATATCAATTGGTTGCTTATAATATAATTTTTGTGGAGGGTTTCAAAACAAAACATTGTAATGCATAATTGTTGAGTGTAAGTTATTCTCATGACCAACTTTTCTGTTGTGCTGCTGTGCATTTTGTGGCTCTATCTAGGAAGTTCTTCCAAGCCATTGCTACCTTTAGTGTATTCATTTTATTGAAATAAGAATGTTTTAAAAAAATGTGTTGCTGGTATTTTTCTATAATAATATAATTTTGGGAGAAGACATGAAATGAGTGATTTCAGTCCGGTGTAGAATAGTTTATTCTAAGTATAAAAATATAAATATAATTGGATCTAATCTAATTAAAACCAAAATTTGAATTAAATGTAATGATTTTTTAAGAATTAGTTTTTAGCTTAGTTGAATGGTTAGAAACAAATTTTATTTCATCATCTCTCTTGCACCTTTTCTCATGAAACTAATTTTTATATAAAATATAATTTTATTGAAGAAAAATTAGACACATAAACAACTCTAAACTAAATATAACATATAAACATGTAACTATTAAAAAATATGACATCTCTCTAAAAAAAATATGTAAATTTTGAGAATAAAAGCATAAAATTATAAATTGCCATATTAAACCAAAAATTTAACAATGAATTTTTTTTAAAATAAGATTTTAATTGTAGTGTAGATGAAAACTTGATTTTCTAATGAATTTAAAAGATTCTAATAAAGGCATCATAAAAAAATATTATTTCTTTTCTCTTCATAAATAGTTAAGCCACGAAATAGCTATTTAGTGCCAATTAATCGTCATTAGTGCTATGTCCTAGTGTTCCATTAGGAAGACAAAAGAGTACATTGAACAACTATTCTTTCAAGGAATCTCTGGAAAAAAAAAACAAATATTATTGGAAAGGAGACAAAATAAAAAGGAAAAAACACTTTCTTTTATCAAAATTGCTTCTTAAACACATTCATTATATTCCCTTCTAGACTTGGGTCACATAATGATATTTCTAAAATGAACTCTTTAAATGCTATTGGCCACTGGTATAAAATGTTAATTAATCTTAAAATCCTAGTAAACTAAATTGGATATTTCTTAACAAGTATTTTTATTTTCTTTAAAAGATAAAAATTTAGTAAACAAATATAAAAAAATTACAACAAGTTTGAGATAAATGTAAAAATAAATTATACTTCAAATCACAAGGAAGTGAACTGGTTTAGAAATTGACTTATTGTGATTTAAAAAGAAAATTCCTTCTCCGAAAACTCATATATATATATATATATATATATATATATATATATATATATATATATATATATATATATATATATATATATATATATATATACATATATATATATATACATATATATATATATATATGTATAGATATACATATATATATATACATATATGTATATGTACATACATATATGTAGATGTATATACATATATGTAGATGTATATACATATATGTATATATATATATATATACATATATATATATATGTATATATATATATATGTATATGTATATATATATATATATATATGAGTTTGTTAACTTGTGTACGCCTGTTTTTTAGTTGGTATATTTTAACAATGTGTACCAGGTTTTAGTAAACAAGAATACTCTAATATATCATAGATTCTAAGTTGTTTTAATGTTAAAGGTATTTTAATAATTCTCATTTTCAAAACTAAGAAAAAATCCCGAAACCCTTTTTTAACCTTCCTCATTTCTCTCAACCCTTTCTCTTTCATCTCTCTCACTCCAATATTTTTTCTGTCGTCTCTACGCTAGTCCCAATTGAAAAAATCAGAAACACTCGACTGTTAAACAATTTCTTACAAAAAAAAAGTGATTTTATAATGAGTTTTCATTTCATAAATTTTGCCTTATCTAATTTTATCTAATTTTTACAAGAATAATGACATTTGAAGGAATTGGTAATTGGCCTAGAAAAAATAAAAAACACTTGGTGTACAAAAAATACTTTATAACGAGTTTTCATTTTATAATTTTTGTCTTATCTAATTTTCACAAGCACAATGACATTCGAAGGAATTGGTAATTGTCTGGAAGTTTTTTTTAGAGGTGATAATTCAATATCTGCAGATGATGAAATTAGAGAGGTTAGTGAAGATGATGAAATTGAATAGATCTTGAATGAACATTTTCCTAAAGACGAATATTTCAAAATAAAAAACACTCGCTGTTAAACAATTTCTTACAAAAAATATTTTATAATGAGTTTTCATTTTATAATTTTTTTTCTTATCTAATAATTTTCACAAGCATAACATTCGAAGGAATTGGTAAATGGATTGGAAGTTTTTTTTAGAGATGATGATTCAATATATGCAGATGATGAAATTAGATAGGTTAGTGAAGATGATGAAATTGAAGACATATTGAATGAACCTTTTCTTGAAGGTGAATATGCCAATAACTTAACTCTTTACAAAAGCAAATTGTTTGATTGCGAGTGTTTTTTCAGTTGGGGCTAGCGTAGGGATGACAAAGAAATTAAATGTTGGAGTGAGAGAGATGGAAGAGAAAGGGTTGAGAGGAATGAGGGAGGTGAACAAGGGTTTTGGGGTTTCTTTTTTAGGGTATTTTTGTCTACTAAAACCCGGTACACATTGCTAAATATACCAACTGAAAAACAGATGTACTTAACAAACCCCATATATATATATATATATATATATATATATATATATATATATATATATATATATATATATATATATATATATATATATATATATGTATGTATGAATGTATGTAGATAGACATGCATATAAATAAACTAATAAAATTTAATACGAAATATCAAAGAAAAGAAAAAGATATTTAATATGAGTATTCTTTCAACTCACGTCACTCCTGAATGATCTCATTTAAGTATTGTTTTCACAAATCAATCTTATGCCACTCTTATAAAGTTTATTTATCTTATAAAGTATCATTATAAATTCTTGAAGTATTTAGTTACGAAAACTTACAGAAGTAAAACAAGAAAACTTATAACTCTTTTTTTAAAAAAAAAAAAAAATCCGGCAAGAAAAAACCAAAGGTATTGAAAATGTTCAAATACCTGGAACCACACGACAATGGTCATAACAACAAAAATTACAAAGACAGAAAAATATCACTTGAATGACAAATATTACTTAAAAAAAGAATTATATCATAAAACTTATACACTTTCAATCTTGACTAGTGATCTTGAATAATAATATTTCTTTAAATGTAAAACATGATTCCTCAAAAAAAAAAAACTTGTTTTGGGGAAAACCACTTAAAAATCTTTCGTAAACATTTGGAAATAGTAGTTATTGTGACAATAATGGAATGCTTTCTTTTTTAAAGAAGTTTGAAAATACTTACTGTTACTTTATAAGATAATCAATTGTTTGTTAACTTATTAAAGTAACTTACATAACACTTTGAATGAGTGTAGTCCATTATTATTAAATATAATTTGATCATTTACAAAACTATATATTTTTAATAATTTAACATAACCGATTAAATTTTACAATAAGCAATTGTTTGTATGAAAACAAATTTTGACAAAGATTATCAATTACTATTTGAGATAATATATTATGTAATGGATTATAACTTAAGCCAATTGATTTATGGTGATAAAGAAAAGTACAAAGTTAGTAACCGCTCAAGTATCTTAGAAATTGATTAGTCTTTTAAATTTAATCATCTTAAGATGGTTGAAGCTTACTATATGGTTTTAGTGTAGAAAAAATGAAGAAAATAATGGATATATATAAGAAAAAAAAAGAAGAAAAAAAACTTTGGAAAGGAACTATCTTAAGAAGAGAAAATTGATTTGGTGGACAATTCAACTATTTGATTTATATAATTTTACTTTGCTTTTATTAAAAGTGTAATTTTTGGTATATTTTATATATATATATATATTGTACGGTAGTAAGTCACACGACCGGTCAAATATTATCTTGGCCAGACCGAACGATCAAATATATCTCGTATCAAATAATATCTCAACAGAGATATTTCAGCTCGTATCAAATATTATCTCAGCAGAGATATTTCAGGTAAGTTTGTTTATATTTCATTCGGTTTATATTTTATTCTGTTATATTGATTTTATATCAATCCAAAGCCTATAAATAAAGACCAAAAGGCTCCAAGCAAGGTACGCACAATCTAACCTACAATACACTGATTCCCACATCCACACTCTCATACTTGGTCGAGTTTCACACTCTCGCCGTTCCAAGCATCCACTTGCTAAGAACAAAGAGTCTCCTATACCGACATCTAACTTGATCGTCGGAGTACCATTACAGGTACCACCCCCCTCCTGGGCGAAGATCGAAGGACGTGCGGACTGAAGGACGAACGGTCTGAAGGACGGACGGCGGAGACAACTGAAGATTTCACATCAGAAGGAAGCAGAAACACGCCATCGAGGTTAGTGCTTTCGGTCCCAGTAAATTCCTACCGAAACATTTTGGCGCCCACCGTGGGGCCCGAGCGGCAAACCCAAATGGCGACCACGAGGAGCATGAAGGAACAACAAAACACCAAGAAGTTTCAGCAACAACATCAGTCATCATCTCTACAAGGAGTTTCATCAACAAGATAAGTATTTTTTTTATTTAAAAAATGAAATAATAAAAACCTACTGTAAATTCTATGGGAGCACCAATCACCTTTTTTATTATAAAAATATATCAGGAATCCTTGGAAAGATTAAAACTGCCCTATATAAGTGTCAAGAATACATACAGCAATCTCTTCACCAATATTTCAAGATTTATTCTGTTTCATGCAGAATCATCATTAATTATCATTAATTTATTGCTGCATAATTGAATACCATGGTATTCAAAACTAATTTTGATATCACTGCTCAAGATTTATTCCAAGATTTATTTACATATATTATATATCACAACCAATTCCACTTATTTATATATTTATATAAATAAATATATATATCTCAACTGATTTTTATACAGATTCAAGATTGATCATAAATATATTATGAAAATCCAAAAAGGAGAATAATATCTCCACGTTATAACAACCAAGATTGATTTATATTATTAGATAATAATATAAATATATATACTGAATACACTTGTTTTATATTATTATAATATAATATAATGTATAATCTGAATCTTAGAGGATTCGGTAATCATGTATCAAGATACCACTTTTCATTATTATATCATCAAGGTAAAAAGAAAAACTTCAGGGGCAATATGAGGATAAATCAAGATAGCCGCAAGAATATTGAACATGATGCAGAAGATGATAGGATCTTGCACACAAATCATTTGGCTTATCTGGAGCTTACCATAAATCAGAAGCGGTTACTAAAGCCATTGCTAAAGCAGTTACAATCTCAACCGACCGGTCTCAATATATCTTTCTGATATTATATCTTTTGCAGATTACTAAAGCGGTTACATCTTAACCGACCAGTTTCAATTATATCCTCAATATCATATATTTTGCAGATTTGCAGATTACTAAAGCTGTTAAATCTTAACCGACCGGTCTCAATTATATCTTAAATATTATATCTCTTGCAGATTACTAAAGCTGTTAAATCTTAACCGACCGGTCTCAATTATATCTTAAATATTATATCTCTTGCAAATTACTAAAGCTGTTAAATCTTAACCGATCGGTCTCAATTATATCTTAAATATTATATCTCTTGCAGATTACTAAAGCAGTTAAATCTCAACCGACCGGTCTCAATATATCTTTCTGATATTATATCTCTTGCAGATTGCTAAAGCAGTTAAAATCTTAGCCGACCGGTCTCAATATATCTCTGATATTATATCTCTTGCAGATTATTAAAGCCGTTAAATCTCAACCGACCGGTCTCAATATATCTTTCTGATATTATATCTCTTGCAGATTGCTAAAGCAGTTAAAATCTTAACCGACCGGTCTCAATATATCTCTGATATTATATCTCTTGCAGATTATTAAAGCCGTTAAATCTCAACCGACCGGTCTCAATATATCTTTCTGATATTATATCTCTTGCAGATTGCTAAAGCAGTTAAAATCTTAACCGACCGGTCTCAATATATCTCTGATATTATATCTCTTGCAGATTATTAAAGCCGTTAAATCTCAACCGACCGGTCTCAATATATCTTTCTGATATTATATCTCTTGCAGATTGCTAAAGCAGTTAAAATCTTAACCGACCGGTCTCAATATATCTCTGATATTATATCTCTTGCAGATTATTAAAGCCGTTAAATCTCAACCGACCAGTCTCAATTATTTCTGCAATATTATATCTCTTGCAGATTGCTAGAGCAGTTACAATCTTAACCAACCGATTACTAAAGCGAAGCAATCACAAATCTCTAAAGAAGTTACATGCTCATCTAGTTACATCAAGACCTACGTGTCTTGGTTCCACACGGCCTATAACGCCCGTGCCTTACATCGAGATCAAACTTGTCTCGGTCCAACAAATACATCAAGACCTACGTGTCTTGGTTCCACACGGCCTATAACGCCCGTGCCTTACATCGAGATCAAACTTGTCTCGGTCCAACAAATACATCGAGACCTACGTGTCTTGGTTCCACACGGCCTATAACGCCCGTGCATTACATCGAGATCAAACTTGTCTCGGTCCAACAAATACATCGAGACCTACGTGTCTTGGTTCCACACGGCCTATAACGCCCGTGCATTACATCGAGATCAAACTTGTCTCGGTCCAACAAATACATCGAGACCTACGTGTCTTGGTTCCACACGGCCTATAACGTCCGTGCATTACATCGAGATCAAACTTGTCTCGGTCCAACGAATGCATCGAGACCTACGCGTCTTGGTTCAACACGGCCCATAGCGCCCGGTAATTACATCGAGACCCTCCGAGTCCCGGTAGTTATTGATATTATCAAAGCTTGTTTCTTTCAGGAGCGACCATAAGAAGACAAAAGCTGCTCAACGCCGTTCGACCATTATCCTTTTAACATTCTTTAAAGTCCTGCAGTCACGCCAAGCTAAAGCTTCATCCCTCCTTTGGACTTGGGGGGCATGATGTACGGTAGTAAGTCACACGACCGGTCAAATATTATCTTGGCCAGACCGAACGATCAAATATATCTCGTATCAAATAATATCTCAACAGAGATATTTCAGCTCGTATCAAATATTATCTCAGCAGAGATATTTCAGGTAAGTTTGTTTATATTTCATTCGGTTTATATTTTATTCTGTTATATTGATTTTATATCAATCCAAAGCCTATAAATAAAGACCAAAAGGCTCCAAGCAAGGTACGCACAATCTAACCTACAATACACTGATTCCCACATCCACACTCTCATACTTGATCGAGTTTCACACTCTCGCCGTTCCAAGCATCCACTTGCTAAGAACAAAGAGTCTCCTATACCGACATCTAACTTGATCGTCGGAGTACCATTACAGGTACCACCCCCCTCCTGGGCGAAGATCGAAGGACGTGCGGACTGAAGGACGAACGGTCTGAAGGACGGACGGCGGAGACAACTGAAGATTTCACATCAGAAGGAAGCAGAAACACGCCATCGAGGTTAGTGCTTTCGGTCCCAGTAAATTCCTACCGAAACATATATATATATATATATATATATATATATATATATATATATATATATATATATATTATGTATTGTATAAATATAGTTATGTCTCATTTAATAACATAAAATTATTATGAAATAAATTATTATATAGTCGATAATAAAAAATGTAAGAGTCAACACCCAATTATATATAATTATAGTGATATAACCATGATGGTATAACATATGTTTAAATACGAACAACTTCGGAAATTAAAGCTTAACTAAATATAATTTTTTTAAAATATTTCAAAACATTCATAATCATGTTAACCAAGTCTACAAACTAGACAACTACATCTATAACGCTATGTGGGGTACATCATTACTTGCTTTCTCATCTGTTCAAACTAATGAAGGTGATCATTGTAAAAGAAATAAAACAAACCAAGAAGAGATAAACACAAGAAAGGGTGAGCTAATTTATATAAAAGAAACTAACATATATTAAGTAAATAGATTCATTATAATATAAAACATTTCAAACCGTCATAGAGTAATGACATATGTAATTAATGACTCTTATAACTCAATTACATACGTTGATATTAGATTCATTACACACAT
This sequence comes from Vigna mungo, assembly GCA_036885675.1. NCBI lineage: Eukaryota > Viridiplantae > Streptophyta > Magnoliopsida > Fabales > Fabaceae > Vigna > Vigna mungo. Next base: position 18,589,073 of record CP144694.1, read on the forward strand.
CCACTTGTTGTAGTCTTTATCACTCTACAAAGCTATTGTCAATGAGTTTCATTTTACTACACCCAAGGTTAATGTCTTTCGCATCTTAGGCCATGAAAAAACTCATAAACTAAGACCTTTTGTTACTCTCTCCACATAACTCATTCTACTTTATGTGTGTGAATAATTATTAGAATGTCAAGATATCTCCTTACTTGAATTTATACGCTAATACACTAAAGAAACATAACAATAGGATCTTATCCTTGGAATTTCCTTGAATTTCATCATCTTCTACATTAATATTATCTTTTTAAAAGCATAATATTCATAATTTAAAAGCCACAACCAATGAACAATAAATTCAACAAAACCAGAAAATATTGCTAGAATCGTAAAGTGAAGGGGTGCCTAGCGCTAGCGTCATAAGGGCTCACGTCACTAGAGCACCCAACAGTTTAGGCTGGTGCCCAACATTGGCGAACCCTAAGGTTGTATTCACTTGAAGAGAATCTACTGTTTACACATTTTTGTGAACGACGATTTGAAGTGAATTTTGTGTTCGTTTCAAAAGAAATGCGCAAAACGATTTGAAGGGATTTGCAGGATGATTCACTTTTCAATCACTAGCAAGTGTGGTGTGATTTGGTGGGATTTTATTTGCAACGTCATGTTTGTCCTTCTGAGGGCTGAGTATCCAGTTCCATATTTGATATATCCAATTCTAGTACATAGAACAAATTTAAAACAGCTTGTATTCGGTTCTTGGCCTTTTGTATTTGGTTCCATTGCATACCAAATAAAACACTACGTTGTTGAACGATGACATTGCCACAAGGACAGCAGCGGTGGAGGGACTCGAAACCGCTACAGTTGGCGGAGGGGTGGAGGAGGCGTTGATCGGTCAATGGGTTTGCGGGTCGATTCCGTGACTATAGAGTTTGAGCTTGATGTGAGTGTGAGAGAGAATGGAAAGAAAAAGAGGTGGGAAATGGAAGATGGAGTTGCCTCTCTTTAGATCAGGTTTGAGGTAATTTATCCATATAAGTGAGGGGAATGGAAGCTGGAAAGTAATTGGTGAGAAAAGGGGTAGAAGGAATATAAATAGGAGGTGGTGGAGAACATGAGGAGGTGCAATTGACTTTGAGAACCTTCCTTTTCTGAGAAGTAATGTAATTTACTAAAAACAAATTTTAATTTACTAAATTATAATTTTTTACATTTTTAAAATTAGTTTTAATTTTTTTCTCTTTATAAATATTTTTACAATTAAATATAACATTAAAAATTATCATTTTATATTATTTTTATAACTAAGGGTATTTTGGTAAACTTCAATTTTTACTAATTAAATAATTTTTTTTTCTGTCACATTGGTCAAATCCTACAATAATTTCCACAAACTTTACTTCCAAATCTACTATCACTTACCTTCAAATTCACTCAAATAAAAAACAAAAAAATTTACCATCAAATCCCCTCAAATTCATCTACTCACTCTCCCTCAAATCATCTCCCCAAAGTAAACACACCCTAAAGCTTTTTGTGATGAGGGTGCCTAATGGTGTTACTTAACGCCCAATGCCAAAAGCCATTGGAACCCTCTAAAGACAACTCGCCCAACGGTATTCTCTATCATCCAGTGCCCTAACGTGAAAGTAGCCTTTGATTTGGAATTAAAAACTGACACCTAACGCCCCTCAACACAGCCCAACACCATGAAATAGTCTATTTTAGTCTCAATTTTGGAATATTTATGCATTGATTCTTGGTACGCCTACTCATGCATAACACAAGACAAATCAATATGTCGTTCCACCTAATGAAAGACCATATCCATACAATGCACACATCTTTATACGAATCATTTCATTGTTTTATTATTCTTTCAACCTCTTAAATTTATCACCATTCCATAACATTTAATCCACATCAAAATTTCCAAATTTCAAACATATATCTTATTTATCAATCACAAACTTTATCAGCAATATCATGTACTTGCTTAGCAAGTTACAAATGGGGATTTACTCATTCAACAAATAAGTGACTCACTTAATGAGTCCAGCACTGAAACCAAAAACAAATAAATTCACCTATCGAAGTTGGACTCACTTAATGAACAAACCTCCTCTATCTCTCGACCATTTCAAAGTTTCCTCTCGCTCAACGACTCATTCACTTGTCCAACAATTCAGGTTTGAGAGCTTGTTTAAATCAAGCTCGCCCAATGAACTCTAACTCATTCAACAACTGAAAGACCATGAGGTTCTTTGTGATTCTATTTTTTATGCTTTCTTAATGGAGATTTGGTTTGCCTAGTGACTTTTCATTAATAAAAAAACCATCCAATTTCCTATTTAGCTTATCTCATTCCTTTTACACCTTTCTTGGTTCTTAAAACATATGTACAACATTAGATTTCTAGAGATAGACTAATTTGACCAATATGAGTCCCCTTGATGGTTCATTTCACCACATTATAAAGGTACTACATAAATTTTAATCAATTTAACCAATTACATAATTTCATTCATATGTAGATTTATTCTATTCAAGCACAACCCTAAACAATTCAATACCACCAATTCATTCATACTACATATAATAGATAAATTCAACCAAGTAATATTAGAATAAAACATTATTAAATTCTCTTACCTAGGTAAAAAGTTCTATAGTTCAAAAATATTCCTTAGAGCTCTATTCATCACATGATGATCTAACTAGAAGCAGTGTGTCGCAAGCAGAGGTGAAGTAGTAGATGTGGAATTTGGTGAACTAGAAGCGTCAATCGCGAAGTAAGGGTTGCCATCACGTGAATCGCGAAGGTCCTTATTGTTGATCGCAAGCTTTTTGTGTGGATTTTCGTTGGAGGTTAGTATGTGTACTATAGATAGGTTTTGTGTGATTTAATATTCGGTACTTTTTGTTGTAATCTACCTATTGTTTTTAGATTGTGGGGTTCGTGTTGTCCAAAAAGAAAGTTGTATACATAATGCGGTTGTGGTCCCGCATGTCCCCCATAGTTAATGTAGCTTTTCTGCTGTCATTGTCATTGTTATAATATCGGTTGTTTATTGCCATTTTATGTTTATTTATAGGTGTAGGTGTAGAATATTGTACATTGTGTTGTTTGTGATGGAGAGTGACATAAAAGTTGTGATTCACCATGGAGGGAAGTTGGTCAAGGAATGGTACCTGAAGTATGAAGGGTAGTGTGATACTATGTATTTTGACCCTGACGTGTGGAGTTACTTTGTTGTGGTGAGCGTAGTAAAAGCCCTTGGATATGCAGGATTTCAGGATTTGTGGTATTATGTAGGATGTGGTCCAAAATTAGATGATAAGCTAAAAGCGTTTTCTGATGACGTAGGAGCTATGCATATGGTAAATTTAGCTAGGTTAAATGTTCGTGTGCATTTATATATTGTGCACAGTGTGTCTCAACCTGATGCCATTGAGATGATAGAATATAATGTTGATGAACAAGTTGAGGAAGTGAATCCTGATATGCATGATGGTGGTGAGTGTGCAAAGTTGGATGATGGTGGTGTAAGTGCACAGTTTGGTGATGGCACAGAACACTTAGATGAGGGGGTAGGTGGTGATGTAGGTAAGGGTGACAAAATAGAAGTTGATGTTGTTGAGGGTGATGTTGGTGAGGGAATATAAGATGATGAGGCTCATGATGAGGAGACAATACAAGTTCATGTTGAAGGTGATGGAAAACAAGATGATGAAGGTGATGGTGAGGAGAGAATAGAAGTTGATGTTCACAGTGAAGGAATAAAACATGTTGAAGTTCATGGTGAGGAGGCAATAGAAGGTGATGTTGAGAGTGATGGAAAACAAGATGATGACAGTCATGAAAAGGAGAGAATAGAAGTGGATGTTGACGGTGAGGGAATATAACATGTTGAAGTTCATGCTGAGGAGACAATACAAGCTTATGTTGAGGCTAACAGAACATAAGTCAATGAATGAAGTTCATCAGATGATGATATTGGTGAAGCCAATATTATGGATGGTGAAGTGCATAGTGTGGATGGTTTAGTAGACATAAACATCCAGTCTGACTTCAGAGAAAGAGATAGTTGTGGTAATATGGAAGTTGATTGCACTGTGCTTTCTGAGTCAGATTTGGAAGAACATGGGTCAAATTTGGAAGAACATGACATTAGTGACAGTAGTTTATTCAAAGACGAATGGGAGTCTGAGGAGTTAAGTTCTCCTGATATCAGTGATGAAGAAAGTGATGTTGAAGAGGGATATGGAAATTTTGTTACATTCATTATGCCCAAAAAGATGGTTGAATTTAAGTGGGAGGTTGGAACATTTTGGGTAGAAAGTAGACATCTTGGATGCCATAAAAACCTACGCACTAGAGAATGGAAAAAGGCTCAAATTTATTAAAAATGCTAAAAAAAGAATAAGGATTAAGTGTATGGGAGCAAAAGGACAATGTCCATGAATGACTTATTTTGGGTACATGGAGGCAATAGATACATGGCAGTTAAGGACTGTGGTGGATGGACACACATGCAGCAGGGAACATAAGTTGGGGCTATTCAATGCAAAATGGCTAAGTAAAAAATTGGAAAAAATAGTTAGAGAGAATCCTGCAGTTAAGGGAGTTGATATTAGAGAGAAAATAAGTAGGAAATGGAACATAACAATAAGTAAAAATATGGCCTACAGGGCTAAAGCTTATGCTTCAGATGAAGTGGAAGGGTCCTTCGCTATGCAATATAGGAGAATTTACGATTACGCTCATGAGCTATTAGCAAGAAACCCAAGTTCCACTATCAAGGTCAAGCTTCAAGAAAATGATGAAATGCGAGTTTTTGAAAGGTTCTACGCATGCCTCAAGGCATGCAAAGATAGCTTTCTCTCATGCAGGCCAATCATTGGCGTTGATGGAGCCTTTTTGAAAGGTAGATATGGTGGTGAGCTGTTAACTACTGTTGCTTGAGATGCAAACGATCAAATGATGTCATTAGCATATGCTATAGTAGAGGTCGAGAACAAGGAGACTTGGACATGGTTTATGGAGCTACTCATTGAAGACCTAGGTGGACCTGACATTTGTTCTTCACTTACATTGATATCATATCAACAAAAGGTATAAACTTATTGGTTTATTGGTTCTTTAGTTGATATAAATAGCATTGGTTTATTGGTTCTCACTTATTGACGTCTCATTCACAGGGTTTGTTACACGCTGTAGACGATCTACTTCCTGGAATTGCACACAAATATTGTGTAAGGCATTTATATGCCAATTTCAGGAAGAAAATCCCTGGAAAGAATATTAATAAGCTGATGTGGAGGGTAGCACTGGCAGCACACCCACAGAAATGGGAGACTGAAATGAGAAGTATAAGAGAAGTAAACCAAGATGCATTTCACCACTTGATAGAAATTGCTCCAAGGTATTCCACTGTCCCATTTTTGATTTGTTGATAGTGATGATTTTAAATACTAATTGCATGACTTATTTTTACATTGAAGGTTTTGGTCCAGATCAAGGTTCACAACCAAAGCTCAATGTGATACCTTGGTCAATAACATGTCAGAAGCGTTTAATAGCGTTTTGGTTCACACGAGGACAAAACCAATTATTACAATGTTGGAGGAAATCAGACTTTATATCATGAAGAGATGGGCCACTAATAGGTCAAGGGTAAATTCATTTAAGTCAACCATTTGTCCAAAAATACTCAGTAGATTGCAAAATGAGGCCCTACTAACACAACACTGTATTCCCAGGTAAAGTGATATAACTCATTTAAGGCCCTACTTTTAGTACGTCATATGCATTACTAATGTTGGCTCATGTTGACAGCTGGTCTGTAGAAAAGATATTTGAAGTCAGACATGTGTCTCACACTGGGGACAAGTACGTGGTGAACATAGATGAATCTTCATGCTCATGCAGAAAATGGAGCCTCAGTGGAATACCCTGTGTTCATGCCTTGATAGCAATGAGATTTATCAACCTCAATGAAGAGCACTACATACCTGCGTGCTTTCACACTTCAACATATCAACAAATATACTCCTCCATTATCTATCCAATTAACGGAAACAACTTGTGAGAGGTAACCCAATTTGAAGATGTGATGTTTCCATAAAAAAGAAAGTTGCATGGGCGTCCAAAGAAGAAAAGGAGGTTAGAGCAGTGGGAGTTGAAGAAAGATAGCACCAAGATGACCAAAGGAGGATTGCTTAAGTGATGTAGCAAGTGTAGGGAGTGGGTCATAACAAAAAACGCTGTCCCAGAACAGACGAACCAGTTGTTTTGCAGTCACAGGGAGAAACACCCACTTCACAAGATGTTTTGCAGTCACAGGGAGAAACACCCACTTCACAGGCTTAGGGTGCAGCACATGAAACAATGTTTTGTGATTTCTGAAAGGAAATGTAATAAATAGGTCTAGTATTTGTATGAACATCTGTTTTTACACCAGTCTTTTGGAAACAATGCTCTAGCTTTTGGAAACAATGGTGTAGCTTTTGCAAACAATGTTGTAGGTCGACATTTTTGTAATATGAAAGCCAGATTTCATTGCCATCTAGATGACACAATTTGAATGCTTTTGATTGGAATATATTACTTGTATCAATGACAGAATTTGATTTCATTGTCATCTTGATGACACCATTTGATCGCTTTTGATTGGAATATATTACTTGTATCAATGACAAAATTTTATTTCATTGCCATCTGGATGACACAATTTGATTGATTACATTGGAACCTTTTAGTTGTCAATTACACATTTGATTGGAACATACCAATTGTGGATGCCATATTAAACAAACAATAAGATCAGCCCAGTTAAAACAACAACCAGCAACCTGTTATCATTAAAATAACAATTCCAGAAACTACATCTGCAACTATTACATTTCTAAGAAAAACAACAAAACTACATTGCAATAAAACTACATCTGCAACTATTACATTCTTGGATGCCCTACATTACACCTACACTACTTATACAGAGATTATCATGTCCTTCCCATCAACATTGCCACTGCAATCATGTTCACTACGCATAGAATAGAAACAACCCCAGCCAAAATTTTTATCCACTTTCCAAGAGTGATAACAGCTTTATGCACAACAAGTACATTCTTATCCCTTTCGTTTTCACCAGTCTTCATCAACCTGTCATCATTTTCAAAATTCTTCATGACCCTCACATCATTTGCTTCCAACAACTCACAACTACCACTTTCCTGAGTTCCCAAATCAGTCCACCACCTGAAGTAGTTGCATCCAGCATTTTCACCTCCACCCTTATACCTAGGGCAACTCCAAAATTGTTTGCCTCGATTTTTAGTGGTCTTCGCAATCCTAAGCACGGACTTCTCTCCACAATGACAAACCGGTGACGCCTCATTCCTATTCGAGCCTCCATCTCCACGAGAGCTCACAGAGCGAAATTGCTTCCGAGAATCATTGCAAGTGGACTATGAACACGAATGCTGCATCGACATGCTTGCGTCTTTTTTTCCTACTTCCCTCTTTCCAACCTTCAATTGCTTTCCAATCCCGATGTTCAAGAACAGGGAACCCTAAACCATGTTTCCAAATCTGATAGCAGCTTTTAAAATGGGTAACAAAAACCCCAATTCTTTAATTTTTTTATTAACTTCACTAATGAAAGACACGTGATAAATTAGAGACACCTGAAAGCTTCTTTGCACACTACGTAACAAATAAAAGCCACTTCAGCTTCACAGATCTGTTGAAAGTTAACCCCGTTAACTTGATTTAACGGCAGAGATTAATTTCTTTCAATTTTTTAAACTTAGAGACTTAATTGATAAAAATATTAAGACGGGAACAAAATTGGGACAAAAATAAGAAAATAGAGACCTCTAAATGGATTTAACATTTTGGTTTCTAAATTTTCTTTAGACTTTTAATTTTTATAAAATTGAATTTATGCATTCCAACACCTGAACAGTTTTGTCATAAAATCCAATAGGGAACAATTTCGCTGCCAGTACACCCAATGGACAGTTGCCACCAATATTTCTCATCTATAGCACATGCCATTCACATGTTTCCATAAAATTTTAATACCAATAAGTTAATATTATTAATCTGAATTATTAATACATGAATTCAGTTTTATTATTGTATCATCTATAGCACATGCCATTCACATGTTTCCATAAAATTTTAATACCAATAAGTTAATATTATTAATATGAATCATTAATACATGAATTCAGTTTTATTATTGCATACACGTTTTTTTTTTACTTTATCTTTTTAATAATTAATTTTCTAAACTTAAATAACTATTCATAAAAAACTATCTGTATAATAAATAAATTATTATAATAAAATTACAAAATTTATTTATTTTATAAAATTAATAATTTTTAAATTTTAATATCTGTTTTGATAATAGATTTTTCATTATAATAAACAAAATGGTTAACACAGTGTATATATGTTTCTACTAGTAATTTATAACTAAAATGGTTTACTAAATTTCTTATTTAGTTATTAATATTTAGTAATTTAATAATAATTAACATTAAATACTTAATAATGATAATAATATTTAATAAACATAATTTGTATTTTATGAATAAACAAAGTTGCGTCACTTACCTACTCTTAATCAAATGGTTTATTTTCAATAAAATATATAATAAACAAGTTCTCTTTTTCACCCTTCTTCTCCTTAACTTCAAAACGTGCAAGCAAACCTTACGCACACCACACACCCACGCACATCACGCGCAGTCTCTGTTTGTTTCCCAGAAAAACAAAGCAAAAACGCGTTTTCCGTGCGGAAAATCCTCAATTTTCCGGGAATCGAATCTTCACAATGGTTTCCCGGGAAAACACCAATTGGCTCTTCGATTATGGCTTGATAGATGATATTCCCGTCGCCGATGCCTCCTTCGCCGTTCCTTCCTCCGGCTTCACATGGCCTCCTAATGCCTTGAATGCCACTTCCAATGTCGGGTACATGCAGATCGCTTTGCCAATTGCCTTTTCCTTTTCAAGCTTTTGATGCTGTATTATCTGATTTTTCTCCTTGATGTGATTAGGGTTTCTGCTTTGTTATTTGATTGGTTTGACTTTGTGAATATTTGATTTTAGGGCTGTGTTTAGGAAGCTGTAGGATTTTGTGTTTTCCAATAAATGTAATTTTTCTATTGGATGGTTGTATTTGATGATTTTTGTTTTTAATGTTACGTTATGGAATCCGGCCTAAAGGGGTGTATAATGTTATGTTTGGATTGAATTTTGAAAGATGCTTTCATGAATTTCGATGTACTAAATGAAGAAGAAGAAAACTGTTTCTTTTAAAGGAATGGTACTTTTAAACTCTCCCAATTTCAATCCAAACATGGACTGCCTGGAATTAATTCTGATGCCTCGGGACATTCTTGCATGAGATAGCTTTAATTGCTTAATTGACTGTTTAAATTATTCTATGGATGTATTTTTCTGCCTTGTTTTCAATGCAATGTGTTGTTGGAACTGTGGATTGTCTTAATTCAGGTTTTTTTAATCAATATTTGTGTAATTATGTTGATTGTATGAGGTTGAAGATCATTTTCTACCTCCAAACTAGGTGGTTAGTTACTTTCTGAAGTTATAGGGTCATCTTAATTCTCATATAGGAGTCAAGCTAGGGGGATCAAATGAAGATGTGCTTCAGTCATAACTTATAATTGTGGAAGTTAATGTTTAAGACTAGGTGAGATTATTCTGTGTAGTTATGACTTACAAGTTTCTTAATGCACTAATGAAGTGAATGTTATGGATAAGAAATGAATGTGTAAGAGATTAGAATGGTGAGGTGAATCATTGGATTGGTGAAAGCATGCAATGAGAGACGTTTGTAAGAGGAGAAGGGGATATTCTAGTTTGTGTTATGAGACACCTAAAGAAAAGTGTTTTGTAAATGGTTTTACTATAATTTGGCTACTGCTAGAGCCAAATAAAGCAACCTGAGATAAATTAGATTATTGTTCTAACTCCCAATAGTGAAATTTTCCTCTGTAGGTTTTAACAATATGAGAATGGGAAATGATTCTATGCATAATCATGCTGATAATTTATCAATTCTGTAATGAATTTTGTAAGATTCCTATAAAATATGGAATGCTACTTTTTTAATACCATTCTTGGTAATATATTCTTATGTAATGCATATATTTCAATTCCCTTATCTTCAAGTGTTTTCTTTTACATTTTTTGTCACTTGAGGCCATACACTTTTGTTTGTCAAACATGGCTTCTGAAATTGTTCATAATACACTATTCATAATTATATCTACCTCTTTATACATGTCCTCATACTAAACAATTTCTTTTACTGCCTTGTCTTTTTTACACCATTATGTTCTCCTAGTGTTGAAGTTGACGGTTCACTGGTGGATTCTGATGGTCTCAAAGAGTCTGGCTCAAAGAAGAGGTACACAGTGTTCTATTAGCCTCTCATTTTTATTGAATGAAATAATTTTGTTAAAGGAAGAAAAGAAAAAGAAACAACATGTGTATCTTATTCTGAAATACCTCTTCTGTAGCATTTTTTTCTTTGCTTGATTTCTTAATCTCTCTTTTGCTTGAGTGCTTCTTTATATTACACGTATTCAGATGATTTAGTGTTTTTTTTTTTCGTTTTCTTTCCTTTTATACTGTAATAAATTAATACTGATTGCTGAATTACGTGAAATCTTGAGGTAATACTAGTTGCTTAACTAATTTACAAAATTTGCTAGGCACTTGTCATAAATGATCTTCTATGAACTGACAGATGTTAATGAAGAAATCAACATATTGCAAATCCTTGCATTTAATGTATTATCTTTTTCTGAGTATAACATTATTTTTCTTGGCATAAGATCAAATTTCCAAAATCATTTTGCTTGTCTTACATCATTGACTGCTCTAATATGGAATACAAAATTTGATCAAATGATTAAACTTCTGAAAAAGGAGTGAATCCAATCTAGATAGCTTTTGCATGGAAGAAGTTATCCTCATATTCTTGTTCATTTGCAGGGTTAGATCTGAGACATGTGCTGCTTCTAGCTCCAAGGCATGTCGGGAGAAGTTGCGAAGAGATAAGCTTAACGACAAGTATACTTTCTACTTCTAAATTTCAACTACTTCCTGTCTTTCTATACTCATCTTGAGCTTTTATGTGAATATGTAGCTGAGGCATGTACCTAATATGATGGACATTGTTAGGTTTGTTGAATTGGGCTCCATTTTGGAGCCTGGAAGGCCTACGAAAACTGATAAGGCTGCTATCCTGATTGATGCTGTCCGTATGGTGACACACTTACGGGGTGAAGCGCAGAAGTTGAAAGACTCTAATCAGGGTCTTCAAGAAAAGATTAAAGAGTTAAAGGTGATACTCATATTTGAATGACTTTTTGGGTTGGGAGTTACATATTGTGGATCACTTGGGGAGAAATTTGTTTAAGGAAGTATTTCCTGTTTGAGAAATGATAACAACACACTCTACTGTAAGTTAGATATTTTGGAAATTCCCAAATTTTGGATGGTTCTACTACCATTTTAGTGATTCTCTCCTGATTTTGTATTTCTCAAGAATTTTAGCCAATCATAAAGTGTGTTAGAGAATGTGTTCCTAGTTCTCCTCTTTCTGTTTTCACATTAAATTACATAAGTTCCACCTTTATTTTTATTGTTTTCAAAGATTTATATAGCGATGCAAATAACTTATTTTCACTGTTTCCTATCAAACTGTTGAAATAAAGTGGAAGCAAGATGACATTTCTGTAACTGTAACTAAAGTAAAAGTAGTAACATATTTTTCGGATCCAATGGCAGCGCAAGTTTTCTGCCTCCACTTTTTCCTAACAGAAACTGAAAATTTCACAATTCTAATTGTTTCTGAAATCAAATTCCTTACATGTTATGTAGGCTGAGAAGAATGAACTTCGGGATGAGAAACAGGTGCTCAAGGCAGAGAAGGAGAAGTTGGAGCAGCAGCTGAAATCTTTGAATGCACAACCCAGTTTCATGCCTCCCCCTGCTGCTATCCCTGCTGCATTTGCGGCGCAAGGCCAAGCCCACGGAAACAAGTTGGTACCTTTTATTAGTTATCCAGGAGTTGCAATGTGGCAATTCATGCCGCCTGCTGCAGTGGATACCTCACAGGATCACGTACTCCGTCCACCAGTTGCCTAAGCTGGCACTGTACAATTCTCTGAGCTTGCATTTTGGCCCAGAATTGTATCCATTTTACCAATACCTTCTTGGCTTTGTTAGTTCTCTTCCAAGTTTTCTAACTGGACCCAGTGGTGACAACGGTCTGTATTTGGCATATGATACTATTATGATTAATGCTGGTATTTGCTTGTAAATGTTAAATAAGCTTGTCTGTCTCTGGCTGTCCTCGTTTCTGTTTTAATACTAGCTACTGGATTCTAAGATTATCCAATTTTAGGTTCACAGTAACATTATTTCAGCTTAGGCCATGCAAAATAGGTGAGAGGGCATTGTTGCTAGTAGAAGATATAGATAGGTTTTAACAATTTGAGCTTTAGTGCTCCAGTTTTCAATTTAGTGCTGCCATATTTCCTTATGCAAGCAAAAATTGTTAACTTACATGATCCAAAATCTCTGCTGAATTATTTAGACAATGGTAAGTAAATCCATAAAAAAGTTTTAATGACAATACAAAAGATTTGTATTATGTGTAGCATAAACAAAATTGTGCATGAAAATACAAGAAATTTTGCATTGTGTATGGATTTGTATTATTTCTTAATGTTAGTGTTAGTTATGCACTATTGCTATTATTATTGTTTATAAGAAAATAAAAGAAATTTTGATTGTTGGTTTTTACTATTCAAAAACAAAATATATATATATATATATATATATATATATATATATATATATATATATATATATATATATATATATATATATATATATATATATATATATATATATATATATATATACACACACACACTTTACATAAACAATTAAAGAGTCAATGTTTTGTCCAAAACTTTTTGTTGGACAAATTAGAAGGAAGGTGGGATCAGGGAACACGATGTCTTCATCCAACCTTTCATTTCATGCAAGATTAATTGGCAAACTCTAAAACTTTGTTTGACTCTTTTAGTTTGACAGATTTAACAATAAATATCACATAACATGTTTTGGAGAAATATTTGGAAAAGACAATTTGGATATGAAAAAATAACTCTTACTTATTATCTATATTGAAAGAAAGATTACATTACTGACTAGAGTCTTCAATCATTTCCTTTGCGTTGTAGTTATTTTTGTTTCTATTTATTATTTTTACTCTGCCCTAGATCATACTATGAAAACTAATTATCTATATTTACTTCTTTTAAATCTATAAATTTTAAATTATAATTGTTTAATATATTAGTATTAATAATAATATTGAAACAAAATAAAGCAATAAAAAGTTATTTTCTAGAAATATGTATATATTTTTTTCAATATTGTGATTTTTTTTTTTGTCTAATAAGAACAAATGAATTATGTCCATAAAAGGCATATGAGATGCGTTTTGAAAAATCAATCAATGATTGTAATTATATATATATATATATATATATATATATATATATATATATATATATATATATATATATATATATATATATATATATATTTGTATGCATGTGTATATAAAGACCACATTCAATTTTCGTGGTTGGAGAAGATGAAGTTGAATTTAGCAATAATGTGCATATATATAGTTATCTAAGAAATGTATCATTTCTTTTTCTTTTTCTTTTATTTTTCTTTTCTTTTTATAAATAAATATTAGTATTCACTAGTTGTAGTTGGTCATGATGTAACATTCGTAAAGACATTATCACATCTAGAAGGTCATCTAATATCGTATAAACAATAGTATCATTTATTAGTTTCATATCCCACTGTATGAGACTAATTTGAGTGTATCACCTCATCAGTTTTATTTTATGTGAAACATAGATAATTAAGTATATACATTTCAGAACATTCATTCCTCATTCATTAAACTTCAAAGACATTATAAAACATTATTCTCAAGTACATTAAAAGCCTATTAGAAATAATCATGTATAAAAAATTCTCCTATACTACAATTGTTCCTCATATCACGGTGTTATTAGGAAGCATTCACTACACTTGTTGAACCATATGCTCACATACATAAATATGGTCATGGCAGGTGGAAACCACACAACAAAAAAACAAACTAACTTTGGATAAAACACATAAATACATAAACATACAAAAACACCTAGATTATTCATGTATTCAATGCTCATCCACATCACTTACATAATCTCATCATGCAACAAGCCATTCTCATGAAATAGGCCTACTCATCACATGCATATGCACAAACAAACTCACCTTTTCTTTGATCTCTACAAACCCCCTTGGTTGGAAGAAGTCACCCAACCAACCCCTTGTTACAAGGTTAAACCTATGTTATATAGATTTCACTCCTTCTCAAGCTATAGTTACTATCACAAAGACCTCATGCGAATCTCACGCCATAACCACCTTTCTCTAACTGGTACTTGGTGTCTACTTCGTGTCAGGATAACTCGCTTTGGCACCTACTACTTTACCCATTAACCACCACAATGAGAATCATTCCTTTTGGAATATTCTTAAGGCAGCCACCACAACATGCTCATCATGCCCATCAAGTAGCATTCGGGCCCCAGGTCCAAGCTTTACTCAACTTTCCAACCACCACTTTTATGTGTGTAACTGCCTCAAACCATCCTCTTTAGGTTCGCCTTGAGCCTCTTACTTAATCACCTCAATAGTTTTAACCCTAACTCTATCATTACTCAGCCTTATTGATTCTCTATTCAAAGACCTTGGTAGCTTTGGCCCTAACTTTAACACTACTTAGCTCTAGCCTATACAAATATCAATGATGTTGCTCATCCATGGCATGAGTTCAAAACTACATCACCCATTGCTCATCTAAAGGGTACCTCATCTAGTGCTCCAATAGACTACCATGCGTCTAAAGACTAAGTCGTCTAATAGCACAAGATCGTGTAATAGCTCAAGTTATCTAATAGGCAAGGTAATCTAAGAGCCGAATTGTCTAAGAGTTGAATCATCTAATAACTTGAAGATCTAATAGCCCAATTGAGTACTAAATCTAAGTTAACCCATCAAATTAATAATTATTTATCAGATGTCACTCTTAACACATGGTACCTCATTTCACCTTTCTCACTAGTATCCTCCTAGCCAAGTAATTCCAAACCCTACACCCTGTCATCATAGTTTTGGACTTACCCATCTCATCTCCCTCTAGTACTCTCCTTCAAACCTTTCCTCAGGATTTTGACTAGATTTGCAGTGCACCACCATAAGAAGGAAAGCACAATCATGCTTATATCATCATGCATAACAACTTTTAGCATCTCATACATGTACTACCATGTTCTCAGCATCACTATACATACACACTTCATCATATCATCACATTGTCAGAGCGGCTGCAGCGGAAGGGTTAGCGTGGTATAACAAACCAAGAGGGGGGTGAATTGGTTCTTAACAAAACGTGCGCCTTTTAAAAATTTCTTCTCAATTAAACTTACTTAACAGATAATAATAATAAGTAAAAAGAGTAAGGTAGAGAAGAATTTGCACAGATGATTTTATACTGGTTCGGATCTTACCAATCCTACGTCCAGTTGTTAATCTAAAACAAGATTAACTTTCACTATCACAAAACTATTACAAATAACAATCACAAAGAAAATATTTGCAACAGTTTAGAAAACACCTCTCTTGATGCCACAAGAGATGAAACCACACCTCCTTCGAATACTTCACGAAGGATGAACACCTCCTTTGAATCTTCACAAAGGATGATCCTCTTCCTCACACCTCCTCAGATACACCAAGGATGAACCGGCTATTTCCTCTGTCACCGTAGCAGCACTTCACCAGCTCTACAGACACGAGTTTCACAAGCCGAGCAAGAGTACACAATTCTCACAAGTTTACAGAATGTTTTGAGCACAAGGGAAGAGATTGGATCAATTGGATTGATCTTGGATGCCTTGTTGAAGGCAAATGAGAGTCTATTTATAGACTCAAGCCAAAGGCTCTTCCATTTTCGTTTTCAGCCATTCTGACCGTTGTTAATCGATTAACTTAAGTGGTAATCGATTAACCACTAAAGGACAAACCAACGGATAGTCCAACGGCTCGAAAACGGCTAGTTTCTGCAACGGAAACTAGGTTAATCGATTAACTCCCCAAGTTAATCGATTAACCTTAATCGATTAACTCCCCAGGTTAATCAATTAACTCACTGCAGCTTGTCTTCATCAATTTGTCTCTGGATTAATCGATTAACACCCTGGGTTAATCGATTAACTCAGTGTATTTTTGACTCTGAATGTATTTTTATACTTCTAACTTATACAAAATTAAATACACTAAGTTTTCCTGGACATCAAATCCTAATTATTACAAAAGCTTTAAGCTATGATACAAGTCTTCAACAAGTTTCTTCATTTTCTTGATTGATCTTGACTTGATTTGGACATCATCAAAACTTCATCTTCATCATTTTGCTAACAATCTCCCCCTTTTTGATGATGATAAAAAATTCCTTTGATTTAAAGCTTTTGGTAATAATCTGTAATTACAAAACACAACTAGGAAGAAAATTTTGTTAGTGTAAAACTAAAACTTAGAAATAAGCTTTAAAGATTTTTCTCCCCCTTTTTGATCATAACTAAAAAGTTGTGTTTAAAATTACTCCCCCTAATTTTATTAGACTTTATGCTCCCCCTAAATAAAAGCATGTATGCATAATGAAAAAGACATTTTATTGAATAAAATGAACTCATACAAGATGAAAAATTATAAGATAACTATGAGGCCTAAGATTCATTTTCACTATCGGGGATATACATTTTTGCTAATTTGGAATCAATCTCATGAAGATGAGAAGTAATCTCGTCATAGCGACGATTATGGAAGGCCATCATTTAATCCATCCTAGTTTGTTGCATGGTGGCCATCATCTCAATTTGTCTAGAGATACTTTCTAAACTATATTGTGGAGGAGGTTGGGATAATCCAGCAACATTTGTTGGGTCTTGTATTGGAGCTTCTTGATCATCTTCATCTACATCTTCATTGACTGGGGCACCAACTTCTTCTGCAAAGGCATAGTGATCGCCTTGAAGTATGATTCCCATTTGCCTTAGAGTAGATTCTCCAATTTTATTTGATGGGAGGACATGCATGCATTCTTCACCCGTAACATAAACTCCTCTATACTCTAGAATTTTGGAAATTAAGAGAGGATAGGGGAGGGAGGCACGATCATATCTTACGCACCTCACAATTGTGTCAGATATGAGATTGGGCCAGTTGATCTTGCGATTCTGAGTAATTGCAGACATAATCATTAAATCTAACTCAGAGCATTGGGCAAGATTTGTACCTCTGGGACAAAGAATCCAAACAAGGAGATAGTGGAGAAGACGTTCCTCCATCTTGAGTGGACCAACAAGCATATGCTTCCTATTGGGCAAGTCTTGTGCCGGATCGCGAAGAAAAGAACGATAGGTGAGGATCCGATTGAAATGCCCAAAGTCATTTGGCACATGAAGAGCATAATCAATGATGGGTAGATGAGCAACATTTGTCCAAATGTTGTTGTCCAAAGCAATATCCACACCTTTGACTTTAGAGTAGACAATACCATCTCTTATTTTGAGATTGTAGTAGAAGACTCTTACCAAATCGGGATAATATCTGCCTTGTAGTTCCAAGAGATGTTGAATTCCTTGCTCCATAAGCATGTGTGAGATTTGGAAGCCACTGGCTTGCAGCCAATTTATGGTAGCAAATTTGTGCCTAAGGACACGTCGTTCCTTCCATCGTTGAAGGTAGGTTGGATAAAGATCTTCATCGAATATCCATCCATGAATGTTGGGACCGCGAACGGCTGGAGTGGATTCCGAACCATAGCTTTGTCGTCTACGGGTTCTCCTCACAGGTTCAGCCATTTGAGAAAGTGAAAATAGAGGTTTGGATGGCAAAAAGATGATTTGGAGAGTGAGAAGAATGAAAGATTTGAAGACAATATGAGTTGGAATGATGGAATGGGGTTGAAGGAGGATGGAATGGGGTTAAATAGGCAGTAAAAACTCCTCCAAACGGTCAAAAACGGGCAAAAGAGCCGTTTATAGCCGTTGCAAACGGCTAGTTTTTCAAAAATCTGCAATCTGGACTGAGTTAATCGATTAACTGGGTGGGTTAATCGATTAACGTTAATCGATTAACAGTAGGAGTTAATCGATTAACTGACGCTAATTTTCGAAAATTTGATTTTTCATTTTAAATTTATTTCTAAGATGCCTAATTCTCTTCTAAGCTCATAAAATCTATCCTTGGGCAATGCTTTGGTGAATATATCAGCTAATTGATGTGTTGTATCAATATATTCCATCTCACAATCTCCTTTTTGGACATGGTCTCTAAGGAAGTGATGTCTAATCTCAATATGTTTGGTTCTAGCGTGCATTATGGGATTTTTGGTAAGATTTATAGCACTTGTATTATCACACTTAAGTGGTATATGATCTAAATAAATGTCATAATCTTCTAATTGTTGTTTCATCCATAAAATTTGTGCACAACAATTTCCAGCAGCAATGTATTCGGCCTCAGTGGTGGATAAGGCTACACAGGCTTGTTTCTTAGAATGCCAAGATACTAAGGAACTACCTAGAAGATGACATGTTCCACTAGTGCTTTTTCTATCTATCTTACAACCTCCATAATCGGCATCTGAAAAACCTACAAGTCTAGGTTCTGTTCCTGAGGGATACCATAAACCAAAAGATGCAGTTCCCTTAAGATATTTCAGTATTCGTTTTACTGCAGTTAAGTGAGACTCTCTAGGACTAGACTGATACCTAGCACACACACAAACGCTTTGCATAATGTCCGGTCTACTAGCAGTAAGATATAGCAAGGAACCTATCATACATCTATATTTAGTTTGATTTACCTCTATACCTGATTCATCTTTATCAAGATAGCAAGAGGTTCCCATTGGAGTAGATGCTTCCTTTGCTTTGTCCATTTCAAATTTCTTAATAATTTCTCTACAATATTTAGTTTGAGAAATGAACGTACCTTCTTTTAATTGCTTAATTTGAAGACCTAGGAAGAATGTTAATTCTCCCATCATGGACATTTCAAATTCACCCTGCATAGTCTTAGCAAATTCCTCACAAAGAGATTTATTAGTTGATCCAAAAATAATATCATCAACATATACTTGAGTTATCAAAATATGTTTTCCGACTCTTTTAATAAACAAAGTTGAATCAACTTTTCCTCTATTGAAATTATTTTCTAAAAGAAAATTGCTAAGTCTTTCATACCAAGATCTAGGTGCTTGTTTTAAACCATAAAGTGCTTTCTTTAATTTATCGATGTGATTTGGAAATTGAAAATCTTCAAAACTCGGTGGTTGTTCAACATACACATCTTCTTTTATAAAACCATTTAAAAATGCACTTTTAACATCCATTTGAAATAACTTAAACTTCATTATAGATGCATAAGCAAGAAGTAGGCGTATTGCCTCTAACCTGGCAACTAGAGTGTACGTTTCATCGTAGTCTATACCTTCTTCTTGACTGTATCCTTGAGCTACAAGCCTAGCTTTATTCTTGGTGATGTTTCCTTCTTCATCCAGTTTGTTTCTGAACACCCATTTTGTGCCAATTACTTGATGAGTGTCTTCCCTAGGAATCAATTCCCAAACTTGATTTCTCTCAAACTGGTTGAGTTCTTCTTGCATTGCTATACACCATTGTTCCTCTTGAAGAGCTTCTTTGATATTCTTTGGTTCTATCTGCGACACATAAGCGACATTCATACAAAAATTAACTAGATTTCGTCTAGTGTTTACCCCTTTTGATATGTCGCCAATGATGTTGTCCAATGATAATCCTCTAGGTTGTTGCCATAACTTGATTAGATCTCCATCTCCTTGAGGATTTTCGTCATTCTTTGGATCTTTAATTTTCTTATGCAAGTCTTCATTTTCACCTGCATCTGAATCTTCCGACTCAAGAGGTTTTGCCTCAAGGTCCATAATTTCATCAAAGACAACATGCACATATTCTTCTATTTCAAGACTTTTCTTATTAAAAACTCTATAAGCTTTACTAGTTAAAGAATATCCAAGAAAAATTCCTTCATCGGCTTTGGAATCAAATTTTCCTAGATTTTGTTTTCCATTATTTAAAACAAAACATTTGCATCCAAAAATTCTTAAATGGGAAATATTTGGTTTTCTACCTTTAAACAATTCATATGGAGTACATTTTAAAATAGGCCTAATAAGCATTCTATTCAGTACATAACATGCAGTACTCACAGCATCAGCCCAAAATTGTTTAGGAACTCTATATTCATTTAACATAGTTCTAGCAAGTTCCTCTAAGGATCTATTTTTCCTTTCTACAACACCATTTTGTTGAGGAGTTCTAGGTGCAGAAAAATTATGAGAAATTCCATATTCTTCACAAAAATTTTCAAAAGATTCATTTTGAAATTCTCCTCCATGATCACTTCTAATAGATTTTATTTTCAAATCTTTTTCATTTTGAACTAATTTCGCAAACTTTTTAAATTCTTTGAAAGCCACTTTTAAGAGTAAGAAAGAAAGTCCAGGTATATCTTGAATAATCATCAACAATGACTAAAGCATAATAATTACCTCCAAAACTTTTTATCCTAGAAGGACCAAATAAATCCATGTGCAATAGTTCTAAGGGTTTTAAACTAGAAATAATATTTTTCGAATGAAAAGATGATTTCACTTGTTTTCCCTTTTGACATGCATCACACAATTTATCTTTCACATATTTAAGTTTTGGTAGACCAATTACCAAGTCTTTAGAAATGAGTTTATTCAATTGTTGCATATGAATATGTGCAGCTCTTTTATGCCACAACCATGGATTTTCTTCTTTCACTACTAAGCATGAAATATTCCTATTTGATGAATTTTCTAAATTAATCAAATAAATATTATTATGCCTAATTCCTTTCAAAGCAATTTCACATGAATCATTCTTATAAATGGTGCAAGAATTTTATTCAAAGGTTACCTTGAGTCCTTTGTCGCATAGTTGGCTAATGCTAATCAAGTTGTGCCTTAATCCTTCCACATATAGCACATCTTTGATCATCAAGGTATCTTCATTTCCAATATCTCCAATTCCAAGAATTTTCCCTTTGTTGTTGTCACCATATGTGACAAAGCCTTGCTCCTTTTTCCGGAAGTTTGTAAATTTCTTTTTGTCTCCGGTCATATGTTTTGAACATCCACTATCGAGACACCACATTAACTTCCTTGGCTTTGATAATTTCTGCAAAATAAAAAGAACAAGCTATTTAGGTACGCAACTACTTTGTATGGGTCCTTTGGGTTAGATTGAAAAAGTTCATTTTACAACCCAAACATATCTACCACTAGGAACACCATAATGCTTAATTTTACATTTATTTGATGTATGACCCTTTTTCATACAATAAAAGCATGATACTACATTTGGGTTCCTATATGTTATTCCTTTTTCTACCCATGTTCTACGGGTTCTATAATTATATTTAGTTTTAGGAACATGCATATTTTTACCAACCTTATTATTTTTATTTTTACTACATTCTCTTAAGGTTGTTTTACCTAGTAGTTTCTTATTATTTATACAAGATGCACATTCATTACTACTAGCAATAGATTTACCTTTTTCATAAAATAAAATTTTGTTTTTCAAATCTTTATTTTCATTTGTAATATTTTCAAAATTTGTTTTCAAATTTTTGTTTTCTTCAAGAATATTTTCAAAATTCAATTTTAATTCTTTAAAATCTAGTTTCAATTTCTTATGAGCTCTATCTAATTTTTCACTTTCTAAAATCAAGGCATTATAGGTTTCAAACATTTCACTCTCACTATAATGACTATCATTATCAGATTCGTCAGATGTACTTACTTGGCTATCGTCGTCTGCCATCAGACAAATGTTGGCTTCTTCATCTGAGTCGGTCATGTCGAAAATTGTTTCGTTGTCATCGTCCCACGCGATGTATGCTTTCTTTTTCTTGAAGAATTTCTTCTCTTTCTTTTCTTCACCCTTCTTTTGATTTGGGCAGTCCACTTTTAGATGCCCTTTTTCTCCGCAACCATAGCATCGGAAGTTTGAGGAAGATCCTTCATTGTCTTTCTTTTCGGTTTTGAATCTCCCTTTTCCTCTTGACTTCATGAAGCGTTTGAAGTTTTTAATCAAGAGGACCATATTTTCATCATCCTCCGAATTTTCATCTTCAATTTTATTTTTGCTCCTTCCCGCTTCAGTTTTGAAGGCTAGAGTCTTTTTCTTTGTTTTTGCCTCTTCTTCATCTAGTCTTCCGAGGTCAAGTTCATGCTCTCTCAACTTTCCGAATAATGACGCCATGGTCATTATGTTGAGATTTTGTGACTCAGAAATTGCAGTCACTTTAGGTTGCGATGTCCTGTCTAAAGATTTCAAAATTTTAATATTAAGCTCATCATTATCGAAAGATTTACCTAGTCCGATGAGATGATTAACGATGTTGGTGAAGCGTTTTTTAACATCTACAATTGTTTCTCCCTACTTCATCCTGAACATTTCGTATTCTTCGATCAAGGTATTCTTCCTTGCTCTTTTTACGTCATCTGTACCTTCGTAGGTTACTCTAAGTACTTCCCACATCTCTTGAGCAGTCTTACAAATAGAGATCCTGTAAAACTCATCAACAGTTAAAGCAGATGAAATAATATTTCGAGCTTTTACATCATTACCAAATTTTTTCTTATCTTCAGCAGTCCATTGGTCTCTGGGCTTTGGTTCCTGTAGAAGGTTAGTTGGAACAAAAGGACCAAAAGCAACAGCATCCCAAATATCAACATCAATCGATTCCATAAAAATTTGCATTCTAACCTTCCAGAATGCATAGTTTTCACCTGTGAATAGTGGAGGTCTATTGATTGAGGCTCCCTCTGCAAAGGTTTGATGAGACCCCGCCATTTGAATGACTATCAAAGCAAGCTCTGATACCAAATGTCAGAGCGGCTGCAGCGGAAGGGTTAGCGTGGTATAACAAACCAAGAGGGGGGGTGAATTGGTTCTTAACAAAACGTGTGCCTTTTAAAAATTTCTTCTCAATTAAACTTACTTAACAGATAATAATAATAAGTAAAGAGAGTAAGGTAGAGAAGAATTTGCACAGATGATTTTATACTGGTTCGGATCTTACCAATCCTACGTCCAGTTGTTAATCTAAAACAAGATTAACTTTCACTATCACAAAACTATTACAAATAACAATCACAGAAAATATTTCCAACAGTTTAGAAAACACCTCTCTTGATGCCACAAGAGATGAAACCACACCTCCTTCGAATACTTCACGAAGGATGAACACCTCCTTTGAATCTTCACAAAGGATTATCCTCTTCCTCACACCTCCTCAGATACACCAAGGATGAACCGGCTATTTCCTTTGTCACCGTAGCAGCACTTCACCAGCTCTACAGACACGAGTTTCACAAGCCGAGCAAGAGTACACAATTCTCACAAGTTTACAGAGAGTTTTGAGCACAAGGGAAGAGATTGGATCAATTGGATTGATCTTGGATGCCTTGTTGAAGGCAAATGAGAGTCTATTTATAGACTCAAGCCAAAGGCTCTTCCATTTTCGTTATCAGCCATTCTGACCGTTGTTAATCGATTAACTTAAGTGGTAATCGATTAACCACTAAAGGACAAACCAACGGATAGTCTAACGGCTCGAAAACGGCTAGTTTCTGCAACGGAAACTAGGTTAATCGATTAACTCCCCAAGTTAATCGATTAACGTTAATCGATTAACACCCCTGGTTAATCGATTAACTCACTGCAGCTTGTCTTCTTCAATTTGTCTCTGGATTAATCGATTAACACCCTGGGTTAATCGATTAACTCGGTGTATTTTTGACTCTGAATGTATTTTTATACTTCTAACTTATACAAAATTAAATACACTAAGTTTTCCTAAGTTCTGGACATCAAATCCTAATTACTACAAAAGCTTTAAGCTATGATACAAGTCTTCAACAAGTTTCTTCATTTTCTTGATTAATCTTGACTTGATTTGGACATCATCAAAACTTCATCTTCATCATTTTGCTAACACACATATTATCATGTTCACTAAAATAACATGCATGTTCATTTCCTTCATCTCATCAAAATCATCCTAAGGTAGTATCAACACATATAAGGCATACTAATACATTCATTCATACTAAGGAATCAAGGACTAAAATAAAAGAAGAATAAATATTATGAATGGTAAAAAGAAGCAATCACTTGAAAAATACATCAATGACATAATGCAACATGTTAATTAATTCCTTTTTTCCAATGAGAAATTTGACTAATGTTTCTCCAACTTTTGATATGCATCTCACTCTTCTTGGTTGAAGATATATATGTTTTGGTAATGGTTTTAATCCATAAAATAAGAAATTATTATGAGAAACATAGGGGATATAGGAAAATTGATCATCCATAAAGTACTCCTTATTTGAAGACAATTGAATATTTTTTGAAATCCTAGCCAAATTTGTTTTTAATGGATCATTTGGACTACTTGATCACCTAAGAGGCGACCTAATCATTTAATGAACTACTAATTGTTTTTAATAGATTGACTAGACTACTCAATAATCCAAGAAGGGACCAAATCATTTATAACTAACTACTACTCGCTTAATGTTGAAACCAACCTCATTATATGTTAGGATGATCAAGATGCCCTAAAAATCTAAAGTATTAAAATAAATAAGAAAAACTAAACTCTTCAATTAACGATTCATACATTAAAAATACTCTATTAATCGATTTGGATTGTTTAAAGAACCATATCCTGGACGGTATATAACTTCCAACCTTTAGTCGAATGAGATAAAACAACCTTTACTATTCACCTTGACTGAATATAACAACACAACTTCCATGAAGATATGAGACTAATAAAGGGTTATGAAGAATATGTGGTTTCAATATGCCTTTTTGATATTATGAGATTCTAACAAACATAACTTTGGGATAGTCTTTGAATTTACACGTAGCTAGTTTATCCATGTGCTTGCGTTGAATGCTTTCGATAAACGAAAATGAATAAAGTACCCAATACTCTCATCATCCAATTATTAATAAAATTGGAATATGGGATCTCACTAGTGGAAAAAGAAGATTTTATGACGGGATACTATGATACGTGAAATCCACCTATCATAATATATTGACCAATGACAATTTTGTAATAAAACTATGATATATTATGACGTATTTTAAGAAACCTATCATAATAGATGTAGCGGTGACATTTTCATAATAGAAGTTACATATATTATGACAAGTAAAAGACCACCTATCATAATAAGTTACACGTGGTGGAAAAATAGAAATTATGGGGAAAACATAATAATGTTGTAGTTATTCTTATTAGTGTCAACCATTGTACTCAACAATTGTCATCTATTTTGTGTCTTAGGTAACATATATAATTTGGGAAACACCATCTACCATGAGACTATTAAAGATGATATGTTGCGAGTGGTGGTTGTAGATATTAAAGATTGTTCTGCTTGTGTTCCTGTGCCTAGTGAGGAGGTTCAAATAGTGGGACAAGCACCAGGGAATTTTATCATTTGGCCATTCAGATTGGCAAAGCCAATTTAGTAAGTATTATTATTCATACTTACCTTAATTACTTATGTATTTCTTGTATTTGGATGCATATATTATTAGACTTATTTTGTGGTCAAATGTAGGACGTTTCTATGAAGACAAACATTGTTACACCTCCATAACCACAATTGTCTCCTCTACAACAACTTGGTGCAGCAGTAGTGACAATGGGGAATAAAATTATTGAGATAGATATGCCTCCTGAACTGACATGCAAGATTTCTACCACCACTTTATTTGTATGTCATAGGGATATTTATGAAATTGTCATTGGTAATGATCTTCTCTCTACAGCAATTCTACAAGTTTGGAATTTGTAAGTTCAACCTTCACAAACCATGAAAATACTCTTATATTGCATTCATGTATTGATTCTAACATTATTTGTTCATATTGAAGGTATTTGCATCACCTCTGCATCAAGATAAAGAATGCTACTATCTATGAATTTCTTGACCTTGTTATCATTGAAAGTGTAGGAAATAAATCAGAGGAGGTGCAAAAATACTTAACAGAGATGTTTGAAAAAGCTAGTAAGGAGGTCTATTTAGCACCTTACTTGCATAAGTAAGTACACAAATTTTGAAATCTTGGTAACTAATTTAAAAGTTTTTTTTAATTAATATTATTGTCACTTGTAGGGATCATTGATAATTGCTAGAAATTATTCCGGATCGTTCTCTTGTAGTTCTCTTATGTTCCTTACATAAGAAAGCTAACACATTGTCCATTAAAAACATTTTAGAGGCGTAAGTTTTCCTTTTTATTTATTTTCCTTCCTATATGATTATAATGATATAATGAATGTCTACCTTTTGTAGGTCTTTGGAAGCTCATTCAAGGTTGCGGGGTATTCTATCTGTATGTAGGAAGAAGATGCAAATAGTGACACTAATGTAAGAGAAGTTGACTTTTGTTCTATATTTTATGATTTGGCTATTTTTATGAGGAATTGGCTTGTTGGTTCACCAAAATTGATCAAAGTTACATGGTACAAAGGCTATAGCTAGAGTATAATATGATCTTGTGTGTCCTTAGTTTGAATGAGTCTTGATTATTTATGTTTCATTTGCGGTGTCGACGTCAACTAGCCAACTATGAGTGTGGGTATTATGTAATGAAGCACATGCACACCATTATTTGTACAAACATTACTGATTCATGGAATAAGGTATTAAAAACTAACTAAATACTTATCTAACTGTTCATTACAAAATTGTTCTAACTTAATTATTTTATTTGTAAATCTTTAATGATTCATCTCCAATGGAAGCTCCAGACATTGAAGACATTAGAACTAAATGGGCTTCTTTTATTTTAAGTGTTAGTAAATTGTAGAAACTTGACTACAATATAGTGTAGGTTAATGTTATATTTGGATTTAATATATGGTTTGATGTATAAATTATGTATTAAATATTATTAGACAATTTAATATTTGAAATGAATTTCATTATGTTAGTTTAATTGAATTTGTTCATTTCATGTTATACTGATTATAAATTGATTGATGAGATGATAGTACAGGAAATTAATTGTAAATTGATTGGATATGTCAAATGTAATAATGATTTTTATTTACATAACAAGTTTTTATGATAGGTGAACAATGTATAATATAAAAGCTTATTTCTGAAAAGTATATATTATGATATGTGAACAATTACTTGTCATAATATATTTTACATATGATAGGTGAAAAAATCTCCGTCATAAAACGCTACATATTATGATAGGTAAATTCAGCTGCATCATAATAAATTCGTCATATTATGACTGATAAGTGAAAATCTATCATAATATACTAGACCACCTATTATGATAGGTGATAGAAAGTACGTCATAATATGATGAACCTATTATGACGGAGTTTTCTGATACATCATAAAATGCGTAGACCTATTATGATGCCTAGAACTATGATGTTAGACCACCGGTCATAATAGGTCATTTTTACCAATCATAAAAAACAATTTTTCCACTAGTGTTTAAAAAATTCAATGTACTCAATTGTTGATATTTGAGTTTAGTTTTCCCTTATTTCTCACTTAAAAGCAATGGTGCCAAAATAAAATCTCAAGTACACACCCTCATCTTTGTTTCCTTGCATATTCAATTAAATCAACAAATGCAAAAAAGACAATCATCGCTCTTATTTTTGTGTGAACAATGCATATCTAGAAGCACATAAGCTATATCCAAACAACTTTCCTTTTCCTTCTTTTTTTTTCTTTCCCTTTCCCTTTCCATCACCTCCTCAATCCAAACAATATATAAAGCACTTATAGTGGGTTTGAATCCAATGGATTACTATTCACATGAACGAGTGTGAAGAAGAAGAAAGTTCAAAAATTCAATGTAACAGAAAAATGTTAAGACACAAAAATCAAGATATAACTTTAATCTCAACTTTCCGTGTAATTTAGAGTAAATTTGCGATGAAAATATCTTAATCCGTTATAATTTGAACGTAATTGATTATGTTAGAAATATACTCGGTTATGTGTATAAATAATTTTTTACTATTTCAATTTACGTATTCTAATGAGTTGATTATTACAACTAATTCAACTAAAAGAAAAACAAACAAATCATGATGATAAATGAGCTCATAAAGATAACTCAACTTGAATAAGGATTTCTCATTTCCAAATTTCTTCAAACGGTTTCAATAAGTTCTCTCACTCTTTTGTTCTTGCTCTAGCTTTGTGGTTTTTCTTTAGGGTTTAAAAATCTTATTTATTTCTTTCAATTTTAAAATTACGTAATTTATTTTCATAATGAATCCCTGACACTTTCAAGTCTAAAGTTTGTTTTTTTAAATTAATTTTACACATTACTATCTAATTTGACGTCTAAATTAAATTCACACCTTAACCTACATTTATCATTTTCCATGAAAAATATTACTAAAAAATAAAATAGAAACAATAAACATAAAAACTAAATCAAACCCATAAAAAAAAAATAAAAGGCTAAGACTTTCACTTAATAACTTATTTCAACAAAAAACAAAAATTCATGCACTCTACTTAAATTTTGTTTCCAACGTATCTTGAAAAGTTCTACATCACCTACACGAGAGTAGAGATTGTTGACTATATAATAGACTCTAAATTTAAGACGTTTTGAATTTATGTTTGACTTTTCTTATACTTTTATAATAGAATATTATGAGATGTGTAGTTTTAGAAAGTATAAGTGTACTTGGAGTCAAAGAATTGAGAGATTTCTATTGTCTTTGAAAAATGACCGTGATTTTTTTTTTCAGATTTGGGATTTTCACATAAATTTTTGTGTTTAGAACGGTGATGTTGTTCAAGACAGTGATTTTTTTTTCTCATCAAATCAACTCATTGAATCTTCAAAACTTAAATTTGTCTTACCTTTCTTTATTCCAAGTTTTTTTTAGAAAAAAAATTGTTTCCATAGCACCATACTACAAAAATTATCAATATTACCAACGGATTTTTATCGACGGAAATGTATCTGTCGGTAAATTTCCATTACCGACGGCTTTACCGACGGATTTTGATTTTCATTTACCGACGGATAAACGCCTTTGGTAAATCCATCGATAAGTGACAATGTCCCTTACCTAAGGATTTACCGAACCTTCTTGGCCGTCGGTAAAAAGAGCGGGAATTTCCTCGCCTATTATTTCACTTATCGACATTACCGAAGGATTTACCGAAGGCTCCTGTCCGTCGGTAATGTTAATACCAGCTATCGACGGATTTACCGAAGGCTGTTGGCCGTAATTTAATCACAACCCTTTTGAAGGTTAATGACTACTTTTTTTTCCTTTGGGAAGAAGGAAAAGAAGTGAAGGTGATTCAATTTTAGGTTTAAGGCGGTCAAGATTCTTGTGTAACCTTAATTGAAAAAAAAAAAAAAGATTGAACTAACATGGAAGGAAGAAAAACCAAAATGTCATTAAGGTTTTGTGTTTAAAGTGTGTTTAAATTGGTCTTTAGTGCTTAAAGTGGTCTAATTTTTATTTTTCTGAGTTTATCTAAGATTTTATCAAAAGGCTTTCGAATATTGTAGTTGCGAAAACAAATATTATTAACAAATTAGTATTTAAATATTAAATGTTAATTACCGACGGATTTTATACATTACCGACGAATTATGGCCGTCGGTAACTTATCTTTAATTACTTTATTAACAATTTAGCAAGGATAGTAAAGACTCAAGAAATTAAATAAATTATCATCCAAATGTAATTATTTGATAAGGAAATAAAATCCTTTCAATATTAGAACTTAGTCGGGAAGAAAAAAAGAACAGAGAAGTTTATTCTCTGAATTTTCCATTTCAACTCTCATAGAAGTATAACATAACTAAACAATAAGTTTGAGACTTTCGAGTATGAGGGTATTGCGGTTAAACTGTGTCAAATTTGACTGCAGGAGTTCAGGTTTCTTCTACTCATAGTTGACGCACTCCACCTTAGTAGTGGTACACATCCAAATTCCTTTGGTTACCAAAATTTACAAACAATATTTTAGTATATTGATTTATCAATTTTCTATTTTTTTTTGTTATTTTATATGAAAATAGAAAATAATAGCAATAAAAATGTGTTTGGTTCAACTTTTAAAAATAAAGTTGAATATAACAAAGTCTTCCAACGTAATGGAAAGCAAATCAATGGGTGTAATTTTAATCACAACCCTTTTGAAGGTTAATGACTACTTTTTTTTTCCTTTGGGAAGAAGGAAAAGAAGTGAAGGTGATTCAATTTTAAGTTTAAGGCGGTCAAGATTCTTGTGTAACCTTAATTGAAAAAAAAAAAAAAAGATTGAACTAACATGGAAGGAAGAAAAACCAAAATGTCATTAAGGTTTTGTGTTTAAAGTGTGTTTAAATTGGTCTTTAGTGCTTAAAGTGGTCTAATTTTTATTTTTCTGAGTTTATCTAAGATTTTATCAAAAGGCTTTCGAATATTGTATTTGCGAAAAGAAATATTATTAACAAATTAGTATTTAAATATTAAATGCTAATTACCGACGGATTTTATACATTACCGACGAATTATGGCCGTCGGTAACTTACCTTTAATTACTTTATTAAAAATTTAGCAAGGATAGTAAAGACTCAAGAAATTAAATAAATTCTCATCCAAATGTAATTATTTGATAAGGAAATAAAATCCTTTCAATATTAGAACTTAGTCGGGAAGAAAAAAAGAACAGAGAAGTTTATTCTCTGAATTTTCCATTTCAACTCTCATAGAAGTATAACATAACTAAACAATAAGTTTGAGACTTTGGAGCATGAGCGTATTGCGGTTAAACTGTGTCAAATTTGACTGCAGGAGTTCAGGTTTCTTCTACTCATAGTTGACGCACTCCACCTTAGTAGTGGTACACATCCAAATTCCTTTGGTTACCAAAATTTACCAACAATATTTTAGTATATTGATTTATCAATTTTCTATTTTTTTTTTGTTATTTTATATGAAAATAGAAAATAATAGCACTAAAAATGTGTTTGGTTCAACTTTTAAAAATAAAGTTGAATATAACAAAGTCTTCCAACGTAATGGAAAGCAAATCAATGGGTGTAATTTTAATCACAACCCTTTTGAAGGTTAATGACTACTTTTTTTTTCCTTTGGGAAGAAGGAAAAGAAGTGAAGGTGATTCAATTTTAGGTTTAAGGCGGTCAAGATTCTTATGTAACCTTAATTGAAAAAAAAAAAAAAAAGATTGAACTAACATGGAAGGAAGAAAAACCAAAATGTCATTAAGGTTTTGTGTTTAAAGTGTGTTTAAATTGGTCTTTAGTGCTTAAAGTGATCTAATTTTTATTTTTCTGAGTTTATCTAAGATTTTATCAAAAGGCTTTCGAATATTGTAGTTGCGAAAAGAAATATTATTAACAAATTAGTATTTAAATATTAAATGCTAATTACCGACGGATTTTATATATTACCGACGAATTATGGCCGTCGGTAACTTACCTTTAATTACTTTATTAAAAATTTTGCAAGGATAGTAAAGACTCAAGAAATTAAATAAATTCTCATCCAAATGTAATTATTTGATAAGGAAATAAAATCCTTTCAATATTAGAACTTAGTCGGGAAGAAAAAAAGAACAGAGAAGTTTATTCTCTGAATTTTCCATTTCAACTCTCATAGAAGTATAACATAACTAAACAATAAGTTTGAGACTTTGGAGCATGAGGGTATTGCGGTTAAACTGTGTTAAATTTGACTGCAGGAGTTCAGGTTTCTTCTACTCATAGTTTACGCACTCCACCTAAGTAGTGGTACACATCAAAATTCCTTTAGTTACCAAAATTTACCAACAATATTTTAGTATATTGATTTATCAATTTTCTATTTTTTTTTTTGTTATTTTATATGAAAATAGAAAATAATAGCACTAAAAATGTGTTTGGTTCAACTTTTAAAAATAAAGTTGAATATAACAAAGTCTTCCAACGTAATGGAAAGCAAATCAATGGGTGTAATTTTAATCACAACCCTTTTGAAGGTTAATGACTACTTTATTTTTCCTTTGGGAAGAAGGAAAAGAAGTGAAGGTGATTCAATTTTAGGTTTAAGGTGGTCAAAATTCATGTGTAACCTTAATTGAAAAAAAAAAGAAAAGAAGATTGAACTAACATGGAAGGAAGAAAAACCAAAATGTCATTAAGGTTTTGTGTTTAAAGTGTGTTTAAATTGGTGTTTAGTGCTTAAAGTGGTCTAATTTTTATTTTTCTGAGTTTATCTAAGATTTTATCAAAAGGTTTTCGAATATTGCAGTTGCAAAAAAAATATATTATTAACAAATTAGTATTTAAATATTGCAGTTGAGAGTTATCATGAGTTGTTCAAACATTTAAAATGGAAGGAATCCGAGTTACGAGTATGTGGTGGTAATTAGGTAAAGTCCAGCTTGGTTTAGAACTAAATTCTTGGGGTTTGGACTGGTGAAAACTTGAATTGGGGGTTCTGTGATTAATTGGTCATTTTGGTGGATGTTCATGAGTCTTCTGGGACTTGTTGGAGTCCCTAACTTGTTTAAAAACAAGCTA
Source organism: Vigna mungo (assembly GCA_036885675.1). Taxonomy (NCBI): domain Eukaryota; kingdom Viridiplantae; phylum Streptophyta; class Magnoliopsida; order Fabales; family Fabaceae; genus Vigna; species Vigna mungo. The sequence continues at coordinate 18,621,959 of CP144694.1, forward strand.
AAACTAGTAGAATTCAAGTTGGGTCTATAAAGTGAGATTTGGTAAATTTTGGAGTGAAATCTTGTAAACAATCACTTAAAAATGAGTTGAGGATGGTTTGTAGGAAGTTGTTTAAGTCTAATTGAAATTATAATACAAGTTAGGGGGTGTTAGAAGTTGAGCAAGACTCATAGAATTGGTCAAGGGTGGTTAGTGGTGCAAATTTTGTAGTTTTGGTGCTGCAGAATTATGCAGGCTCGTTGAGCGAATGAAGTCGCTCAGCGAGAGGCTAAGGGACCACTATCTCTCTATTTGCACAACGAGTTGGGTCGCTGAGCGAGAGGTTGGAGGGTTTGGACCATTGTCTCTGTATTCGCACAACGAGCTAGGTCACTAAGCGAGAGGTTAGGGGGTCTAGACTACTGTCTCTGGACTCGCACAACGAGTTGGGTCGTTGAGCGAGAAAACTCTTTGGCCACCCAACGAGATTGATCGTTGAGCGACTAGTCTAGGGTTGGTTTGTATTTTAAATTTTTAGTATAATTCTCTGATAATCTTGGTTATGTTTTATTCTTTGAATGGTTTAAAAGTCATATGTTTTTATATACCATGTAATATGATTGGACTGAAGTGTAATGTGCCAAGTATATATGGTTTTAAGGGTAGTTTCAAAGTTATAAAAGTGAGTTTCAAGGTGGAACTTCTTGGTGAGGTTCAAGTATGTCTAGAATGAATGCAGGAAGCTCAGTCTTGGGGGTTATCCTGAAACTCTAATGGTCTTTCATTCTCAAATAGAGAAGATTGATCCATGTCATGAAGAATAGCAGGAGGTCTTACTTTTGGGAGCTTTCAGTATGATCCAAGGCATGAAAGAATAGCAGTATAACCTTGTGAGTGTGGTAGGGTGAAATCCATTGGTAATGGCTTTGCAAAGCAATAGAGGCCACCATAAATGCACGATCCGTCATAGCTCAACAATTATTCTAAGTCTGGACAGTCAAGTCTAAGTCTTAACATGTTTAGGATGTTTGAAGTTGGATGTCATATGTGAATGAATTAAAGTGTTCATTGTATTATCATATTATTTGAATCTTTTTATATATAACTTATCCTTTTATTTGTGCTTGTAGGTGTGAGTAGAGGGAGATGAGATTTTCTTGGAACAAGCCCATTTTAGAGAGGACACTGCCCTTTAGTTTTTTTAGAGTAGTATTGTAAATAGTTTTGTCTAGTACATTTATATATAAATTTTAAAATTTATAGTTGTTTTTGGATAACGATAAGTTTCTACTTTATTTTTCAAGTTAACAATTGTTCTACCATGTTAAATTTGTGATGACTATTATATAATTAAATGTTATATTTTGGTATGTTACATATTAAATCATATTTCACATTTTCGTTTGAATTATTTGCATTATATAAGACATTCTAATTCAAATATTAACCTAAAATATCAATTAACACGAAGAAAGAAATTTAATTTTATACGATTAAAAATATTATATATATTTATTTTTAGAGTTTAAGATAAAAGAATGTATAAAACATAGAAACTTGTAATAGATAACATGATAGAAATCATGTTTGGTAAAGATTTTTCAGTGGTCTTTACCTGTCTCCTCGAAAAGTCTTATTTCTTCATCTTGCATCTTAATCCATTAAATGCCCTGTTCGTTTTCCAAAGAACTGCATTTTCTTATATATATGATCTACAAATACTCATACTTACATTGCGAATTGAAGAGAAAAAGAATTTCAACTGAATAGTTAAAAAGGAAAATTGAAACAAAAGGGTGCATCTTGCCATGTGGCCCATAGATTGTTCTTGCCACTTCTTTGTGGTGGTAGAAGGGCACATGCTTTGAAGAAGTCCTCTCATTTCCATCTTCTTTTATATGCAGATACCATTCATTCCACCCATCAAAAAAAGCCATTTTTTTCTTATGATCGAAGTTACAATGCCTTGATATGGCAGCTCTTTATGAAGTAATCTGAGAAGTCAATGTATTTAGTCCACAATGGCCTTAGATGGGGAAAAGCTATATCTAGCCATGGCTTTGCCCTGCCATTGAAATGGATGACACCAGCATCCTTAACATCAGCAAAACTTGTACTTTCCTGATATCCCAATCCCAGCATGTGCCAGAAAGGATCGATAGTGTGGACATGACCATGGAATGCTATTAATCCAGGTGGTAATGTCCCTAGCTGCCACAAACTGAGGTCTGATTTTATATTCTGCACAAAACATAACACAAATCATGTGTTATTGTACTAAATTTTTTCCAAAATGGGGACTGAAATTTAGTTTTTAACATATCAATACCTGCTCAACCCAGTAATGGTATGTAGAGCTTATATTGGTCTTCCTCCAGGCATCAAGGTCAAAAATGTTCATGCCATAAGCCCAAGCACATTCATTGGGATCAAAGTTTTGGGATATTAAAGGGTGTGAGAAGTTCAAATAGCTTTTCAACCTCTTTGACATAACATACTTATCTTCTCCACTGCATGTTCCTACTGCTCCATTGACTTTTCCATTCATGTCAATGTCCCACAGAGGTGAAAGATCAGTTTGTACCACAATGTCATCGTCAAGGAAGACCACCTTGCTAAGGCTTGAGAACAGCTGTATTGAAAAATGTATTATGGCAGTAAGCATCATCACAGGAAAAAGGTAAACATACAAAAAGAACTTTTCTTCATGATTCCATAACTTTTACCTCTGGAAGATGTATGCGAATGTGATTCATTACTGAATTATACTTAGGACTAAGTGCTTGCAGCTTTGCTGCAATTGCTCTAGGCTTCTCAGTAGTATTTGCAACAATAGCCGATGATCCTCCTCGAAACTGTGATCTCACATTTTGATCTTTTTCCATTGCTTCCAGCACAGGCACCTTTCCCTTTGTAAACCAATCGAAGTGGTGTAGTGCCTTGACCTCAATTATGGCAGGTGATAAAGGGTGCAAGGAGAACCAAGCTTGCATGGGATAGTAAGTCTTTCTGTCTGTAATTACGTGCAGAACAACCTTCTGAGGTCGCAAACTGTTTCGAACAAGTGATTTTGCAACCACAGAGGCAGCGAGCACATTGTCGGAGGCAAGAACATAGTGAAAGTAGTTGTTGTCAACCAGAGCAGGGACAAGTTCTGCAGAGGGTAGCTGAAGGCGTGCAGCTGCATTGTTGGTGTGCTCATTTGCCAGCTTCAAGCCAAGGCAGTGAAGCTGTTTTGGTATGCTGCTTGATGCTACATGACGATATAAGTACTCTTGGATTTTGGCTTCTCTGGTTCGTTGTTCCATAAGGGTCACCTACGAAAATGTTCAGAATTTAAGTGGGAACTTGAACTTGGAAAGTTGCTACTTTTGTTTTAGATTAGTCTTCTAAATTGCTCTAATTTGAAAGAGTGAGAAAATGGTACCATTTCTCTCAGTTTAATTGCAAATGTCTTGGCATCATATCCACCTTCCTTTATTAGGACCATGAACTCTTCTAAAGTCTGAGGTATATCAGTCCTTTGCTCTAATTCATCTTTTCCAAGGGGTTGGTCCAATATTTTGTATATTACTTCAGGGACCTATCACAAACAAGTGTCATTTTCAGCCACCAATAAATAATTATGGTCAATTAATTACCAGGTAGATTCAGATGACAAATATAATTAATAAGAGTTAAGGCCATTACATTTGATTCAAGACTTCTTCCCAAAATCTTTGGCCTCAATTTTTTTCCCAGGCAACCTGCAAACGTTAACCAAAAGGTCATGTACATGCATAAATAAAATACCTGGTAGACTTCAGAGAGTCATGCACTTGTTTCAAATTCAAAAGGTTGCAGATATCTTTAGAATTTGATATTTGCAAATTGTTGATTCATACCAAGTTTTGTAACATAGCATCAAAAGAAAATACAATAGCAGGACATAAGTTTACCCAACAGTAACCAATGATGAATCTTATCACACTATTACAGTGCCAAATACATATTACAAAAATTCCATTCCAGCAAAGGAAAATAAATATAGATAAGTAGCCAAAATTCCAGTCCTTTAATTTATAGAAGTGCCGTTAATCAATAAGCATAAAAAACTTTGAATTCAGCCATAAATATAGCCATTAATAAATCATAAAAAGTTCATGTATGCAGTGATATATTGAAAAATGCAAGCCTCATTCACGGAGTCACATCTTTGTGTGTTTCTTTTCATGCATGTGGCATGTGTGTGTTTTGTAAGTCTGAGAGAGAGGGGGATAATGTACCTATGGAAGAACACTTGTTTTCTCCATCAATGTTATCCACTGCTGTCAGAACAAACACACACCTAAGAAGGAATGTGAAGAACAAGAGAGAATAGAAGAGCATCCGGTAAGATAGCCTCCTTGATGCAACCTTCACTTTGATAAATTCCTTCAACCCTTTTCCCGGAAGCACAGTGACATGCCTCAAACTGGGTGATATCTGCAGCAACATTTTGTCCAAAACACAACAAGGAAAGGAAACACCAAAAAGTGGAAACACACCAACACTGCCCGGAGTCCCTCCTCTTCAACCAGTAATTTTAGTTCTTTTCATTTGACAAAATTCACCATCTGATCAATGACAGTGTTGAAAAAACTTCAAGATCCCACGTCAGGTTATTCTGCAAAAAGGAAGCTTTTTGATGCTGCTCAACGTTGCTATCTTCACCTAACCTTGCTTAGCATTTGGGACAGGCAGCATGTCAATGGGGGTGTTTGAGGCTTTTAATATTGTTGTGGAGGGCTATGAGAGGAGGGGGTTGTTAAGGAGAAAGAGACATAAGACTGAGAAGGACCATGTTGTTTGTTTCAAGTTTTTGTCTATTGACTTGGTTCTCAAGAAGGCAAATTAAGGCAAAAATGGTAGAAAAATGAACCAAAAAAAAAAAAAACCACTTTGGCGTGTTCTTGGCTTTGCCTCCACACGAAGTTCTTCTGTCTGTTATGCAGAGTTTGGAGTTTGGAGACTATGACAGAACGGAACTTCTACATGGAAAATGACTTCCTCTCTTTCTCTCTCTAGTGTGTGGGGTTCAGGATGTGGTTGTTGGAGTAAAACTTCAGAAAACATTAATTCCATTCCCTGGAAGAACAATGAATTTCCAAAAGGGTGGCTCATTCTCATTGGTTCTGGAATATTGATATCTTGCTGAATCTGATAAACTTTTATTACTAACCTTGTTTACTTCTGCAGTCATTTCTTTTTCTTTTAACAGTTGTTTATATAAATGATCATTTATTATTTAAGTAGAGTAGTAATGTATTCATAAATTTTTATTAAACATACAAGAAAAAATGGTTATTTATGCCATTTGTTATCATAAAGGTAACAATAAAAGAAAGAAAGAGTTTACTATTTACAGATGAAAAATGCTGGTATACTCATAATACTGTCTGTAACGCCGCTGTTTTGATATTATCCATGGTTGCATCATATCCAGTGACAGAAAGTTATCAGTATTGTTTTCAGTTGATTAAAATATTTGTCTGACTAGTTAAACTTTCTTTATTCAATTCAAAATTCTCTCCAACTAAACTGATTAAATTTAAATAAGTATGTTATATCAGATGGTATTTTAAGATAAGGTACTAATATTAAAACCATTTAAAATTAACTTGCAGAATAAAAGAAATATAAAATTCAAATTTAAGATACATTTTACCTTCCTTAAAAAACTACATTGTAAATTAATATCATTGTAAATGTTTCACAATACTGTAGAATACTAAATCAAATTAGGACAATCCAAAATATAAACTGAATTTATCTTAACTTTGCATAAATATAATTTAAAACTTAATTAATCACAGTTCAAGTTAGATCAATAACCAGCTATTTTTAAAAAATATTGTTTTCAAAATAAAAAACAATATAGGAGAAGTATTAGGAATGATGTCACAGTGATAATCTTGGAGGGGTAGGTATAAGAAGCCACTATCTATAGATATACTCTGTTCTTGGTTCTATGCGACCCATGGTAGAATCAGAGACTATATCATGCAAAATTAAGAGAAAGTACATTGTTTTAGACACACACAATTATAAATAGAAAACATCTACAATGTATGTGATTCAATTTTTAATTAGTTATTTGAAGATAGTTTTGTTAATCAATTTTTTTTATTTATTTCATTCTTTATATATTAACTTTTACAATGGTTATAAAATTAGTTAAAATTTATTTAAATTCATTTCATTCTTTTTGTTAAAAGTGTTTATAATTTTTTTTTATGAAAAGTAAAACTAGACAAGGAGACTGATAATGATGATAGTAATTCTATGTAGGTATTGGATAAATATTTATTCTGTACTAATTTTCATATCTGTATGTATATTCCTTATATAAGTAAATTAAAATATATAAAAATAATATAAAGTTATAAAAACTTATATAATTATAAAAAAATCTATAAAAATTTATAAGTGTTTGGATCGATAACTTTATTTTGTTTCTATTAATTTTTAAAAGATAAACAAATCAAAATCATTAATAATTCATAATTATTTTTGAATGAAATATTAAAAAAGTTATTATATATGATGTACGTTTGGTCCATGGTATATAATTTTTTTTTATAGTTTATAAATTAATTGTGATTAATATAAGAATTTAGAAAATATAGTAATTAGAGTTGATAAATGTTTTAAAATAACAAGACCGATTATTTAAATGTTAAAATAATTCAATAATATAAATAAAATTTCTTAAATATGTCTCGTTATAAAAACACTTAACATCTCTTTGATGATTAGAAAATATAAACTCTTCATTTTCATCATATCAGTTTTCTATATAGAGTAAGTAAAATCTCTACTCCTTTTCCTTGGTTTAAGTTGTTGTAAGAAGTAAGCAAATTTATTATGTCACATATGTTCTTTGAGCTTCTCTTCCTATTTCTTGTTCATTGATGGTCCTAATGGTTTACTTGGTCAAAACTCCTTTGGTTTATAGGTACGTAGACTTGTTTGAGTTGAGGTAGGGGTAGTTGCTTTTTTTAAAGTTGTATAAGTTTCCCACTAGGTAAGGTAAGCTAACTATTATCTTTTATTCTTGGTATAGAGATTTTGTGTTCGTATTCATCATTGAAATAATTGATGTCTAATTTGATGAGCCATTGATAACATGTACTAATTTTGGTCATTGAATGATTTAGTTATAGATGGAAATTTGGTATTTATATGATAATATACTTGTTAATTGATGCTTGTTCTTTTGGTTTAGAAATCATATGCATGCTCTAATGGATTTGGTTTAAAAATGAATTATGTTGTATGAAGTTTATTATTGCATAAATAGATTCTTTTAATAATATTAGTTTACTCTTTTTGTATAGTTATTTGTTTACGTTTGTTGTATGCTTGGGAATGATGATCACGTGATGGGTGTCAACAGAAGATGAGATTTCTTTGAAACATGCTCTAGGAGGAAATTATGCAAATGCTTAGTGATTAGTATTGTAGATGTTGAATTTTGGATTATAATTTTAAAAATCCTTTGTAAATAAGTAAATAGGTGTTACTAGAATTATATATATAAATTTGAATTATAGTTATTTTGGATAACATATTTTATATACCTTCTTAGTCAACTCTTCTAGTTTTATTGACTTTGTGATTTTTCTTTAATAATATTCATAATATTTAAATGGTATATTACAATTACTCTTTCTTCATCATAGTCCATTTCATAAGTATATTTTTAATTTTAACTGGCCATATAATATTTTGTGTGAAATTATATTATAATTTAAAATTATAATTTTATACGCAAAATTATAATTTTGTATTTAAAATTATATCCAATTAAATTTTCATGACTTTTAAAAATGATGATTTCTAGTAATCAAAAAGTCTAGAAGATTTACTATATACAATGAAGATGATACGATATATATTATTTTCCATAAGACACATTATTTTTATTCATCTGATTACGTAAATATCAATCCATAGCATTATTTGTTGTGAAATTATCAACTAATTTTATTTGATTTTCCTGTATTTAGTTCACTAACATTATAAACATTTTGTCACATTATTCACCTTTCTTAGGAATAGAAATTCGTTCCATAGACATCCTAAAACAATAAAACAAAACCGTGCATGTTTAGTTACTAAATTAATAATTATATCAAATATTGACAAATAATAACTAATCATGTTAAGAGGAACCCGTGGTAGAAGAGATACAGAAAGCCGAACATGACTGGTTAGAGAATAAAATGTTACATCTAAATTAAACAAAAATATTTAATGAAAAAACTGCATCTAATATCTACAAATAAAATATTATGATATGTATACCCGTGTTGTTAACATACAGGTATAGAAATATTCATACTCATTATTTGCTATATCTATTTATAATATTTATTTTCTTTCCGTTGTGAATTTTATAAGCAAATACAAAACTATGATAAGATACTGTCACGAAAACACACGACTTTGTAATAAAAATTGAATGTATTGATGTGGATGTGTGTTTCACATCTTTTTCTTAGGATAAAAGGAAAGAGTTAGTAAGTTTACCAAAAGATTAAATGCTACATAATTGGAAAGTGGGTTGGTGGTGATTTGGTACGTTGCCTAATATGTTTAAATTAAATATCTATATGATATAACTTTTATGCTTTAAGAATTTTTGTCAGAATGAAATTATATTAAATTATTAATTGACATATTTAGTTCCTTATGTTTGAAGAAAGAAAAAATCATACTATATATATTAGTTAGAAAACCTTATAAACCTAATAAAGAGAAAATAGGCATCCAATATTTTAAGAATATCTGTAACATCCCAATAAATATAACAAAAGATATAATTTATTGTAGGAGTTAACATAAATAATAAGAGAGAACAGTGATGAATAAGCAAGTAAGGAGGAAGGAATATGAAATTTCATATAGAATTAAAACCATACACTCAAGAGTTTGATACAATTTTACAAGCTAAGACCGAACGGTCATGAAAATAGCTCAAGACCGAACGAAAATACAAAAGAGGAAAATAATACGGACCAGACGGTCCTACACTGCCTTCGAGCCGAACGGCCGGTGAGACTTCTTCCAAGACTTCTTCGAGATCACCCTCTGCTCACATCCATTGGATGATCATTGCAGTGAAGAGAACAGCCGAACGGTTAAAACCGAACGACACATGGACAAGACAGGAAATATAAGGGTAAGCTTATGCAATTTAATTAATCCAACCCACATACAATTTTATCATCAAAGTAATATAATCACCATAAAATTTCAATCATATATTCATCATATAAGAATAACAATCAAACCGAACGTATACATCACTTAATTCATCTCATACAATAAATCGAACGTACAAATCATTTAGACCGACCACTATGACTCTGTCCGGACTGTAAGAATATGTAGCTATGGTCGTCCCTGCACCCGTGGGTGGTAACCTGGAATTCAACCATCAGAGTTACCGCGGCATGGAAAAACCCTTGAGCCTGCCACACGAGGTTAGCCCGTTAAAACACCTTAGGTCAAGGTCGTACACACCGCCCAGGCTAGAGCCTCCTGCCATTCTCACCACATGGTCACTCGCGCCAGTGAGCATTAGAATATCAGGATGGACACACCAATACAAAGCTGACCATATTCTTACTTTACCAACCAATCAATACAAACTCATTCATCCTTTACATCTTTTATTTTAGACGACACGGATACAAAAATGATACACAGTGATGAGGAGACCGAGTATCAACATAGTTCAACAAATTATCAGGCGGTCAGAGACAGAATAAGGACTGAAATAAACAAGAAATTCTAACGAGTGACCGAACGGTCTGGTAGAGAAGAAAAGGATTAATAAGCAACTCAACAATGAAAAGCTAAGTCAGAGTAACTGATGGGAACCGGACGGAAAGTCCATAGAACTCCTCAATGTAAACAAATAGGATTTAATCATTGAAAACCGGACGTTTAACAATAAAAGAGTTCTCTTCAATACAACGAGTATTAGTACAAGACCGAACACTCTGTGAGGAATCAAGTGTCGGTGTAATACCGAACACCTTTCAGATAAATGATACTATAAACCGGACGTTTTTCCCAAAAGAATAGGTAACATCAAACCGAGTACTTAGTCTATGACCAAATACTCAAACATAATATCATATATGCAAAACCGAACGCTTGGTTTATGACGAACGTTCTAAAAATGAATAATAATAATAATAATATAACACTGAATACTTCAGAAATTTAGTGTCAGTCCAATACCAAACACTTGTATGACCAAACGTACAGTTTATGACCGAACGTTCTTAAATTCAATTACTGGTATAATACCTAGCACTTTTAAATAAACATTATCAATATAAACTGAACGCTCAGTGTATGACTGAACGTTCTAAATAGTTAAATGGGAAACCGAATACTCAGTTTATGACCCAGTACTTCTCAGACCTAGCACTCGATTTAAGACCGAGTACTTTCAATAAATATTATCAATAGAAAACGAACGTTCAGTGTGAACGAACGCTACTATAGTAAACACAGTTAACATGAGACTAGGTAATCAGTCTGTGACCGAATACATCAAAGCCGAACACTCAGTATAAGACCGAGCGTTCTGTAATGGATAGATCATTACGACTGACTAAGCAAGGCATTTAAGTTTTCTATACAATAGTACAAGACCGATCGTTTTAGGGGAAACCGAACGGTCCTAATGACCCTTCGATTACAGATTTACATTTTACTATGTTTTATAACTTTATGACATATTTCATACCAAAATAAATCATACATTTCTCAGCAACAATATCATATATTCAGCAGCATAGACTCACCAATTCATGCATACACATTAATCATAATTAAATTTATAAGCTTCCCTTACCTCTAACTCCAGCTAATTCTTCTAGGTCTTTAAGCAAACTTCTAAGACTCCCAAAAGTCCCAAGGACGTCCAACTGAGAAAGCGATCGGTGCAAGTGAAAGAGCTTGGCCCCGGGAAGAATTTATCTGAAAGAAGGTTGATGATCGGAGGGAAGGAAGTGACCGGAACTTTAGAGAGAAGGTGGAGATTTCTAGAGAGAAGGAGGAGAAAATGGAGTTCTGAAGTTTGGAGAAGAAGATCACATGCAGGGAAAAATGATGCCAGATTTAAAATCCCAGCTTTTATAACACTTTCCAAAACCGAACGGTCGAATGCCCAGCTGCCACCTGGATTCCACTCCCTCCTTCCCTGCTGTCGCACGGTTTCCAAAGGATGGGGAATTAAAAGCTTGTCAGAGTTTGTCTCCCACTCACCAGGGGAGGACGGACGGCTGACATGTGTGAGAACGGACGGCTGACATGTGTGGGAACGAACGGCTGACATCTGTACTCCACTAAGGAGGGTATTAAATGGGATGTGACAATATCTCTATGATAAATTTGTCTAAAAGTAAACAAGTATTATTATAACATTAACTTATTAAAATTTAAAAATATCTATAGAAGTATTAATATTTTTGGTATTATACAAACACAAATTCTCAAATATAGTAATAATAAGATTTTATTTTTGGTAAGATGTGTTACATTGAACATTTATTATTAAAAAAATTAGGATTAATGGTTAGTTATAATTTGTTTTACTTAATAGTTAATGCAACTTGCTACAAAATATTAAATTTCTTATACTTGGTACTCAGATTTTACATATAGGATGAGAAAGAAGCAATGAAGTAGCACATGTTTAATGCAATCTCTTTACCTACCACTTCGATGAGATTCAACTACTAATGTTGAACAAAATTGAAAAATGATTGACATGTTATTCGCACACATTTTCATATTCAATAAACAAGCCAAGATTAGTACTTATCCTACATAGACATCACACCTTAGAACTAAAAAAAGAAACAACTATTTTATATATATATATATATATATATATATATATATATATATATATATATATATATATATATATAAAGATTAAGTTGAATTTATGATTCTCACCATTATTTTTATTTTGATTTTCCTAGTTTGAAAAATTATTAGATTAATCCTTTCTTTTAATTTGTCATGCTAACAATTTGTCGTGTTGATATTGATATAATTGATTATTAATTAAAGAATTGGACATATGTAATTAATATATTAAATTCAAATTCAAAATATTTTAGTTACTTACTTCTCAAATGATAGATTATAGATAACACGAAAATCTTTGGAAGTATGTACGTAAATAAAAATTAAGATGCATTATTTTTCAAAATTAGTCATATCACTAATAATAACTATTGAAAGTAGAAGAGAAGGATGAAGAAAAAGAAAAAGAAGGAAGAGAAAGAGAAGAAAGAAAAGGAAGAAGACCGAAATCGACAAACGTGACAATAATGACAATAATAAAAGAAGAAAAAAAAAAAGGAAAAAAAAAGAATAATAAAAGGAGAAAGAAAAAAATTTATTCACACTACTTACGAGAGTCAAAATATGTCAATAATAACTAATAAAGATTTACTAATATACTTAAGTAATGATAGATATTTATAAACAAATTTTTTACTATAAGTAATTATTAATGGATTTTTTTTATTTGTTAATAAAATTTATCAACAAACATGTTATTGACGTATTTCTTATCATCGATAATTTGTCAATAAACTTGAACAATCAATGAATTTCTTTTGTTCGATAATTAACAGTTTACTTGTAGTGATATATGATCAAATTCATTAAATATAATTCAATAAATCAAAGAAAAATGTTAATTTAGTATAATACCAATATTTTAAAATAAAATCATGAAACTTTTCAAAGTTAGGATACAAAATGAAAAACTAACGAGATAATTGTGTGGGAAACTTTTTATAGGTAAGAACAAATATAAATAAGGAGAAACTAATTTATAATATTTAATAATTTTTCTTTGTAACTGATTAATTCTCCTCATGTAAAAATATTGACATTTACACCTAATTAACTTTCTGAATGCTCATTCATAAAGTTACAATGATGACTCAACTTAAATTCATGAAAATCCTCCTAAAGTTTGAAAGGAAGACTCTAGATAAAATTGTGAGGCTTTTTCTCTGCTATTATATCAGTAACTACATTCCATACTAATGAGAAAAGATTAAAATATCATCTTTATTATTGTTGTTGTGCTATCGACACTACATCTTCATTTTCAGAAGCGATAACTCGTTCTAGTTTTGGAATATTTGTTTTGAAAGTTATCATATGTGTTATGAAAATCCCATTTTGGAAGTTATACGTATATGTCCAAACTTTATTTCAAAAATATCACTTTAAAAATGTTTCAATATTTTTTAAAGTATTTTGTTCTTAAATTAAATTATATATCTATTTTATCTCTACATTTTATGAAAGTCATATAAAATATTTTTTTTGGTAAACAACACCTAAGGATTATAATGGAATTCATTGTAAAATTATGTTTGTCATATATGAAAAATATTCCACATAGTATTTGTTAATAAAGATATTTTAAATGATTATCATAAATTATAAGGATGAACTAGTTATATAATTTAGTTTAAAAATGAAACACAATTGTTAAAAATAAATTAAAGAGAACAAGCATATTTAACTCTTTTAAAACTGTGAGAGTACATTTAGAAATTGAGACAAGAAATTGTAAAAGTGTTAAAATGTAGAGTAATGATAGGTTGATACGCTTACACCATTTAACATAGTTTTTATAACAAAATAAAAAATAATATGTCACATGAGTATAGATGTGTGTCAAAAGAACATTTATTTATATCGAACACAAGTATATATAAACAAAATTTATGAAGTTATGAAAAATTAGATTTTTTTTTTTATAGTGACTACCATTTCACCCCATCAAGATGGTGGCCATGTAAATAAACTAACAGGATTTAAGTAACCATAGAATATTAATTGTTGATTAATGATGTGAATATTTAGGTGGACACATGATATTAAAAAATTGTTGCTTGACCATCATTTATGTTTTAATGTGTTGATGTGCTAACTGAACTGAAAAACATGGATTGCTACCACTAAAAGAAAATTACAACAACACAAGCAAATCTACTTTATGAGGTTCAGCTTCTTCTTACACTTTTTGCTCTTTTTCACGTATCAATATTATAAGTTTAGCTGAAAAAAAGTTACATATTATCGTTGAACTCTTATGCTTCACATTTGACATGAACTAAGACAAAAGCATAAATGTTTGTAAATCAAAATCGATAGGCTAATTAAAACTCATATATACAATTATATTTTAATGTTAACTATTTAAAAATTTATAGTAATTTATATTTTATCATTCTACTTCTCACAATAAGGAAAAGTTCTCCCATATGATCTCTTTAAGCAACTTCCATTGACATAAAATAAAATAAAAACAAAATCTTTAACTTTTGTGAGAATTGTTAATCTTTGAAGTCTTTAAAGACACTCCTGGTATTTGATAGTGTCAATTTGTGCTAAATTGAATTTGCATCCAAGAAATGGTACATAAGGTAAAATGTCCAAAACATAGAAGTTCTTGGACTAGTTTGACCTTTGAAAACCACCAATTCTAGAAGCATACATTATTATGACTTCTTTCAAATGCTTTATACACACGTCTATTTACTACTCCCACAAACATAGGAAAAAGAAAGTAGAAAACATATTTTGGGTATGGTTTTGAATAGGGCGAGTTTTTCAAAGTGTTTTTTTTTTAAATAGAAATAATGAAGCTTGATTAAGTATGTTTATTTAGACACTAATTCTATTGCTTAGTATTCATTTAAGTAATGTATGATTTGATTGCTAATGCACAGAAGAATTTAAGTGGATGAAAATTTACCTAACATTCTCTCACTGGATCCAAAAGACTCAAAATCTTCAATGTTAGAGTATCCTACATTCTTCATCTTCCATGGTTGCACTTATCAATGGCATATTGAACGTGGGTCTCATTGTTTTCAACTACCTATCCAATTTAAATCATATTATTATTGTCAGATCCAAAAAAATCTAATAAATATTAGGATTCGAGAGATCTAATGAAATAATGACTCCAATAATAAGGCGAAGATAATAATTCAAGTATATGTGAAGATATATGATATTATAATCAAAACTTATCATAAGATTAACAAGAACTGGGTTATACTATGTGTTTGTTATTATACTAATTAACAGACATAAAAAAAATCTATAAATATATGTTATTATAAAGAGTACGATGATTAAATACTCATTTTTAACTCAAACACTCACAAAATATCTCTTACAAGCTTGAATGTTATAGGTAAACTACCTTTTCGTCAATCGAGAGTTCAGTCCAACCAACTAAATTCAATAAGAACAACTTTCTTCACAAATTTTACTGAGTGTCTTGAAAATTGTATGCATGGAAAAGCTGTAATTCTCTACTCATTTAATCAATGCTTAAAAATAAGAATCATTATTAAAGCTCATTTGATAAAATGTCAAGACAATTATTCTAGATTTCATAGAAGCACATAGAAGTGTAAAACAAATCTTTTCTTTTTCACCAAAAATACAACTAGATACTACTATACGAAGGTTAATTATTCACAAAATATTTTCCACGTATTTATGTTCATTATTAATTATATATATATATATATAAATATTTCATAAACAATTTCCAAACATGTGGAAAATTGTATGAAATGTGATCTTTTTTTAAGGGAAAAAATAATAAATATTATAAGCAATATATGATTATTTTAATTTAAACTAATTTGTTGCGAAGCCATAAGTATGAGTAAAATAAGGTCTAGATCATATGTTCTCACAAAATAGCTTTCAAACTTTCACTTTGTTATCGTGTTCTCGTCGTTTATATTAGTCTCTGACATGGTCAAATTCCTCATTCCATGTTCTTGGCCATCACTCCAAGCTTATCACCACCACCCATGGTTGTCACAATCCATCCATGTTCACCATTTAACTCTCTTCAACCACATCCCAAAGCTTCTTAACAACTATATCATTCTCATGTCATTTGAGAATCTCTGTCTCTCTATTCATAATGTACTTTTGTGACAATCATGAAACTTTGTCTCCATAAGTAACATTTTTGTTTTTATTTTCTATTTTATTTTACAAGTTAGGGTTTAAAGTTATAGTTTGTAGTTCACCCTTTTGGACTAGTCTTGGTTCGTGGTTGAGCATTATGATTCATACTCTATTATGAATATTGAAGCCCTACATATTTTTATTTGATAACTTTAGAATAAAGTTAAAAGAGATCCTTGTTAATCTTGATTTAGTACATTTATAATAAAGTATTAATCACGAATGTGTTTCGTCGGATATACACAAGGGTTCTAAAACAACAATCTTATATGATATAAGTGTTTTGCCTGAGAAACAATATCTTTTGATCTTTGCTTTGTCCGATAAGAAAAATCTTTATCAAACTATAAGAATTAAGCTAATGTTGTACAATTCAAAATATCTTTATATGTTTATTTTATTTTGTTGTAGAGTATGTTTTCATCTATCAAAAGAATCTTGTAAAGTACATGTCTACTTCAACAATTTCTTGAAAAATGTGTTAATTTTTTTTTTTTTTAAACCAACAACCATCCTAATACATCTCAGTATAAACTCTAGAAGGGCTATGTAGTCCTATGTTTTACTCCAATTTGGAAGCTCTTTGACCTGAGGTTGATAAGCCAAACGAATCATCAAAATGTTGCTCGAAGTGAATATAAGCATTTAATGATGGAAAACACTATGTACATTTATATGTCGACAATCGCAAGTTGAGAAAGTTCTTCTTTTAAACTTCTCAATGAGCAAAAAGGATTTCTAAAGCCTCTGTATTCAAGATGAAGGTTAATGAGGATAACACATTATATCATATATCTAAGCAAAAAATATTTATGTCCTAAAGCTTTATAAAAAAACATTGTTTGTGTTCATAAGCAACATAAAAGAATAGATTTTATTGCATTCGTCTTATGACTCAACAACTTTCTTAGTCCAATAATTTTTTATCACATCCTTTTTGTAATCTCAGTGTTTTATAAAGAAGTGATTATGTTTTGAACATTATTAATTAAGTGATTTCATTAAGAATTGTTACATTCCAAATAATATTTGAGTTTTAGTTTAGAGTGATTGTATTTTTAATAATACTCAAATTTTAGATAATGCTCCGAATAATATTTGAGTTTTTAGTCAAAAGTGACTTCATTTCAAAAAATAATTGGATTTTTAGTTAAGAGTAACATTTATTCAAATAATACTCGAATTATTTTACCTAAAAGTGGTTGAGTTCTAAAAAATACTTATTTATATTTTTACAATATTAGTTTACTTGATAAATACTTATTTGTATTTTTACAATATTAGTTTATTTGATAAAATTCAATAAAATTAATTAAAAACTAGACATAATTTTCAATTCACATTAGAATAAGTATAAAAATATCAAAAGTAAGTACTTCTTGTTTTTAATATTTTTATATTTTATGTTATGTATCCATAACTAATTTAAGAAAAAAAAATCATGAAAATATTTAAAAAAAAGTTTTTTAGACAATTCGTTTATCTTATTGAATTTGTACATGATGATCCTTCATCATATGAAATTCTTAATAAACTTGTGTAATAGTTCAAAAACTTTTCATAAACTTTAGAAACTTATAATACACTTTTTTTTAATTTTATTGTACAAGATATGAAATAACAATACAACTCATAAAGAAAGACAAAGAAACACTTAAGAATTTATAATAGTTCAGATTATCTCTCATTCACATCGAATCTTAATTTTTCCCTTAAGAAAAACCAGTTCCAAAAATCTAACACAAGAGTTTGTACAATGCAAACAACTACTACAACACTCTAGCGAAAATTTACGTGGTCAAACATAAATTTCAAAATTTACATCTATTAGTAGGAAGTCAAACATAAATATTGAACTTTTAATTATAATTTTGCCACCAATATTTTTTACACAAATTATATATTAGTAGGTCATATAAACAGCTTTTTACATACATTTTTTACACTTAACTCTTTTCATATACCTTATCCAAATTTAATTAAACTCCTAATTCAATGTAAACATTTGCATTAAAATTTAGAATAGAATAGTTAGTTGAACTGGAATATCGATGAACCGGTTTAGTATTAGATCTATTCAAATCAAAGAACATGTTTTCAGTTGAATTGGACCAAAATCGATGGATTAATATATACAAAAAGAAAAAAATAACTAAAAACCAAATTTTAACATTTTCCTTGAAAAATATTTTTAATAAAAAGTTTTTCATACATTGCTATTTTGTCATTTTCCTTAAAAATTATTAAAGAACTAATTTAGTTTTTGGATTTTCTTTTCAATTATAAATTCAAATTTGTTATTGTTAAAAAACACTTTTTTCTTATTGAACTCCAGACGTAAATATTACAGTATAATGTTTTATTTTTGAGTTAAATATGTTTTTAGTCTCTTTAAACACGTTTTTCAGTTAACATTGAAGCAAAAATATGTCAAACAGTGTAAACAATTCAAATACTATAATGAAACGTGCTTGAAACAATAAATAAAGTTTAAAAATTTGGTAAAAAAGACTAAAACCAGAATTTTATAATATTAAATGACTAAATTGTACCTTAGTTTGAAAAAGGGACTAAAATCAAAATCGCCCCAAAATATAGGAACTAAAAACATATTTAACCCTTTATTTTTTATGCTATTAAATTAAGATATTACATTTCTATAATATTATTTAACTATTACAAGTTTACAATCATTTATTTTTATATCAAATTAGTCATAGTTCAATGACAGATTCAGTTTGAAAATGTAGTAACTTACAATAAACATAAAAATCTTTAACTATGAGTTTGAAAGCAATCTACACAACTTTTTCTTTGAAGAAACCAATTTAATTAAATAGAATGAAAGGAAAATGATAAGATACAATGTGGTACTATTATTTACACTGGACAGTACAACTGATTTTGAATCCTTAGTAGAATATTCATGCATCCTTACCTTCTTTACTCATGTTTACTATTTACAAAAGAACTAAATCCATCAAAGCTAATTATTTATGATATGAATTTGTCTGTTATTTACAAAGTAAACTGAAGAATCCAAAAGTAATAATATCCCACATTTTGGTGGAAATCAAGCCCTTACAACTCAAACTTCTCTACCTCTTCAACCATAGCCAACGAAGTTAACAAAGCCTCCAGTGAGAAATGAAAGAATATTTCATGCCTATGAAAAGAAAGAAAATTGCATTTGGTTATTAGCAACCATAGCTCAATTACACATAAACAAGATTATTGTTCAGGAATATCACATATTTGGTCTATTCAGTAAATCAATTTAATTATGTCAAAAACTAATCGCTTGACAAATCTATATCAGAAATTAAAATATTACTACTACCTTCAATCAAATTCCTCTCCTTTTTCGTCATGGTGATTCTCCAGTTTCAGACCTTTCTGTCACTATTTACAAACATGTGATGAACATCCATGTTTATGTGCTCCTTTCTATTATTTACAGTCTCTGGACTAGTATCTGGTTTAAGGGTGTTATTGTTATTTACAAGACCCTCTGCTTCTGCTGGAATCAAACCATAATCCCACTCATTTCCTTCAACGCCACTTTTCAATTCATCAATATTTCCACCAGAATTAGGCATATAACCAGGAAATCTACTACTGGGTGAAATCCTTCCCTTTTCAAACAACTTGGAATTTTGATGAAAAATTTGTTCATTTAACTTGTTATCCACAGCAGGAGTCCTGCAAGAAAATATTTTTTTCATTTACATAAATACAGTCTCCTTAAATGCAGAGAGCTATTGCAAAAATAAACAGAAGCCTTTGAAAGTGAGGAAATGTCATCACAACCTAATTATAAAGAGCACGCAATATCCACAGCCCAAACCTTTTGGCTTACCTAATAATAACTAATTAGTAAATTAGTTAGTCATCAAACCTTGTATGTTGAAATTTTGAAGTCTGAATAAAGTCAAAAATCGGAACCAAGTCTTTCGACCTAGCTTCTATCACACGAGTCGGAATCTTTTCAATCTCAAATTCCCCTCCAGAAGCAGCTTCTTCATCCATCATCAAAGCAACCTCTTTAGCCAGTGAATGAAAATATATCTGGTCGGTAACAGAATCACATGTTTAAAGGTCAAACTATCAAGCATTATAATGTTTCCAAAACATTAAAAATGCATTTTCCAGTTTTAAGATAACATACCTCAGTCTTTGCCCACAATTGAGTCTTTGCTTCATGCATTTGCAGTTCAGCTTCTGAAATGTACAAATGATGTTCTTTCTCAGAACGTGGATTCGATTTCATGGATACATTCTTCATTTTAGGGCTGATGATACTATCCTTTACTTCATCAGAACATACTTTATTGATGTCTGAAACTCCATTCTCTCCATAAATGTCTATATTTTCTACCCCCTCTCTCCAACTATGTCTACAACTTATATTCCACTTCTTGATAGGCTCAATAACTACTTTCGCATCAGTCATAGGGACAGACTCATGTGCAGGAATTACTCCAGAAACAACATCTGAATCTTGACAGTTAATTGTCTGCAGAGCATATTGTACCATTGAACCTGTGGATGTAAAGACTAGCAGATGATACTTTTCCTTGGAATATTTCCCATTAACACACAAGGTACTTCTGCCTTCTACGTTATAGAAAGAAGAAGCAATAGCCCCAGAAATGGAACTTAACCTAGTTGTCGCAGCTGCAGCTGCAGCAGCACCAGTTACAGTGCCTCTCCAGCCATTTGATCCATTCCTAATTCTGCTAACAACAGAGAGTGTGATAGGAGGACCAGCAGCACAGAGGCTCTGCTGTTTACAAATTTTTACAGCTGAATTACAAGGCCAATGAACTGCTTGATTAGGCATAACACTCAAACCATCTTTTTCAGTTAAACTATTGTCACATGATAGAATATTTACAGGTCCTCCTTGAGGATTTATAGCAAACAGATGGCTAGTTCCCCTTGAGGAACTAATCATAATCCACCTGCTATCAACACCAAAACTGATATCTTGAATAACCTGAAAAGTCAAATACAGATTTAGAAAAGGTCTCCATTACTTAATGATGCATTTTGAAAATAAAAATGAGCATGTATTAATCCAAAGAAAGACTGGGCAGGAAAACTCACTGCATTTGTTATGCCACGTTGCAGCCTGTAGAGATGAACATAAGAAGAGCCAGCATCAGATGCTGACACTCTGTCATATCCAGGCATTATCTTATAAACATTAATGTTATGCCCCTGAACAGAAGCAGTCACTAAGATGGTGCCACTAGGATCAAAGCATAAAGCTGAAATGGGACTCTTGTGGGCCCGAAATTGAGCAATGACATTTTTACTGACAATATCTCTTACAATGACCTGAAACAGAAGAATAAGTTATGGTAGTAAAATAAAAATATTAACAGTACTAGCATCAGTTGCCATATTGTACAAGGGTAACCAAGACCAAAATAAACATGCAAGAATGCAACTTGAGATGATACACAATGTAAAACTCTTGAGCAATTGCAAAATTATACTAGACTATTATTTCCAGAATCACAACTACGTTGGCAACTACATTTGAGCTAATAGTAAGGAAAGACCAGGTGTATACAGCCTAAGACAGGGAAGGTGCTATCATATGTATTTGGGTACAGAAGATAATCAAGCACAATATGTGCAGAGTTACAAGTAAATGAAAATTTATTATAAAGAACCATTATTACCATCCCAACACTTTCCACATCTGTTGAATGGCCATGGATGATTCCATTTCCTTTTGTGCTAGAATTCACAGATTGTACTGAACCACTGTTATCTGGGAGAAGTTCTGAGCAGTAACTGGAAAGTTTCTTATACCCCATATCTCCAAGGTTCACAATCCCAGCGGCAAGATGCTTGCTAGACTCTTTGGCATAGTGTGCAACCAAGCTCCCATTTGAAGAAAAGCCAGGAAAGCTTGCAGAAGGTGTTAAATGCTGTGGGCTGACACGCCCAGAAGAAGCTATTACAGTAGCGATTCCACTATAGGCCAGCCATCTTGGACCCACTGCCAGTGGTCCAAATCCAATGCCTCCAGAACCAGGACAACTCATGACTACAGGATTAGTATGTAAAATATACTCCCTTAATAAAGTTGTGGGAGAAAAACAGTGTATCTGCAAAATATAGATACCATTAAACATTAGAGTAAAACAAATTTAGAGGAACTTAATATAGATATTAGAAAGTGTACCTGAGTGGCTAGAGAAACAGCAACTACTCGAGAACTACATCTTATAGAATAAACAACTGATCTAAAGTTTAGTGTATGAACATATGATTGGGATCTCATAGAATAAAATTGAACAGTTGATGGCAGATAGTTTCCATTCACTTGGTCATGGTGGCTTAAAGTGCCCACGTTGCAAGTGCCAACCAACCCCTCTTGTATTTTGTCTCTCCCCACCAAAGAATCATCCACACATACTGCCAACAATGGGCGCTTGTCTGCAAACGTGTCCTCCAGTCTCTTCGATACAGTTGGACTAGGTACCATTCGCATAATAGAAACAGGACCATCGTGTTTGGAAACAAGGTCACAGATATTATCTGAATCATCAACATCCCAAACCTGGAAGCCGGACCAATAGCCTAGAAGAAGTACTTGCCGAATGACTTCTCCCTGGCCCTCGAAGGTGTCAAACCCAGCCCAAATAACCTACACATATTAGGAAAACTAACAAGTGTTACCTCGGTCTTGACACTAAATTGAAATATGTAATAGAAGAGAAAAGAAAAAAGAAAGTAACAATTTTTTAATATTATAAGTAACGAAGCAAAGAGAAATCAGACCCAGAAGCATTAAAGGGCAGATGAAAAATCATTTATAGCATATATCCATCCTAAACAAACACCCATTTAACGTAAGGAAATAAACAAGTAAATATAAGAATAGGAGGCATCATTTGTACAATGCAACAGCAAAAGATTAATTAAAAGGCCCAATAGTTCCGAAACATAAGGATACAGGATATATAATAAATTACATAAGAACATTAAATATATCATTTAATACTACCAAACCAGCTTCATTTTTCTACTTTAGAAACTATCACATTAGAACTCATGGATGCATTTGATGGATGTTCAGGGACATTACACAGAACAGCATAATACATTAGTTGAGTCAAATGTATGGTATCTTATGACTGATGCACAGAACAGTAGAGTGAAACTCTTACAGCAATGTTATGTTACAAATAGACATTGCTGGAGTACAGATCTCACATCTGTAATGAGGTTTCTTAGGCACAATAGCTAATTTAGAATAAAGATTAGGCTTTTCCCTTCTAGTTGGTGTGAACCTCATTGTCCTCTATGCCAGCGGACTGTGCAGCTTAGATCCATTTGTGTTTTTTCCTCCATATTGGTCCACTTATCCGTTAGGGAGAATCCCTAGTCAAACAAATTTTATTGTAATTTTTTTCTCTTTAATTAATTTCTTCTATTATAAAAAGGAAAAAAAAAATCAAATGTATACACCAATTGGATGCCACTTTCCAATAAATAAGCCACTCCTTAATAAGAAAATTCATAAAACATGAGTAGCAAAAATGCACTTTATGCTTTTTTCTTAATAAAACCTATTCCAAATTTCATCTTTTAAAACATTTTGTTCGATGAGGGGTTGTGATAGGATGTTGAGAGTGTAGGTGAGGAGGAAGAAATGTTCGTAAACGATAGTTGATGTTAGTTGGCCTAACTGTTTAGACAGTTAGGATGGGCGGGAATGTTAGTTTGTATAAATAGGAGAGTTGGGTATTGGAGAGGGACTTTTGGCAATTCTTGTGTTCTGAAGAGACAATTGAGTCTTGTTGGAGGGAGATTAGGCTCCCTTGTTATCCCATTCTTGTATTCTTTCGTATTGATCAATAAGCGAGAGGTTATTCAGCATTGTTTCTACACTCTGTTAGCTAGTGAAGTGAGTGAAGGATACGGTTTCTTAATCAGAAACCTATCAATTTGGTCCGACCTGCCGGATCCAAATTGGGAGCGAAGCGACGTGAAGATGGACAACGATACCGAAGCGAGGTTGGAGGCCATCGAGATCACGATGCAAGGGATGAAGGCTGAATCGGCGGCTGTACGGCGAGATCTTCAGCAAATTATGACGGTTCTGGGAATGGGTGTCCATCAAACAGAGGGAAATTCAAATGACAGTTCAATGAACGACAACCGACAGCGAGTTGTGGGGGGAAACGACAATAGAGGGGTTGGCGAACAGAGACCCTGGAGGAAGAGAGTGGAGTTACCGACGTTTGACGGAGAAGAGCCTCTCAGTTGGCTCAATAGGGCCGAGAGATGTTTTGATATACAAAAGGTGACGAACGATGAGGAGAAGGTGGAGATCGCCTACGTGAGCATGGAGGGGAGTGCGGCGTATTGGTTCACCTTTTGGAAGGAAAAAGCCAGAAACCGTTCGTGGGATGGGTTGAAAGCGGCCATGATCAACCGTTTCGGTGGAGGATTTAGGGAAATCGTGTTTGAACGACTGGCTACTCTACGCCAAGAAGGAACAGTAGAGGAATTTGTGCGTAGTTTCGAAATGTTGATGGGTCAGACGAGGGGAATACCAGAGGAGCAGGTCTTGGGCTACTTCTTGGCCGGATTACGAGAGGATGTAAAGGGTCAGGTGCGGATTCAGAACCCATCGGAGTTAATGGATGCGATGAGAATAGCACGTGATGTGGAGGATGCGATGATGAAGGCGCAAGGAGATTACACGAGTGGGTGCAGAATAAACCCATTAGGATCGCGATCAATGGGTAGCGTGGTGCGATCGGAGCCGATTAAAAACACGACGAACCAGGATGAGGGAACTAAGAGTGTGGGGTCCGTGAGAAGAGACGGGGGCCCGACGAACACGATGGCAAAAGGGAGTGCTGCTACAGGGTCAACAATCGAGGGCGAACAGTGAGAAATCTGCCTTACCCCGAGTTTCTCAAGAGAAAAGAGGAGGGTCGTTGTTTCCGATGCGGGGGGCCGTTTACACCAGGCCACTGAAATGATTCTCCTTCTCCTTCTCTGTTTGAACCGCACTCTGCACTACCATTTACAAGTGGCTCATCAGATAGCAATCTTGTTGCTATTTTAGCTGGAGTTATAGGTGGTGTTGTATTTCTTGTCATTTCAATCATTGGCATATATCTCGGCAAAACAAACAAGGTAGCTACTGTAAAACCTTGGGCAACAGGATTAAGTGGACAGCTTCAGAAGGCATTCATAACAGTGTACGAAGGGACTTCGTCCACTAGTATTGAAATAGCCGTGGCCTCTGTTGCAGCGACATCAACGATCAATGACTAATTCCTGGAGTTCAACCTTGAGGACAAGGTTGAAAATGGAGGGGAGGATAATGATAGGATGTTGAGAGTGTAGGTGAGGAGGAAGAAATGTTACTAAACGATAGTTGATGTTAGTTGGCCTAACTGTTTAGATAGTTAGGATGGGCAGGAATGTTAGTTTGTATAAATAGGAGAATTGGGTATTGGAGAGGGACTTTTGGCAGTTCTTGTGTTTTGAACAGACAATTGAGTCTTGTTGGAGGGAGATTAGGCTCCCTTGTTATCCCATTCTTGTATTCTTTCATATTGATCAATAAACGAGAGGTTATTCAGCATTGTTTCTACACTCTGTTAGCTTGTGAAGTGAGTGAAGGATACGGTTTCTTAACCAGAAACCTATCAGGTTGCTATGGAGAGAACATTGCGAGCATGCTCAAGAACTTCATAAACTAGAATACACGAGTAAGTGCACTCCTGTTGACCTGGTCGTGGGATAAATGATGAAAACCTCGTTGCCATAAGAAATTGTACATATAGATCTTTCTTAAAAGAACGTACAACACACTTCCATATGTGAAAACCAGCATGCAACAAATTCAAGCAAATAATTACTAAAGGAACTGAAAGTTAATCTTAGTCATCACTTATCGTATCTAAAGTACAAATATGTGTTCTCTACAGAGCAGGCTTCTACTTCAAAGAGTAAAACTCAAATGGTAAACAACTGAGGAGAAAATTAACAGAGTCGATTCTCACATTCAGGTGATTATATTTCAAAATATCTAAACCGTTAATTCTCCCATATTTAACTTCAAACTCTCTACTGTACACTTTGCACGTGACATGCGATCCTCCCAAGAATGAACGAACAGATTTACATCATTTTTACTACTCAACTTGAATTGCATAAACTATTAACTCATGTTTGAGAAAACCTAATCTAATTGGACAACATAGAATCAGCATTTGCATCAGCAACAAAAGCAAATAATTAATATTAATCTAACTACAATCCACAAATATCATAATCATAAACTTGATAATTAATCTGATTACAATACAACAAGCAAGCTGCAATTCATAAACTTGATAGCCATGATGAGCAAGCAAGTTACTATTTTCTAGTTCCAGCAGTTATAACTCAAATATACATACCCGATCACGGTCAGTATCCCCATGCTTATCCAAAATCGACGATGCAAAGGAGGCAGCAGCTGACCGAGCGACGGTAGAAGCACCTGATGAAACAATCTTCAGGTAACCAGAGAAAGTACGAAAGGTACTGGGAATAAAGCCATTGCGGTTGTTCCTGCTATTGGTTTTGCCGCCACTACCAGCAGCAACACCTCCGTGAAGAAGGTGCTGTTGTTTCTGGTCATCATTTCTACTCATCCCCAAAACCAAAGAGATGAAAATAACAGCTATCCACAGACACAACAACAAAAGGGTCACCAGTGATTCTTCAAATCCACCCTTAAATTCAATCATCACACCCTTCTTCCACCATCAAGAACCAAAACAAAAACGATTTTTTGTTTTGAAAAAAAATAAGGCAAAATTCAGTTTTTTTTTTTTAACAGTTGAGGTCACATGTGTTCCCACATCCTTAACCTAGCCGAAACAATCTAAATCACAACCACCCCAAAACAAAACTTGCCTCCAAAATCTTTCCCCTCCTCCCGTTTTTTCTCTCGAAACAAAAACACCGAAAAAACACAACGATGAAAAGGGAAACGGTTCGGCAAGACAGAAATTGAAAAATTAAAATAAAGAAGAATAAATTTCAAAACTTATTCCTTTCTTCTAACTTTGATTGAAACCCACGAAAATATTAAAAACAAAAATTCCCGGGTTAAGTTACAAATTATGGACAATGATTATGATCATCACAAATGAAACAATAATACAAATAGTGGGAAAATAATATGGAATTATTAGTATTAATTAATTAAAAAATATGAGTGACTATTTACTTATAGTAGAGAAGATTGATTGAAAATTAAAGGAAAACAGAATTCGTTAATGAGATTTTAGGGTTTTGGAAAAGAAACCCGGAAATAGCCTGAAAACAGGAAGAGATCAGAGAGAAGATGAAAAAACAGAAAGGTAGAGAGAGAAAAACAGGATAACAAGGAGGCAAAATCAGATAAAAAAAATGCGTAATTAAAAGGAACTTCATTCATGGGTTTACGTGTGTGCCTCACTTTTTCTTTCTCCCTATAATATCTCTGAACTTTCTTAATTATGAATATTTTTTTTTTATCGGTTAAACGATACATTAGTATTAAATTTACAATTTTATATTGCTTGTAATACATATTTTAAATCTTATAAATATTATTGAGAAACAGGTATATACAAATTATTGGATTAATATAGTCTTATCAAATATAAAATAAAACTAAACCATAAATATAAGATAATCAATGTCATTAATAAAAGTAGGGTTTGAAAAAATATAAATAAACTAAAATGCTTTCAAATATAATATCAGAATCTGTATTTGAACAAACTTCCAAGACTGAAATTGGACTCAATTTAAATTAATAAAAATTTATTAAAACAGTTTTGTATTTTTTCTTTTTATTTGTTTACACTTTAGATTATTGGTTTAACAAAACATAAATTTATAAAAGCTACAAAAATCCAAAATCTTTTCAATTTATTATTCGACAATTACTTTATTTGATTGCTGTAAAATTGTTCTATCTTTATAAAAAAAATGTAATTCGACCTTTACCGTTGAAATTGAATTATTTCTTGTTATTTCGTAATATCTTTTTTTTTTTCATTTTTGTTTTCGATCTTGGTCTTCATTTTTTATTTTCATTTTCAATTTCAGTTACCATTGATTGGTTTTTTATCTTCAATTTTGATGTATTTTTTTCTTTTCCTTTTTTTGAGTTTGGATTTCACTTTTCTTCATTTTCATTTTTTCTTTTATTGTTCTCTTTTGCTATTTGTTTTTGTTCAATGTCCCAAATCAATGAGAAATACCAAATGCAGGTGGTGATGGTGGCCGATGTTATTGGCACCGTAAAAGTGACAAAAAAAATTATTAAAAATAAGAAATAATTGGAAGGAATTATCTTTTTATTTTATTGATTAAATAATAAGGTTTTTAAATAAGCATACAAAATAAAAAAACTGAATGAATAAGCATACACAAATATGAATTACCTTCTAAAATATAAGAAACGTAACCACTATTATCCCTACACTTCTCTTTATTACTAAAAAAAAAGAAAAAAATTATATATTAGTTTAAACTAAAAATCTTCCATCCTACCCACTTTAAGCATTTTTTTTTCAGCTTCTAAAGTGTACATATTTTATAAACAAATTTGCAACTTGATCCTCACTTACCTCGTAAACAAGATTAATAACTTCGTCTTTTACTAGATCTTTAAAAAATATACTTAGACGTGCTTACTTCTTTTATGTAAAACATGATTTTTATATGGTTAAGTTATTATCACAATAAATTATTGTTGGTCCATGCTTGAAGTAAATTTCATCATATATATTTCTCAACCAAATAGATTGACATGCTCATATTGTTGCAACTATTAACTCAACCTCATCTATTGATAAAGTGACAATTGATTTCTTTTTTTAGCATCATGAGATGGTTGTTGAACCTATCATGAATACATACCATATCATACTTTTTCTATTACAAAGATCACCTGCATAATCACTGTTTGTGAAACCAAACAAATATGACTTTTTACCGTTTTGATTGAATAAGCCATATTCAATGGTCCTTTCAAGTAAAGGAAAATTCTTTTTGCTACAAGATGTATTTCTTCTTAACATTCCATGTATATGCTAATAATACTTACAATATTCATTATGTCTAGCTTGGTTGTTGTCAAGTACATTAGACTTCCCACCACTTATTTGTAAACAATGTTGTCAACCTTCTTACCTCGAGATTCTTTAACCAACTTCAAACATGTCTCCATAGTGTGCTAACTAGATTGCATTCCATTTTGAATCTGTTTAGAATTTCATGCACATAACTTTTTTGAGAAATAAAAATTCCTACAGTTGATTGTTTTACTTAAATGCCAAAAAAGTAATGTAATTTCCAATATCTGTCTTATCAAATTCAAGCATCATAGACTTCTCAAAGTTCTCAAACATAACATCATCATCAACATATAAACACACAATTAACATTCTCTCCTTTCCTATCACTTGTGCACTAGAGCAATCACCAAAGCTTACACTGAAGTGAAAATTCTCATTTAAATAAGAAAAAGTAGACTTGTTACTCATCATGTGGTTATTGTAGCCCTATCCACATACCAAATACTTGACTCAATATTCTTTGCTTTTTGAACTGCCATCAACAAAGTCTCTTCTTCTTCTATCTCCACAAGATTTGACATTTCCTATTTTCCTTATTGTCACAAGGCAACTTGGTATAACGTTCAAAAGCGTAATGCCCAAAGTTATGACATCTAAAGGATTCTACTTTGGACTTGTCATGTTCCTTTCCTCTGCCTTTGTCTTGAAACTGGTCATATGTCCTTTGTAATTCCTGCTGAAATTTTTGTTTGCTCGTCGTCCTCTGCTCTACCTTTACCTCTTCCTTTAAAGCTATTGAAATGAGTATTCGTAGAAGCCTTCAAAGCTTACTCCTTAATGTATGTTTTTTAAGCTTCTACTCATGCACTAGTAATGAACTTTGTAGTTTGTCAAGTGAGAGCTCATCAATGTCTTTGGACTCTTCGATAACACATACAACAAAGTTAAAATTTGGTGACAAAGATCGAAGTATCTTTTCAACTAACATAACTTCTTCTGTTTTGCCTCCATTGATGTGCATCTTGTTCATAATTGTCATCACACGAAAGAAGTAATATGAGATTGATTCACCTGATTTAATTCAAGTTGTTTCAAAATTTGCACGTAAAGCTTGGAGTTGCTATTATTTTGCTTTAGCAGACCTTTGATATTTCTTCTTCATTGACTTATAAATATTCGCGGAAGTCTCTTTGTTGAGAATGGTATCTAAGACCGATCTATCAATGGCTTGAAATAGATAGTTCTTAGCTTTCAAATCTTTCAACTTCATGGCCTCCAACTCCTTTTGTTGTGTATTAGAAAGCCCACACTAGCTTTAGGCACACCATATTCAATTATTTTCCAAAGTTCTTTGGACCTAAAAAAGTTC
The DNA here is from genome assembly GCA_036885675.1 of Vigna mungo. Lineage (NCBI taxonomy): Eukaryota > Viridiplantae > Streptophyta > Magnoliopsida > Fabales > Fabaceae > Vigna > Vigna mungo. The sequence continues at coordinate 18,652,502 of CP144694.1, forward strand.
TCCATCAGCATACTCATATGGTCATATTGACCATCAAGAGGAATAATGGTTGGATAAAATTATCAGAAGTCATTGACACGTGCTACCCCTTTCAAGTTTGTTGTTGTAACTTAGAGAATAAAGCTACAATTTTAATCTCTATCTCACTCTCCCCTCTATGAACCAAGCTTGGATACCATTGTAAAAGTGGTAGGAACTTTATTAAAAATAAAGAATAATTGGGAAGAATTATTTTTCTATTTTATTGATTAAAGAATAACTCTTTTAAATAAGTGTACAAAAAACTGACTGAATAAGCGTACAAAAATTTAAACTACCTCCTTAAAAAATAAGAAACATAACAACCATTATCTTAACACTCCTCATTTTTACTAGAAAAAATAAAAACTTATCTAACAATCAGGGGCCTATAGAGACGATGTCTCTACCATGGACATTGAAATGGTAGGCGGAGACAATGTGTAGAGGCTTACTAGTGGAGTAGAGCTATGGTGATGCATGAAAAGAGAAGAAAGAGTGTACATACATGGATGAAGAAGAAGATGGAATGCATTAAGCCTGCACCATTCTTGATATTCACACCCCAAGTTTGTTTCTTTGTAATACCTTTCATTTTTTTTTGTTTATTTGTTTTATCTATTGGGAGACTATTTTCACTTTCACCACCCCTATCATTTACTATCACTTACCTTTATTTATTTTTTATTTTAATGTGTTATTCATACATCCCTTTTCCACTTCTTAATTATGTTTTAATTTAGTTTTTTATTTTTGAGTTTTAACTTTGAACATTCCACCCATTTTACTATTTAGTACCCTGTATTTTTCATATATGCACTAATTTACTTTAAGAAAAATAATAAAAAAAAATTAAATAAGAAATAATAAAAATGATAAAAATAAAAGTTTTTTTATTACTTTTTGGATGTTTGTATGGTCGCTTGTGTCATTTGATATCTCAAATAATGGTTTGAACACTTTTATTACTAATATGCATCATCTTAGTATTGAATACCTTTTTTTCAACATTTCAAACATATCAAAATGTTTTGAAGACTAAAAAAACTCAAGACTAAAACAATTTTTTCAGAATTACATAATTTTTGATTTTTCATTATAAATAAAAATATGTAAGAGCAAGGTTAATCCTTGTCAGATCAAGATTTTTCAAGAAAAAATGTTTTTATTCCTTTTTGTACAATCCCTTCTCCATATTTTCAAGAAAAGTGTGAATTGGAAGGAACCCCAATTTAACATACAGCTCAATTTGTTGCTCTCAACGAAAGGCAAAATCTTTGCATGACAAAGACATTGTGTTAAAATGATTGATCAACCATCAATCATGGACAAAAATTCTATAAGATATAGGAAGTTGGTTTGGCAATGGTGTTTTTGATAATTCATTGTTTGAATTGACTTCTTTGAAACATTATACTTCTTTAACTAGATATTTAGAAAAGTTTGATACTCTTTTAGCTAAAGTAATTGTTTCTTTTTTGAGAACTTAATTTTTGTCAATTACCACTTAATGCCATGTTGATAATCCTATTGGAGATGAAAACAAAAAATACTAAGTTGTTTCTAAATTTTTCAATATAGGGAACAACTCAAGTTGATTCTCAAATAGCACATTAAATTGTGGAGAGTTGAGAAAGTTTCCAAGTGTGATTGTTTGTCATTTTTCTTTTGCGTTTATTTTATGTTGTTGGGCTTTGAAGTGTGTCGAGGTTACAATAAGAGGTTGCTTGGGTAGGTAGCGTTAAAGTGGTGTGTCTTGATATTACAAGTGTGTGTGATATTTTTAAACTATTATTCTTGGTAGTGAAAAGCTAGGCTCGAGTTGCACATGTTAAACTGGATGAGCTCGTAAGAGTGAATCAATATAAATTTTTTATCTTGCTCCCTCAATTTTCTTTCTTTGTTATTTCTTGAGTTTTTAATTCAAGTATACTTGGTATTAATCTTTTAAGACATTTCACATAGTTGTTTAAATGAAAGGTTACATAATATAATAATTGGCAATGATATTATATTTTTTTGCATTGTAAAATGTATCTTAATGCTTTGATAATCCACACTGTGATATTTGTGTGTAAATCTTACAACATTTCAATTGACTGATTTCAAATTTTAGTTTATTTAAATGTACATGTCTAGTTACAATACTTAAAATATTCATTTGGTCACATAGATTCTACAAAGATTTGTGAAATACTTTGAAAGAATAACATTTTCTATAAGACCAATTCAACCTCCTCCGTTCTTGGACTTTTTTGGTTTCAGTCAATACTCTAAAATTAGTTTTGTGCTCTCCATCAATGGAGAACTAATTCATGAGGATTAATTCACATAAGTAAGATTAAACGAGTCGAATTGAGTTTTTCATTAATTGTTTAACACTGTGAGTTTCACTTTTCTAATCTTAGTTTTACTTTTTGTGATTACAATTTGCATTTATAATTTCAAATATCAAATTAGAAATTGATTGAATATTAATATAATGGTGACATATGAATTAGACTGAATTATACCTTGATGTAATTAATATAACTAATTTAGTTGATTAGTTGAATTGATTAATTTTTCAAACTTGAATCTAAATATTTAGAGAACTATAATAAGTGGATTGTTTAGTTCTTGAATGTGTGGACGATCACTTTTCTTATTGATTTAGAATTTTTATATTTTTTTTGTTTAAGAATTTACATTTTACTTTTCTAAATTCCTAAACCTCCACTTTTCATTTATCCAGAATAATACTAAAGATTGAACACAAGAATATGTGTCCTTATAGAGAATCAACCTAAGTTTATGCTACATATTACAAAATATAGGTGAAATAATAGGAAAACTAAAGGGGAGGGGGATGAATAGTGTTTTTAAAACATTTCGCAAATCAACATTTGATAGGTTTGCAAAAGGTTGATAGTTACAAGTGAAAACAAAAGAAAACACTAGAGAGGGGTGAATAGTTGATAAGTGCAAAAAAACAGTCAATTTTCATTGGAATTTTGGCACTTCTGTTTTAAATGGTGTACATTTGTATCAATTTTCCCCAATCTAAGAAAGATGAAATGTAATCATATGTTTCCGAGTGTTTGATTAAAAGGAAATCATTTGATCCCTATTTTGTATATGTTTTAGGTAAATTAAGAGAGAGTAAATCCTGCAACAATTCTCCCAAGCTAGAACGATCTCGCTTAAGCAAGACTCCTTGATAACGGTCTCAAAACCGTTATTTTTATGCTTAAAATTGATATTAAAACACACCCTTTATGACTTAGAATTAGCTTGAAATCATACAAATTGTTTAAGTTAGAGTTTAAGAGAGTTACAGTGGGTTTTCTAGGTTTTATGCTTGATTTTCCATTGTTTTAACAGGAATTATTAGGGTTTGATGAAGGAAGTGAAGGAAGAGAAGTGTTGGATGCAAAAGAAGGTGGAAGAATGGAGCAAAGTTGAACCGCAACTATCGTTGGGCGGTGAAACCACCGCCGGGCGGTGTGACCTTCAATGCATACACTGTCACGCGCTTAAGGGGCACCGCCAAGGGGTGAGATAAGAATCGCACCTACCGCCGGGCGGTGCAGACCCACCGCTAGGCGGTGGACTCGTCAGGGGAATGTAAAGAGACTGCTCAAGCTGCAGCGCTGAGGGGTGGAGTAGGTGTCGTGCCTACCGCCTGACGGCCACTGTCGGGCGGTGTACTTATGGGCCTGGGCCAAAATTTTGTTATTTCTCTAAATTATAAATAGATCCCAGACGAACCAAAGGGATCATCTTTTGGCAGAAAGACGACAGAACACTCTCTACACACCTTGGAGGAGGATTTTGGATGCGAAAGCTCCAATCTATCAAGTCTAGGGTTAATTCTTTCATATTTTCCATTCAATTCATCTAGTTTCACCATGATAATGGTGAACGAAACCCTTTGTTGTTGAGGAACTATGTAATCCTATTTGAAACTCTCTTGTATTGATATTCTTATTTTATTCATATACTTTAGTTATCAATAGTTTGAGTTTTTCCTCTATACTCTATGCTTGCATTGTTTAACTCATTCAATGTCATGATAATTGATTTTGTCGATATGGACACATACGGGGAAATCTAGACTTGAGGGAATTCTCTTGATACTAATATTACCTAGACATAGGGATAGGATGATCAATTACTTTAAGCTTCTATACACTGAAATGCATGACTAATTGCTAGGAAGACTAGACATAGTAAACTAGTAATTGGGAGTAGGCTCTCTTCGTTGAGACATCGGGTTTTGGGTAATTTAGAAAGTTGCATGAACATTGATAACAAAGTTGAATTTAATAAGAATAGTAGATATAGGAGAGTGAATTAGGGTGAAACCGTAAACCCCAACAACACCATTTATCCATATTGTTTATCTGTCAACTGATCAATTGCATATATGTTTATTTCCGCCTTTGAATTATAAAATCAAATTATTATTTATTCAAGTCTTACGAAATCAATTCACATGAATGTTTAGGCCTAAGAGTCCCTTGGGAAACGATATTCAGACTCACCTTCTCTTTATTACTTGATACGATCTGGTACACTTGCCAGAGTGTTAACACTCCTCCAGGAAGCCATTACTTTAAAAGTCATTCTTAGTTAAGCGAGAATAATTTAGCTTAAGCGAGAATGACCTATCTTTTCCAAGAAGTTTTTTCTCGCTTAAGCGAGAATTCGTGCAATAGATATACTCGTGAGTCAAAAAGAAAGAGAAAAAGGAGAAGCGACGGAGAAAAAGTCACAAAGCTACCCAAAGAGTTTTTCTTCAACTTTAGCTGTAGGATCTTCTTCTTCATCTCTTAGAATGTCAATGGCCACCATGAGTGGCTGATCTTTTTTCTTGGGATTGAATGTAATCGATTCGAACTCGGATGTAATCTGGTGATATTTATATATAGCATTTCTCTTTTATTCAATATTGGTATTTTTGTTCTGCTCTTAGTGCTTTCTAATTTTTTGCTTAGGCGAAACTTTTGAAAACTGAATCTTGTCAATCTAGCTTAAGCGAAAATTATTTAGCTTAAGTGAGAAAACGTGACCCTATGTTAAAACTCGGAAAAGGAAGAGTTGGTTCATAACCCTCTTCTCTCCAAAATCTTGCTTTCTCTCCTAAAAATATAGGGCGCGAATTATTGGTCCAGTGGCACAAAAATTAACTCACCAATCCCTTCCTCCCTTTGCTAAATTCCCTTGAAGGTAAGTTATACTTCACTATCTTCCATTTTCAAAGAACAAATTTGGGGTTTTTCTCTGTATGTTTTGTGGAACCCTAAGGTAGTGCCCATGTTGGTTGTTGTTGTCCATGAATGTTTTGAATGTTTAAGTGAGTTGTTGGTATAACTGAATAGTGTAGGTTGTTTGTGCATGGATTAATTCATGAAAATTTGATTTATGAAGATGCACATGAATTGTTTGATGAAATGCCTAACTTAATTGATTAAATGCACCACAGAGGACAACTCCACTTTTATAAGTACCTCTATAACAATGTTCGAGGACCATACCCAGGCATGACTCCACCAGAATTCTTGGCATATTTACAGTGGCCTGGGGACAGTCCAATTTTTCTAGGGGGAAGTGGACCTAATGGTCCTGACAACACTTTTGTAGATGGATTCACATCAAGTGACGAACCATCAAGAGTTGCAGATATAGATGACCTTGTTGTGAGGGAAGAGGCAGTTAGAATGGACCTTCAAGAGGAGGAGTTTCAGACTGATTTTGATAGAGTAATGAGGGGAGATTGACACACAACTCTATTCCAACCTCTAGAACTCAATGAAATACGATTTGTTTTATTATTTTACTGCATAACTTTTACATTTAGTAACATTATGCTTTAGTTGTTTTGGTTAGAATGTGCTACCTTATGCATTAGTTGTTGTAGGTTAGAATGTACTGTTCACTTACTTTTGCTTACTTTACTTTTTGCTTAATACTTTGCATAGAAAATACACAACTAAATTTTTTTTTTTGGGAATTATAAGAAAATCTTTCTTGAGGAAATTGGTTAAAGAGAAATCAAGTTTCAAAAAGTGTCCTAAGATAGTACAACTGGAAAAAAAAAGGGAAGAAAAATTTTGGTTGAATCCATAGTAAAATGGGATTAGGATAATAATGTTGTATAATTGGTTAAGATGATCAATTGTAACAACAAGTGATATACCAAGGAAAGAAAAAAAAAAGAAATGTATATATAAAAAGAAAAGAAAAAAAACAAAAACAAGACAAGGAAAGAAGAAAAAGAAGGAGTGAATAATGAATGAAAAAGAAGCATTGGGTTTTGAGGTATGAGATGGGATGAATTGAGAGTAGAATTGGAAGTGGGTTTAAAGTGTAGTTATGCTATCTTTTCTACAGTTGTGCTTTTGTTATCTTGGAAAACCATAATTCTTGGAAGCCCAGCCTCATTATTGTTAGGAAATAGGTAGGCTTCGTTTTACACCAAGAGGGGGGGGGGGTGAATTGGTGTTAGTTCAAAAACAAAATCTTTTCGCAATCTTTATACAAAAGTATAAAGCTTTTTTATCTTTCTTGAAATGCAAGCAATGAAAATTTCTATGCAGCGGAAAAACGTAGTTGACTCCTAAACAGATATGGTCGACTGAAATAAAGAGTGCAGGGATAGAGAAAATCAAACACTGGTTTTTATACTGGTTCGGCCAACAATGCCTATATCTAGTGTCCTTCCAATCCAGGAAGCAAATGCACTATAATGGTTGTGGTTTTTACAACAAGGAATTTATAGAAGCCTCACGCAAAAATATAAATCTCCTCTCTAACCCAAAACCAAAGTATAGTTGCACAACAAAACCAGACTTGCAGCAAGAATCCCCTCTTCTTCAATCTGAACCCACGTCGAACAATCCTCAACGTGTAACCAGCACTCTTCACAGGATGCCAATCTTTAACGCAACAGTCTTAACAGGATGCCAAGCCTTCAATCAACGCAGCAGTCTTTACAGGATGCCAAGCCTTCAAAGATCAATCAAGAAGCACCTTCTTCGTGTAGATAATGATCACACAGTCAGCACATAAGCCTTCTCCCTTTGAATCGCTCTCAAGATAGATCACCACCGTCTTCTTGGAGAATTCTTGGAGCTGTTAAAACAAAGAATTCAATCTGAAACAAGAAATGAAAATGTCAGAGTGTCAGAAGTCTCAGAACAACTCGTGTTTAGCCTATTTATAGTTTTCTGTCAGTCAGATTGTTTCTCAGTCGAATAGCCTACTAATTCAGTCGACTGTATTAATACAGTTATAACAGACAGTCAACATAGAGGCTCTCAGTCAACCAAAATAAACACACATTCATTATAGTTGACCAAGTCATCAATGCTTAACTAACTTTCAAAAATATAGTTGTTGGAGCGTGTAAGCATAACAGAATTCCAAAATAGATCAATAACACAGTCGAATATGCACTAGACAATGTCGACTGACACATGTAAAAACATTTTGAAATTCTTTTCAACTCAAAACATCACATAGAACTAATTCTCAAAATCTGTACAAAGGTTTTAGAATAGTCGAATCCATTATAGGTGTATTCGACTGGACTAGAACTTTGTCACACAATTATAAGTTCATAAAGGTGATTGTGATCTTTCACTTCGAGAAATGTAAAACATTTATAGCACATTATCATATAAGCATGTTCCACAAATATATCACTCAATCAACATAGGAACATACATCACAGTACATCAAAACATGTTTAGCAGATATGTCAATCAATTTAGTATAAGAACATGTATTACTGCAATATGAGTATTGTTATTAAGCATTGTGTTGTCATCATCAAAAACTAGTTTGATATAGAGTTTGTGTTGTCAACAATCTCAACAATTACAACCCTTAAAAGACCTTGAGATTCATGTTGATTGTGTGTGTGGTTTGATTGAAAATGACTGGCAGTTTTAATTTGTTCAATTTCAGTGGAAAATGAGAGAAACACATCTTTAGAAGATTCAAGAGAGAATTTCCTTTATTAGAATTAATGGTTCTTACAATTGATTGTCTTGAAATTTTTTTTGCACTTTTATCCTGCTTTTATTTGATAATTGGATTCACCATTTGCTTCTGATTTTGAATGTGTAGTTGGAACGAAAAAGTTGTCTTGTGGGGACTATGAAATTGATTTCTCAAATAACCAATTTCAAAGTTTGAGTTTTGAAAAGTTGTTGGGATCTTATTACTTTGCTAGAGGACAAGCAAGATGCTAGGTTGGGGGAGTTGATAAGTGCAAAAAAGCAGTAAATTTTCATATGAAATTTTGACACTTTTGTTTTAAATGGTGTACATTTGTATCAATTTTCCCCAATCTAAGAAATATGAAAAGTAATCATATATTTCCGAGTTGTTGATTAAAAGGAAATCATTTGATCCCTATTTTTTATATGTTTTAGGTAAATTAAGAAAGAAGAGTAAATCCTGCAACAATTTGCCCAAGCTAGAATGATCTCGCTTAAGCAAGACTCGTCCAGGAAGCCATTACTTTAAAAGTCATTCTCGCTTAAGCGAGAACAATTTAGCTTAAGAGAGAATGACCTATCTTCTCCAAGAAGTTTCTTCTCGCTTAAGCGAGAATAATTTAGCTTAAGCGAGAATTCGTGCAGTATATATACTCGTGAGTCAAAAAGAAAGAGAAAAAGGAGAAGCGACAGAGAAAAAGTCACAAAGCTACCCAAAGAGTTTTTCTTCAACTTTAGTTGTAGGATCTTCTTCTTCATATCTTAGAATGTCAATGGCCACCATGAGTGTTTGATCTTTTTTCTTGGGATTGAATGTAATCGATTCGAACTCGGATGTAATCTAGTGATATTTATATATAGCATTTCTATTTTATTCAATATTGGTATTTTTGTTCTGCTCTTAGTGGTTGATTGTATCTGATCAATAGTTTCATGAATGTGGGTTTTATAGATTTAAATGGAAAGTATTTCTAAAATCTGAACTGAACAAGAATACTTGATATCCTGTGATGCTAGGAATAAATTTCAGTTTATCAATTGCTTATAACACTTTAATATAATGTTGGATAGTTTGTTGGATATGTGAGGAATCAATATTCAAGGAACTGATCTTATGAATTTTATACGCGAGGAATCGATATAAATGACTTTTATATGTTGCATCAATATTGGTAATTGCAGTTGCTATATGTTTGTATTCATTCAGATTGCAAACGAGTGAGATAAATGAATTCAATCCCAACTTCTCATATTAAACTTTCTTTAACTTATCTGCTGTTAAAAATTTTACTTTCATGCAACGTAGTATAAATTATAAAAAATCCATTATGAATCAGATTGAATACCCTTGTACATATGTTGTTTGAGATAAATTTATCTATCTAATTGAAGTTGTTCCTCGTGGGATCGATACTTTTACTTAAAAATCATTATACTACAGTTGACTATTGGTACGCTTGCCAAAAGTTCAACAATGGTATTTTAGAAATCGTTTTGCAAATCAAAGTCTAATGGTTGGTAAAGGAGATATATAAATTATGAGATATTTATATGCTAGTTTTTATGAGATGGGCAAATGGAAAACATTTTAAAAAGCAAGGCAATAAACCACATATTTTATTCTAGTTCACTCAACCTGAACTACGTCTAATTCTCTCTTAAGAACTCTTAAGGGGTTCCATTAAGTGGTTACGCAAATTTTACCTCTCCAAGTTTACAAAAGTATTCTTACCACTCTTGGTTTACATAGTCAACACGATTAGTCTGAGTTTAACCACTCTTGGTTTATAAGTATTTTAACCACTTTTGGTCTCCAATATTCTAACAACTTCTAGTCTAAAACCTAGACAAGTGTTTTAACTCTTCAGAATTTACAACACAAAAAGTGTTAAAAGCAAAGGTACAAATAATAACTCTAAAAGAGAGGATATAAACAATACAAAGAATTTTGTGATTTGCTAAAATTTTTTTCTCAAAAGAAATATATCTTATATACAAACTTGAGTTAATTGAGCATACGTCTATCAGTGACATAATACCCATGGAATATTGTCATATCTTGTTAAGAAGGCCTTGACTATTTGATAAGAAACCCATGCACAATGGCTATACCAATAAGATAACCTTCACTCACAAGGATAGAAGGTTTGTGTTTCACCCTCTAACACCTTCTCAAGTGAGAGAGGATCAAGTGTAAACGAGGAATAAAAAAAAGGAAGAGAAATATCAAATGAAAACAAAAGACACATATACGCACACAAGTGAGATTAAATGTTCAAAGTGTCAAAGTGACAAATACAAGTTTGATGAATGCCTTAACAAAAGATTCCTTATGTTAATGGTCAAAAGTTTGTGTAGAGAGCTAAAAAAGGTCATCTTTCATTCATCCTCTGAGAAAAAAGAAAGGCAAGACCAAATTAGACCTTGTGTTGAAAAAGGAAGTCACTCCAAAAATATATGGATTCGACATAAGGCAAACAAGGATTTAAAGAAAAGGCTCCTAAAAAGAAATACCATTATCATTCATTTGATAGGTGTATATTAATTGGGAACTACTTGCTTTGGATAATTGTTTATTTAACAATTACCTTGTCTTGTGTTTTGTCGAAAGTCCCACATCGACTAGAGATAAGGCTAATTTATAGTATATAAGTAGGTGCAAACCTCACCTTACAAGTCAGTTTTGTGGGGTTGAGGTAGGTTTAAAGTCCACTTCTTAACATGATATTAGAGCCATGGTTAGAGCCTATCCTAGTGATATTTGATGTTTGTTAGGCATATTGTTCCATCCGTTATCGAGTCGCTATCGGATCACATCGACTAGAGATAAGGTCAATTTTGTATATATAAGTGGGTGCAAACCTCACCTTACAAGCTAGTTTTATGGGATTGAGTTAGACTTAAAGTCCATTTTTTAACATGTTTATTGTAGAAAGGTCTTTGATTTGGGAGGAAGAAGACCAAACCTAACTAAAAGAAAATGGGATGATAAAGGAGAAGACTTTCTTGATTTAAAGTGGCATTGATGATGAAGATGATGAACCTCTAAATTTGATGTCAAATCCTTTTCAATAGGGAGGGGATGATGGGAAACTCCTAGCCATGACATGTGCATACAAAAAGGGTGGGCTTCATCTGTGATAGGTGGCCCATGATCTTTTCTCTTGGGCTAGTGTTTGATGTTTTTAGAAAAGTATTTTTCTTTTGAACCTTGTATTATGAGCCAAGTAGTATATGGTTTTCTTTTAGGTCTTGTATAATAAGTTGTAGTTGAGGGTTCTTTGGCTCTGTTCTTTGGCTCACCCTTGCATTATGTGTGTTTGTGTGATTATCGTATAACTCATGTTGTTATATGGGAGCATATGCAGTTGTAGATGACGCTGAAGCTAATTGAAGTATCGAGAAGAGTTGAGAATCTTTGGGAATTTTGAAATTGTAATTTTGAACATTTGGAGTTTTATTTTGTAATAAACTCAAACAGTTGGTTATTTGTTTTCAGAAATAAAGTTTCTCGATAAGTTGAAGTTTGTTTAAGTTCATTTTTGCGATGGTACGAGAGAATGTTGAGTTTTTAAATTACAAGTGACACTTCAAAATGGAATGTTACAAAACCAATTTTAATGCCTCATTACTCATCTATTAAATTGAAAAAAAAATAGTTAGGTGAAGTCATTTCTTCTTATAAATATTCTCAAAATTGTTGATTTCTTATTATTTTTGACAAATTTTTTCTATATCTAATATTACATATGCAATTGGTATATTAGGAAAATATACACATAATCCTGATATTCTCATTAGATTACATTAGAACGGTTGTTTAAGTATTTAAAAGGGACCATTAATTATGACATTCATGGTATAAAATTTTCTACTATTACTAAATGTATACTTTGATTTCTAATCTAAATGGTACAAAATCAACCATCGATTTTTACTTTGGGTGGAGGTGTAATATCCGAGTTTTTCTACACAAATTATTATTTCACAATCTACCATGGAAGTATAGATTATTGTTTTAAATACTATTTATGTCAAATTTCTTAAAAAAGAAAATCTATGTAAGATTGACCATTAGGTTTAAATACTCATTTGATTCCTTTATCAAAATATTTCAGGTTTAAACCCTCATTTGGTCCTCGTATTTGTGTGTCAATCTCAATTTGGTCATCGTATTTTTTTTATCTCAATTGGGTCCTATTACTTGTAAAAATGAGGCAATGAAGCCCTCTCTGTTAACAAATGACTTACGGTGTTAACAGAGGTTGACATAATGCACAGATGTATAAATATTATATTAGGTGAAATTTTATATTTAAATAAAAAGTGGTTGACATGGCAATTTATTTCCACTCTTCTCCTTCTTCTCTTCACGCGTAAGAGAGGAGCTCTCTGGTTCGCGCGGTGGGTCTCGAGGGACAGGTTTCCGGAGATTGACGAAACTTCGCCGTGGTTGGCCGCTGGATCTTTGGGTTTTGGTTTTTGCTTTTGGTTCTGGTTTGTTGCAGGTGGAGGGCTGGCCTCACGGTATGATTCGACTTCTTCGACCTGGTTCGTCACCGGCGAAGGACAAAGCTTCTGGTTTCTTCCTTCAACGACGATCTTTGGTCTTCGTCCTTCTTCCTCTTCCCTCGGTCTGGTTTAACGCCGGCGAGATGCGTAAAGCCGCGACTCTATTTTGGCGGTTTATGTGGTTCCATTAGATGATAAATAGCCAAAGCTAACTTGCCTATCCCCAAACCTACTCCCTTCTTCTTGGCAGCCATAATTCAAAACTCAACGCTGACGGTGTTTACAAAGAAACCCTTCAAATCCACAATTAAACCCTCGTAAACTTCAAATCTCTGATACCACATTTCCATTTAAATTTTTACTGAACAAGCTTCTGTTAGCTTCTTATAAAAATGATTTTGAAGTCAATAGTTGCATCAGCGAGCGATCTAAGTGTAGTGAGTGTTGCTGGGAAGGTTCCGCTTGAATTCAAGAATCGGAGGTCAAAGAGTAAGGCTTTGCAGGGAAATTCTGGATTGGATGTGGTTTCAGTGGGAGAGTTAACGGTAAAGGGGTTTGCGGGGTTGCGGAAGACCAAACTCGTCTGTGCAATTGGTCCTGCTTGCAGCTCTTTGGAGGAACTTGAGAATTTGGCCACAGGAGGCATGAATGTTGCCAGGTCCAAGGTCCAAGTTCTTCTGATACTCACTCACGAAAACCAAATTCCTAATTTGTTAAATCCCTAATTCCCCCCACTTATTGTTTTCTGATTCAATTAAAAAACCTAAATTAAAAAACCTAATTCCACGTCAAAAGCTTTATTTTATATATTAAAATCCACGTATTTAAATCCTTATAAGTCAGCTAATTTTTTGTGCATCACGTCATCGTAGAGAGACGGCGTTAGTCATTTTTTAACGGAGAGGGCTTAATTGCCTCATTTTTACAAGTAATAGGACCCAATTGAGACAAAAAAAAAATACGATGACCAAATTGAGATTGACACACAAATACGAGGACCAAATAAGGGTTTAAACCAATATTTCAAATTGGTCTCCTATATTTTTAGTTTTAATTAGGTTTCCATTTTTGAAAATTTGATACAATTTAATATTTTTTAATAATACTTTATCCTTAAAGATATGTTTTAGGTCTGTTTGTAGTTTTTTTTTTTAAAATTTTTTTAATCATTTTTTATCTTGAATTCCAAGAAATAGTGTTATGTCCGAAGAACATCTTAGTGAAAGCTAATAACAATCCATCATAACTAACAAATGTTAAAGCATAAAATGAACTAGCATAACCCTAAACAAATGATTGAAGATAATAACACTAATTAATAACATATTTGTTATGATTTTTATTATTACACCTGACGGCGAAGTGTTTTTTTAACACACTTCCTCTGAGATTGGACAACATCTACACCTGTTAACATTTTAAAATATTTAGAAACCGAGGAATATTATCTCAAATAGAAGAAGATCGAGAGTGTAAAAAAGCTTTTTGTGGAGTCGTCGATAAAAAATAATTAATTTTTAATAAACAATTCAATATAAGTTAAGTGATTCAACATATGATACTTGGATTTTAATAGGTCATAACTAACTTTCGAAGGGCCCACCGAATCGTGGCTTTTGACCGCTTTTAATAAAAACTATCTCTCTTCTCCCGCTAGAATTTAACTAACTCCCACTCGCACGTGCCACACCCATCTCCTTCTCCCTCATCACTGCAAATTGTACTCACAATCTTCCGGCAACCCACATCTTTTCATTGTCTCTAAAAAAATAACCAGAAAGAAAATCCAAATTCTCTCCGACCCGAATGCTCCGACCCAAACCCATTTAATCAATGTCTTTCTCGTTTTGCCATTTTCATTGCACACTACACTGCATCGCGATCTATGCAAGGCCCACATTGTCAATGTCGATTCTGCTATAATTAAATTCTCGAAGAATATTGGGGCTTTTCCGACGTTCTCAGACATGGAGTCGATCATGGCAAAAGCTTTGGAGTACACTCTCAAGTATTGGCTCAAATCGTTCTCCCGAGACCAGTTCAAGTTGCAGGGTCGCACTGCTCAGCTTTCAAATCTAGGTCCATTCTAAATTCAATTTCTCTTTTTTCTTTTTCTCAATTCTGAATTAGTGTTTCTGATGATTGGAATTGGTGTCGATTTTGAATTTTGAGTTTTGCGTTCAGAGTTGGATGGGGATGCGTTGCATTCCAGCCTTGGATTTCCACCCATGCTCAGTGTCACCACCGCCAAAGTTGGCAAATTGGAGATCATGGTTTGTCGATTGACACTTTCACTAATTAGTTTTGTTCTTTTTGACGTCGGTTCCTCAGAATCACAATGCACAAGTAAAACGAGTCTAGAATTAGGCCCTGCTGGTGAAGCTGGTAGTTTTGTGAAGCAAATTTAGTTTCATAAAATTGGCACCACTTGTCCCCGAACATTTCCGATCAGTTAATTTATTCTCTGAATTCGATGACCACAGTCAATGTGCTTTTCCAGTAAAATGAGGGATGAAATTGATCAGTAGGAACTAAACTTAGGGATTAAAGTGACTCAGAACTTCCAAAGCTTTAAGTATTAAGTTGATGTGTCTTAACTAGGCTTCAATTCTTGTTTGTCACTTTGAGTATGGAATAAACTATGCTAGGGGAGAATGCTTACCGTGTAACTTAAGGTCTTCATAGGTTATGTTTAGTCATTACTTCTTGGGATGATTAATCCATACAAATTCCGTGTTTATCCAAATGAAAAATTGATGGGTCTTAGTGTTATTATGGACTAATTAATAGCAGTTTCCAAAATCGTTCTTTCTTGCCATTTTAGGACTAAAATGACTCATTATTATAATTTCAGACTAAAATGACTGATAATTGTAATTTCTGGAATTAATATTGATGTTCATTCCAAGTAAAACGGGTTCATAAATTTTGTAGCCTATAGTAGGCTGAGTACCAGTTTTCTTTTTTAAATTACAGGGAGTCCTCAGAAATGGTTTTTCTTTTTTAGCTCAGGGGAGAATAGAATCTAAATCAAAATTGATTGAATAGAACCTAAATCAAAATTGCTTGGTTCAATTTTGTTTATCTCGTATAAAATTTCCATCAAGCCCAAACCAAGCTAAACCGATAAAAAAATTAGTTAGCTGAATTTCATACGGAATTTAAAAGCTCTCAAGATTAGAAGAAAATAATTTCTCTCTTATTCATTATGATTATATACATTTGATATATAGCGGTACATTGATTGGATAATTTAGGAAACTTGCACAATCTATTCTAGGAAACAAATCCCTGAGATTGAAGGAATGATGTGCTAGTAATAAAATCAATATACAACCAATATACATAATTAAATCTGATAGAATTAAAATCTATAACTTCCTAAAATATCTAGACACTCTCTATCGAGCTGCTGAATAAGTGTTCTCTATTCCCAACTTGGATAAATTATTTCAAATTAACAGTTGTTTAGCCTCTTTGTGAGTATGTCTACAAGCTATCCTTGAGATCACACATAAGGAATTCAAATCAAGCTACCATCAAGCTTTTCTTTGATAAAATGTGTGTCTACTTAGATATGTTTAGTTCTATCATGTTGTACTGGGTTGTGAGCTTTGTTGATTGCAAATTTATTGTTCATCCCACTTTATCTTTAAGTCTTCTGCTATAATCTTCAACCATAAAATTCACATATCCCACGAGTCACTACTCAAAATTTTGCTTTGGTACTAAATCTAGCTACCACACTTTGTTTTTAATCTTTGAAGTTACTAGGTTTCCACCAAAGAAGATGCAATATCCAGTGTTGACCTTCTATTCGTAAGTGAACACGCATAATATACATCTCAAGATTGGCATTCTCGTTTCTTTTAAACAACATTCCTCTTTTTGGTGTCCATTTCAAATACTGAACAATTCTAAGAGCATCTTGTAAATGTGCTTCCTTTGGTTTATCATAATTAACTGACTAGACTGACTAAAAACGCAATATTTGGTCCAATATGAGATAGATAAATAAGTCTTCCTACAAGTCTCTAGTCACAAGCAACATCATCCTATGTAGTTCCCAACTTTGTATTTGGATCAATAGGTGTACTTGTTAGTTTGTAGGTCATTCATGTACTTCTGTTGATATATGAAGATGTTAGGTTATTTTATGAAAATAACCTAATTCAATCCTCTCTTCTCACCCAACACTTAAACAGCAGAAGATGAAAGTATATGTATTGTGTTTTATTAACTCTGTAATGTATGAAAAAGAAGAAAATACATGTAAGTATTTATGTATACTCAAAAGAAATGACCTAATTGAATAGAGTTACAGGAAGACTATTTATAGTATCTGATTCTCGCGCCTCTTCCTAATTGGTAAAACAATCAGTCTCCACCGTTCAGCCTCACTCCCACCACTTTACCGTTCGGCTTCTCCTCTCCTACATCGTTCGGCCTAGCTTCTCCTCTCTTACACCTTCGGCCTAGCTTCTCCTCTCTTACACCATTCGGCCTAGCTTTCCATCTCTCACACCATTCGGCCTATCTTCTCCTCTCTTACACCGTTCGGCCTTGCTTCCCCCTTGCTTTACCGTTCGGACCGTTCAGCCTCGCTTCCCTCCTTCCTTCCTGCTATCGTTTGGCCTCACTTCCCTACTCCCTTTTGGCTACTGTTCGGCCTCTACTTCCCTCCTTCCTTGCTGCTACCGTTCGGCCTCACTTCCCCCGTGCCTTACCGTTCGGTATTAGGTTAATTCCCTCTTTTAATCCTAATAGAAAATCCCTTTCTTGGAATTGGTTACTTCAATTTCGAAAAGATTTTTTAACTTTCCTAGTGTCTTCATTTTAAACTCTTTTGCTAAGTGACTCAACCTTTGTTGCTCCTTTTCATCATTTCCAGTACAATAATATCATGCATATAGGCCAATAGAAATGTCACTCCACATGAATCAGAATGCTTGATAAATAACATGTGGTGCCTTTTTCTCTGTTTGCATTTAAGACTTATCATGACTTTGTTGAATATCCCAAATCATGTTGTAGGAGACTTTTTCAACCCGTATATGTGCATTTTACTTCTTCAAGATCCCTATGCAGGAATGCATTTTTCACATCAAATTTCTACAAGTTCCAATCATGGTTTGTTGCCAAAGGCAAAATTACCATAATTTTGTTCACTTTTGTAATGGAACTAACTATGAATGGAGTGTGCAACAATTTGATGTCAAAAATTCCTTTTTGCATGAAAATCTTGAGAAAGAAATTTAAATGGAGGTCCCACTTGGATTTAAAGTTAAGGAAAGGAAGGTGTGTAAACTAAGGAAGACACTCTAGGGATTGAAACAATCTCCAAGAACACGATTGGGGAGGTTTACTACTATAATGAAGACCATAGGGAAACAATCTCCAAGAACACGATTTGGGAGGTTTACTACTATAATGAAGACCATGGGGTACAAGCAATGCCAAGGTGACCATACACTGTTTATCCAACATTTTGCTTCAACTAGAGTTACTACACTAATTGTCTATGTAGATGATATAGTTGTAATAGGAAATGATCAGGTAGGAATGGAAGCCTTTAAAATATTTGATAACAGAATTTGAAATAAATTCTAAGGCATTGAAGTGGCTTATTTCCATCATGGTATTTTCATCTCTCAACAAAAATATATGCTCTAGAATTATTAGTTGAAATTGGTAAATTAGGATGCAAACCACTGGAGACACCTATTGAACAAAATAAAAATCTTGGTGAATCAATTGAAGACATGACTATGGACAAAAATTCTTATTAAAGGTTGGTCAAGTAATTGTTCTACTTGTCTCACACTAGGCTTGACATTGCCTATTGTTGGTGTCGATACATTTTAGGAAGTTTCAAATTTAATTCCTATTGTTTTTAATTCCTAAAATAGGTAGTGCTTGTTTCCAAATTTATCCAATTAATGTGTGTGTGTGTGTGTATATATATATATATATATATATATATATATATATATATATATATATATATATATATATATATATATATATTATATGTATGTAGTGTAACTAAATAAGAGAAAAATGATTTTGTTTTAAACTTGAGATGGTATTAGAGCTTTTGATCCTTGGGAGCCTTCATTGTCGTATAAACCTAATTTCAGTCTTCATTGTTAAATTGTAGCCTTTATTGTTGAATGCTTCATTTTCTGTCTAGATTCATTTCTAACAGAAATATTTAGTTGTTACATTGTCCATCAACGACATCCTGCATTTCATGTTATAAAGCTTTTTGTTTCCTTCCTTCTTTAGAATCTTAAATCTACATTGTGAGGTGTATGAGTTGTCTAAACACAAACATGTACCTTTTCCTATGAGTAAAATAAGCACTTCTCCATTTTAAATTGTTATATGTAGGGTCCTTCTAAAGTTTCCAATGTTTCAAAGGTTGAATAGTTTATCACCTGTGTTGATGATTACATAAGGGTAACCCGATATTTTCTCCTTAAACACAAATCTGAGGTTAGTTTTGTTACTATGCAATTTGTCGTTTATTAAGAATCAATTCAAGGTTATTATCCAAAAAATTAGGTCTGGTAATGCTGAAGCTTATTTCAAACATACCTTGGAACCTTTCTTTCACATGAAAGGGATAATTCATGAATCCTCATGTATATAAACACCCTAACAATATGGAGTTGTTGAACTGAAAAATGGGAACTTACTAGACAAACAACAACACTCTTTTTTCAAAATATTGTTCCAAAATGTTTTTAAGGGAAGCTATACTTACTACCACTTAATTATAATAAATTACCTTCTACTATTTTTTCTTTAAAAAGTCCAATGGAAGTTCTACACTCATTCTATCCATACACGACTCTTTAAGAGTAATTGAGTGTGTATCATTTGTACATGTTCGCATACAGAAAAGGCAAAAATTTGACCCAAGGGCTATTAAATGTGTTCTCTTAGGTTATTTTGTCACATAAAATGTGTATAAGTGCTTTCATCCTCCTTCCAAAAAAATTGGGTCAAGAGATGTCATCTTTAATGAGCAAGTTAGTTATTTTAATCATCTTTATCTTTAGGGGGAGAGTTTAAGAGAGAAAGATGATGAGCCTTTATATTTCTAAATCTATTTTTTTTATTAGAAAATGAGGTTCGAAAGAGTAATCGTATTAAAACTAAAGTTGAAAGAGAGAGAGTAGAAGTGGATAAAAGTCCTAACTTTATAGGTCAAATATCTAAATCTATAGGACTAGTTATTAAACCACATGGTGATACAAAGTTTGGGAAAATTCTGGTGTATACCTGAAGAGGAAAGGGTATCTACTCATGTTCAAGAGTTCAACCCTCTATCATTACATGACGTAAATTTGTATGTTTCTATAAATCTTAATTCTATTAATTGTGATGATCTTATTGGTAACAAACTCCCTTCTATAGAACCTATTGCACCGACAGATACAAATTTAAATCTCCCAATTGCTTTGAAAAATGGAACCATAACCATTAATTGGAGATTGTGCACCAATTGCAAAAATAAACACGGCCAGAATAATTTTTGTCTTTGCCACAAACTATTATTGGAACTTGCATAAAATTGATGTGAAAAATGCATTTCTACATAGGAATCTTGAAAAAGAAATATATATAAAGGTACCATTTACGTATATAGGGCATATTAAGGCCAACACACTTTGCAAGCTGAGGAAAGCACTATATAGGTTGAAATAGTCACCTAGAGTAGGGTTTGGGAGATTCACCAAAGTCATGATGAGCCTTAAATATAAACAAAGTCAAGGGGACCGCACTTTGTCAAGCATTTGGGTTCAGAAGGAGTAACAATTCTATTGGTCTATGCAGATGGTCTATGCAGATGATATCATGATGAGCCCCTAACCCCTACCAAAGATGGAGGAAAGTTCTTAGGAAAGGATAAACATGTTTAGAAGAGAAGATTCTTCACCTTCCTTCTTTTACTTGGTTTAGTTTTTGTCTTAAAATTAAAATCATGTTTGTGTTGTGTTTTGTAGGATTGCTAGTGGCACATCACCTTATGAGGATGCTTCCTTGTAGAAGAATGATGGGCTTATGAGGAGCCCCCAAGGGAGTGTTCTCACCACAACCTTAGTTTTGCTAAGAAGACACCTTAGAAGTGGAAAAGGAGAGCATCTTAGAAGTAGTGAAAAGTGCATCTTAGAGTGGGGCCATCATGCGCATTTGGAGGAGAGAGAATACACCTTTTTGATGATTTTGTAATGCGTGGAGAAGATTCTCCCTCTCCTAATCACTGGGCTTCTAGAAAGATACTCTTTTATTTTTCTAGGAGACCTCTTACTTTGTATTATTGCTAGGAGGTCACTCTCTTTGCCTATTTAAGAGGACTTCCTCTACACTTGTAAAGGGTTGTTGAATGAAGAAGTGGAGTTATTATAGCCAATTTTGGTTGTGAATGCCTCTTATTGAGAGTGAGTCTACCCCTTGGTCTTATCTTGAACCTTGGTTCAAGTGGGGACAACCACCACTCATCTTGGGTTAGTCTATCCCCCCAAGTGGCATGGCACCTTCCCCATCCCCTTCCATTTCCTTTCTCTTCCTCTTTTGTTCTTTATTTCAAGTTAATATATGTTCCTGTCCAATTTTTTCCTTTTTAATGTATGTTGTCGGTGTTATCTTGTTTTCCTTCTTTTGTCAATTGAATCATCTACTCATATGATTAAACTCCTCTGAAAGTGCACCTTCACATCTAGATAACCTCTTGGTTATCTTAATGTCACAGTGAGAATCTTCTTGGAGTTTTCTTAAGCAACATTAACCAAACATCTTGCATTCATTCAAAATATAAGATGAACTTACATCATATCACTATAACTAGAAATGATGAAAAGGAGCAACAAAGGTTAAGCCAATGTCCTGCAAAAGAATTTGAAATCAAGACCTTAGGAAAGTTGAAATATTTTTCAAAAGTTGAAGCAGTCCATTCTTAGAAAGGGATCTTCATATTTCAGCAACAATAAATTACTAATCTATTACAAGAAATTGTTAAAATAGCCTCCAAGCCAACAAATAGATCTGTTGATCCAAAGTTAAAGTTGGGAAGTGCAGAGGATAATGTTGTTGTGGATAAAGAAATGTAATAGAGACATGTGAGAAGACTAATTTGTCTATCTCACACTAGACCACATATTGATTTTGATGTGGGTCTAGTTAGCAAATTTATTCATTAACCAAAGGAAAACACATTTACAAGCTGCTCTTAGAATTGATCGCTAATTGAAAGGAACACCAAGAAAAGGAATTTTGTTCAAAAGAATCAATAGTGCTAGTCTAGAGGCATATAATGATTTCATCATGCAGGTTAGTTGTGGGTAGGATCAACTATTGGATATTGTACCTTCCTTTGTTGAATAGTAACTTGGAAGAGTAGAATACAAAGTATGGTAGCCAGATCTAATGCAGAAACAAAATTTTGGGCAACGGCTCAAGGAATATGTGAACAATTGTTGTTGAAAGATTATATTGGAGGACTTTATGGGTAGAATTTGAGGTTACATTGTGACAATAAATATACAATCAACATAGTTCACAACCTAGTGCAACACTATAAAATTAAACATATTGAACTAGACGAACATTTTATCAAAGAAAAGTTTGACATTGATAGGATTTGCACTCCATATGTGTCTACTCATGGACAACTTTATTTCATGGAAAAGTAAGAAATAAAATGTAGTAGCTCGATCAACAGCTGAAGCCGAGTATAGGGCAATGACATCGGTGAAACAATTCCTTCAAGAGCTTAACTTCTGTGACATCGATACTATGAAGATGTATTATGATAATCAAGTTGCTATCCACATTGCATCAAATCCAATGTTAGGACTAAACATATAGAAATTGATTGTCATTTTGTTCGTGAAAAGTTGTTGACTAAAGAAATATATATTGAGTTTGTTGGTTCAAACGATCAACTCGCAGATGTATTGACCAAGTCATTAAGAGGTCCTCAGATTGAGTTTATTTGTTCCAAGCTTGGTACATACAATTTCTATGCTCCAGCTTGAGGGGAAGTGTTAGGATATTTACCCTATTTATCATCATTATATTGTGTCAAGGGTTACCCTATTTATCATGATTATATTGTGTCTAGGGTTATCCTATTTATCATATACTCTTGTATCACTTTATTCTTATAAATAGAAGATTATGAGAGGGATCAATTATGCCTTCAAGAATTATTTTCCAGTTTCAATCTCAAGTCTTATGTGTTAAATTTAGAGAAGATTGAGCTAGAAAACTGTCTCCTCTTGCTGGAGAACTTTAATATATATACAACTAATTACAATCTATTAAGCTGATTTTCAGCCCACTAAATAAGCTAAACTGTTATATATACATTTACTATAACTAATTATTCTAATTAAGAGAATAACAGTTACAAATAAATATATAAATGCATATCTTTGCCATTCATTCTGTTGACATCCCCCCTCAAATTGATGCTGGTGAATCTACAAGCATCAATTTGCCAAGTAGAAAATTGTGACGCTGGCGTGGCAATGATTTAGTGAAAATGTCAGCTATTTGAACCGATGTGGAGACATGTGGTAGATTGATGACTCTACGATCATACGCTTCTCAGATAGAATGAAATCGACCTCGATGTGTTTTGTCTGTTCATGGTAAACTGGATTTGCGGCAATCTGTATGGCACTTGTGTTATCAACATGTAGTGGAGTGGGTTGTGCTTGAGACAATCCAAGCTCTGTAAGAAGACCACGTAGCCATATTATTTCAGAACAAGCAGCAGACATTGCGCGATATTCTGCTTCAGTGGAGGACTTGGAGACTGAATCTTGTTTCTTACATTTCTTACAATCAGCGTCACTATAAGCTTGGAGTTGAAGAGATGAATTACCAGGAAAGAATAAACCACGACTTGAGGTGCCAAGGAGATATTTAATGATACGCTGAACTACTGAAAAATGGAAGTGTCTTGGAGATTGCATGAACTTACTAACCGTGTGTACAACAAAAGAAATATTAGGGCGAGTGATAGTCACATAGATGAGACTACCAACTAGTTTCCGATATTGAGTGGGATCATCAAGAAGCTCTCCTTCATGTCGTCTATATTTAACATTAACTTCCATTGGAGTGTTAACAGGGGTAGCATTGGTGAGTCCCGCTAGCTGGACCAAATCTTGAATATATTTATGCTGAATTACAAAAATGCCTTCAGGATGGTAATGCACCTCTAAACCCAAGAAATAATTGAGATGGCCTAACTCTTTCATGTGAAAATTTGAGTGCAACATTTGTTTGATTCTATAAATAACATCCTGATCAGAACCAGTGACCACAATGTCATCCACATAAACAAGAAGTATGACGATGCCTTTAGGAGTCCGTTGAAGGAAGACTGATGGATCATACTGACTTTGATTGAAAGAAAAACCAAGAAGAGTGGAGCGAAACTTTTCAAACCATACTCTTGGGGCCTGCTTTAATCCATATAAAGAGCGTTTCAATTTGCAAACAGTATTCGGGGAGAGAGTTGACATACCACCAGGAAGTGTGATGTAAACTTCCTCCTTAAGGTCACCGTGGAGGAATGCATTTTTGACATCCATTTGATGTAATGGCCAAGATTTGGATGCAGCAAGAGCAAGGATAGTGCGCACAGTGGTCATCTTGGC
Source organism: Vigna mungo (assembly GCA_036885675.1). Classification (NCBI taxonomy): domain Eukaryota; kingdom Viridiplantae; phylum Streptophyta; class Magnoliopsida; order Fabales; family Fabaceae; genus Vigna; species Vigna mungo. Next base: position 18,676,701 of record CP144694.1, read on the forward strand.
AACTGGAGCAAAAGTCTCGTCATAGTCGAGGCCATACTCTTGCTTATTTCCAAGCACAACCAGTCGCGCCTTGTACCGGTCTATGGAGCCATCCGAACGCAGCTTTATAGAGAACACAAACTTGCTGCCTAAAGGTTTAACAGATGGAGGACATGGCACTATATCCCATGTCTGATTTTCTTCCAAGGCGAGAAGTTCACTTTCAATAGCTTTTTGCCAACATTCATTCTTCATTGCCTGTTTATAAGAAGAAGGAATAGGAATAGATGATAATGTTGTTGTCATGGAACAAATATACTTTTTTGGGGGCTTACCAATGCGTGAACTGCGTCGTAAAGGAGCTGGTTCTAGTTCTGGAGCTTAACTGGATCAACATCCAAGGAATTATCTTGAAGGAGCCCATGGGATTGTACTAGGTGATGTTGAGTTGTAGTATTTCGCCTTTGATAGGTCAATAGAGGTCTAGATGATGATTGACCTGCAGACGACTTAGAAAACAATGGCAAAACAGAAATTGGAGAAGAGAACGAATCATGATGGTTTACAAAAAAATATACACTTTCTAGAAAAATGACATTTCGAGAGACTCGAATCCGATGAAGGTTAGGATCATAACACAGAAAGCCCTTTTGATGAGGAGAATAGCCAAGAAAATTACATTCAACAGATTGTGCAGTGAGCTTGGTGTGTTCGTGTGGAGGAAGATGGACATAACATGAACAACCGAAGACACGAAGAGTGGAGTAATCGGGTGGGTGACCAAATAGTCGAGTGAAAGGAGATGGTAATCTGTTTATAAGATGAACAGCAGTGGAAAGAGCTTCACACCAAAATCGTGATGGTACATGTGACTCTAGTAAAAGAGTGCGGACAACATCTAGCAAATGGCGATTTTTCCGTTCAGCCACCCCATTTTGTTGGGCCGTTGATGGGCATGATGTTTGAGATAAAATGCCATTGGATTGCAAGAATTCCTGAAATAAATGTGATGTGTATTCCCCCCATTATCAGAGCGAAGAATCTTGATTTTGGAGGAGAATTGGGCTTGGACATAAGCATTAAAGAATTTGAAAGTGGAAAATACTTCATCTTTTGAGCGCAAGAAATAGACCCAAGTGAAACAACTATAATCATCAATAAAAGTTACAAAATATTTGTAATTAGCATGAGACGTAACTGGTGCCACTCCCCAAACATCACTATGGATGATATCAAATGGTTTTGTTTCAGTGGATTGATGTGTTGGAAAAGGTAGAATTTTACTTTTGCCAAGCTTACAAGGAATGCAATCAAACTGAATATTATTAAGAGATGGGGTGTGTTTATTTCCAAGAAACCAAATTTGAACATGTCATGGAGAACATTTGAGTTGGGATGCCCAAGGCACTTATGCCACACTTGGTGATCAACCATGGCAGAATTACAAAAGACTAAAGGCAAAGAAAGACTTGGAGACAACGAGAAATGGATGGGAAAAATACGTCCAACTTTAGGCCCCTTCGCGATTATCTTCCCCAAGTGTTGATCTTGCACAAGACAACCAGACTGTGAGAATTGAACTCGACAATCATTGTCGACTAATTGACCAACAGAAATGAGATTATTGGTGAGACCAGGAGCAACAAAGACATTTGTTAGAAATGAAGAAATATCACCAGTTTCTGTTATAGGCAATTGATTTCCACCAGCAGTATGTATTGTAAGATTCCCCAGATAATTTTTTATATTAGTAAGGAATCGAGTACTGTTGGTCATGTGGTTGGAAGCCCCAGAATCAAAGTACCATGGGGAAGATGAGTTACCTGATAATCCCAAGGCAGAAAAAGCTGAAATTATCATTTGTTGAACCATTTCAGGGGTCAAAGTTGGAACATCAGTTGTAGCATTTGGATGGACAGGTGCTGGATTGGGAGAACTGTTGGGAATAGAAGAAACAGTTGTGGTTGTAAAAGTTATTGCAGGTCGTCGTGGTGGCCTTATTGGGCACTCCTTAATAATATGACCATCCTTTTTACAGTAGTTGCAAAACTTTTTCGAACAGGTTGAAGCATAGTGGCCAAATCGCTTGCAACTAAAACATTGAATAGTACTCATGTCATGTCGTCGTGGTTTCCCTTGTGCTGCGTATGCTACTGGAACAATAGACAATCTTTGTTCTTCAATGATGGACTGTGTAAGAAGACATTGTTCTTCACGTAACAACACATTGAGACAAGCATCCAACGATGGGACAGGATCTCTATGAATGAGATTGGACCGGATCCCTTCAAAGTCAGATCTCAATTTCATAAGAAATTGATCACGTTTAGTAATATCATGAATTGTTCGTATGGAACTGAGACCTTTGGAAGGCAAGTTTGCATAAACTATATCAGTGTATTCAGCCCATAGGTTCATGAATTGAGAGTAAAAATAAGAGATGAAGAGACTATCCTGTTTAAAGTTAGCGATGTTGTGCTCAAGCTGGAATCGACGAGCTGCATTATTTTGACTATATATTTTCTTCAGGTAAGACCACATTGTGCTGGCTGTCTTGTAAGGACGAAGATTCAAGACAATGTTTGAATCCACGGAACCAAGGATCCACGCCATGACTTGAGCATCCTTGACTGCCCATTTAACATGAGCGACCCTATCTTGGTCTTTGTTAGGAGCAGGAGTGCTGCCATCAACATGACTCCACAAATCTTTTCCGGTGACAAAGATCTAGAATTGGAATGCCCAAGTTGAGTAGTTTTTTTTGTTAAGGCGAACGAATAAGACATCATATTTTTCGGACGCCATGGAGCTAGGAAAAACAGAGACGAGAAGAATCGAGAATCAAGAGTCAAGAATCGACTGTCGAGAGTCGAGAGTCGAGAATGAGACTGAAAAACGCAAACCAGGTTTGGTCGAGAGTCGGGAACGAGACTGAAAAACGTAGGGGATCGTAACCTAGACTGATACCATGTTAAATTTAGAGAAGATTGAGCCAGAAAACTGTGTCTCCTTTTGCTGGAGAACTTTCATATATATACAACTAATTACAATCTGTTAAGCTGATTTTTAGTCCACTAAATAAGCTAAACTGTCATATATACATTTACTATATACATTTACTACAGCTAATTATTCTAATTAAGAGAATAACAGTTACAAATAAATATATAATTGCATATCTTTGCCATTCATTCTGTTGACATTATGTTTACTTCTCTCCTCAAAACCTAATATGAATTGTAGGGATAAATTATATCCATCACAAATTAGGATTTTCACTTAATATATCTATGTATTCTATTTAAGAGCAACTGCTCCTTTATGAATAATATAAGAAATAGTTCTTGTGACACCATACTCTTTCATTTTTCCTCTCCATCTTTTAAGAGATCCTCCTTTCCTTTGATATGTAACCACCATGGTTGTTGTTCTTTCACATTGTAAATTTTTGCAACATATTTTGCCTTAAAATAGGTTTGTTCTATTGCAATCCATATGGCTTTTGCTAAATTGAAAAACATACATGTGTCAATGATTTTTGGAACCACTAAGTTTCATAACCAAACTATGATCATGGAATCTTCTTTGTCCCATGACCTAAATGTAGGATTATATTTAGCAGGAGCATCATCGGTTAAATGGTTAGCCTTTCCTTTCCCTTGCAAGATGGTCTCAATGAGTTGAGACTATTTTAGACGATTTTTTTTTTTTCATTTTAGCCATTACAATTATGTGCAATTAAGGCACAGAGAAATAAATCGACAAGAGACAAGTGCAATTCATGTATTCAAATGAAGTTGTATGGTTTCTTAACAAGTGCAGTTTGTGTTGCTTTATAGTTGCCGTCTGTGAGCAATGTACAGACAGAGCCTATCATCTTGCAAGTTGATAGGCTAAATTTGGTTCTTGAAGAAAATTCTCATTTTCAGCCATCTGAAAATCCAACAAGGTAGAGAAATTAGTGCCTCGCCAATTATTTTGTGAGGAGTCTTGTAGAGTAATGATTTTGCTGTTACTACATTTAAGTTATTTTTTTCCTTTCTACTTACTTTGTTGCTTGCAGTAGCACCACATCAAGTTCCTCCTCGAAGGGTAGCGGCTATGGTTTTTCTGATAAGGTTTGGCTCTTTCATCTCTAAGTGTAAATTATTTGCATGAGTGAGTAACATCCAGTACTATTAGTCATGCAATGGTTGTAAATTTCTCAATGGACTGTGAGGATGAGGAAAACAATAACACTTTCATTCATTTGGGGGAATTTGATTTATTCACTTCATGCCTATAGGGGACTGTCAGTTTTTCCCCTTTTCCTTCTGTTGAAGTTGTTTCTAATTTCCAGGAGAATTTTAATTAACATGAAAAATATGAGTAAATTACAATTTTGTCCCTGCAAATGGAAATCTCCATTGATTGGTCTTTAAATGTTTTCACGTATACAATTGTCCCTCCATTTCTTAACTTCATGGCCAAGAATTCCTTTCGTCATCAACATAATTAAGTTAGGGATTAAGATAGCAATTTCAGGGAGTAATAGTCATGAAGTTGACAGAAAACAACTAATTAATCTGTGCTGAAACCCAACAAACTCTGAGTTGGCATTATCTCTAATTGACGTGGGAATTTTAACACTTCAAATGCCATTCACTTGCCAATTAATATAAATATGTAGTTCTAGTGTTGTAATTTATATTGACTTTGGGAAGTCACCAGCTTGCAGATGGAATGACTGTACAGATTCGGATGGTTAATCTATTACTTGAAACTCGTGGAAGTGCTTGTTGCCAAGGGGAAGCAACTCGGTAAGATATTTATGTAGGTGCTCTGAATTGGGTAGCATCTACAGTTTGTTTATGCTCTATACAATCATTGTCAATTATTATTGTGGATTTCTATAAATTGAAAATTGATATTATTCTATTAGCATAGATGTAGTGGATCATTTCATGGGGTAACATATGGCTAAAGCCCGATGTACTATGTCTGTTTGACTCAGAGACTTTTGCATATTTCACCAAAAATCTATTTATAAGCATGCCTGTTCTAGAATCGCTCTCAGTTATTATGGTGGATTTCAATAAATTGAAAATTGATATTACTGTATAGCATTGATGTGGTGGATCATTCTATGGGGTAACTTATGTCTAAATCCTGTACTATATCTGTTTGACTTAGAGACTTCTGTATATTTCACCTAAAATCTATATATAACCATGCTTGTTCCCTAACTTTGTTCGTAGGGCACCACCTGTGGCATCTATTACCATGCACAACTTTTTACTGTATACCACGAATGAAAACTGGGAGGTAACTTCGATGATACTCATTCTTGCAATAAAAGTCAGGGCACTCAAATATGAAATTTATAGTTTTTTTATTCTGTTATCAGGTTGTAAATCTTAAAGAGGCACGGGAATTCTCCAGTAATAAGAAGTATATATACGTCTTCAAAGTACTATTTTATTTTTATTTAAGAATTATATATACCCTTTCCCTTTTCTGAGTTTGTGTATGTAACCTTGAGTCAGTTGGTTTGAGCCTTTTTTTCATGAAAATTCATTTTTATTTTGAAAGAAGTTAATTTTTTAAGCATTTTAGTTTTTGTTCAAGCTTTTGATACGAAAAAATCTAAAAGCCTAAAATAAATTCCTTATTATTATTATGAGAAGCTTCTAGAAAAATCTGTAACTGTATTCTACCTTGATTAAAAAATGTTTGTCTTTTATAATTTTAACGAATTAAATAATTAGCTGCTCTGCTTTATATGAAATCTGTGAAATGTAAATCACATTTTTCAAAAGCTTAACTAAACAAAACCTATTTGGGAAGATTGATTTGTCTTTATATTGTTCTTATATATTTTTTCTCTCCTTTCATCAGAAGATTTTCATTTATGCTTTCATCAGAATGTGTTTCTGCTATATTTCTCCATATCAAGGATGTTAAGTTACTTATGTTTTTATTATCACCTATTAATTCTTATTTCCCCTCCCTCTCTTCAGAAACTAGAATGGGAATCTTTGTCTTTTGATCTTTTGCCTCATCCTGACATGTTCACGGATGCTACTTTAGGCCGCTCTCAAGAGGGAGCAAACCTGAGAGACGAGGATGGTGAAAAGCGAGTATTATTTGGAGCCGAGCGTCTTATAGAAGGAATATCGGGAGAAGCATTTGTAAGAAATATAGTTCCCCCAATTAGTTTTAATGAATATTATTTTTCTTCTAGAATTTTATCTGTCATGAATCATGAAATACAGCTTGCACTTTATATTACTAGATCACGGTTCAGAGAACTGAATTGAACAGTCCATTTGCACTTGAGGTTCAGTTACATGTCACTGAAGCTGTTTGCCCTGGATTAAGTGAACCAGGTAACTAAAAGAAGGTTTGGCAGGTCTGTATTATCCATACTTAGTTGATATGAAAAGCAAAGATGTGACATGAAGTTTCTAAAACTTATATCAACAGGACTGCGTGCATTTCTTCGCTTTAAAACAGGATTACATGTTTGTCTAAACAGGGGAAATGTAGATTTCAAGGCACAGAAGGTTTCATATCGCCTTAACTACTTCATCCTTTGTAAAAACTATTTTTCAACTGTATTTTATTGATATAGCAATATCATGGTGTGTTTCTGAATCAATAATGACAGCGATCAACTGAAGCTGCTAGGCATTCTATTGTCTCAATTGTTGTGGACCATATATTTCTTTGCATTAAAGACTCTGGTATGTCTTTAGCCTAAACTATTGTCAACTTATATCTCCTTTGATCACTTTGAAATATTGTATAGCTATTAGTTTTGTATGTAAACATAGCATGAAAATAATCCTACAATTGGCATTAACTTGTAGACTTCCAACTTGAGCTTTTAATGCAGTCCCTCCATTTTTCTCGGGTAATTTACTTCATTATGTTCTTGTGCACTTCATTCTCCATGTATTTCTTCTTCTTCTTTCTCATTGGTGTTCCATTATTCTGAATATTTTGATATTAGGTTGTTAGGTATATGTGATAAATACAAATAACTGACCCATGTTTATAGTCAGAACATTCAATGATGTAATGCTACTAGGTAGATGCTCAAGCTTTGTAATAAAAAAGGATTCCTATTCCTAACTCTAATTAAACAAGGAAACAATAAAATTACAAAGTGTTAGAATCTTATATTTATTTTAGAATTATATAGAAATAATAACTAATGAAATTAGGATCAATTAGATTAATTCTTCTTGTAAGCTCTAAATATCAATCTTAATAAACTAAACAAACAATACAAATGATGGGGGCTTAGGATTTAACCTACAACCATCATACTCAATCTCATTTTGTTATACATATGGATTTGTATTTCACTTATGATGATGATCCACTATGAACATCAAAAGTTACTTTGAGCAGTAATTAGGTTATTGATTATTTCTCATTAAAAACATTAGCACAATCACAAGAATATCAATCATTTACCGGTCCACAAAAGAGATACATATTCACTACCTAACATCCACATGCTAAGGAGGTGTATCAGATAGTTCCCCCTCAGAATATCTTAGCTCAAGGTGTCATTATGAACTATCCAAATATTCACTTACTTGGTAAAAACTTCCTTAAACCTCACTATACCCTTTGTCTTTCATCTTTAGTGTATCAAACTATGACTTCTCAAACATAGACATTTATGCATTAGTTTGGACTCAACTCATTTTAAACAAACCTAAACGTCTTTCTCAATTTACTTTGAGAAGTAATTAGATAGTCGAGTATTTCTCATTAAAAACATTGGCACAATCATAATTACTTCTTTCTCGAAAATATCAACCATTTACCGGTCCACAAAAGAGATATATATTCACTACCTAACCTCAACTATGCTTAGCAGGTATTAGGTAGTTCCCCCTAAGAATATCTTGGTTCAAGTGTTATTATGAAATATCCAAATATTCACTTACTACGTAAAAACTTTCTTAAACCTCACTATACTCTGTCTTTCGTCTTATAGTGTACCAAAGTGTGACTTCTCAAACATAGACACTTATACATTAGTTTGGCCTTAACTCATTTTAACCAAACCTAAACCTCTTTCTCAATTTACTTTGAGTAATGATTAGGTAGTTGAGTATTTCTCATTAAAAACATTGGCACAATCATAATTACTTCTTTCTTGAAAATATCAACCATTTATTTGTCCACAAAAAAGATATATACTCTTTACCAACCTTGACGATACTAAGCAGGTATCAGATAGTTCCCTCTAAGAATATCTTTGTTCAAGGTGTTATTATGAACTATCCAAATATTCACTTACTTGGTAAAAACTTCCTTAAACCTCTTATACTCTCTCTTTAATCTTATAATGTATCAAACTGTGACTTCTGAAACATAGACAATTATACATTAGGTTGGCCTCAACTCATTTTAACCAAACCTAAGCCTCTTTCTCAGTTGACAAGCTCTTCGATTGGACATTTTCAAATACCACATAATGTGATGATTATCAAAATATGCCATGTTTTTCTTGATCAATAATCTATACACTATCTAAACATATATAAAAGTATAAAAAATAAATATGCCATCTCTCTCTCTCTCTCTCTCCCTCTCCCTCTCCCTCTCCCTCTCTCTCTCTCTCTCTCTCTCTCTCTCTCTCTCTCTCCTTCTCTTTCTCTTTTTCTGTTGTATCTTACCTTTCCTTATTTTTTTACAGCTCTTCCAATTCACCCATTTATAATCAAAACTTTTCAAGGGATGATTACATGCATTAAATGTAATCTCATCACTTCTTATCGTTACCTTATGATACACTATAAGTACTTTTAAAAGACTAAGATTTTTTTTCAGTCTATTGCTCCAAATTCTCTCGCTTTTTTTTCTTCTCTTTTTCTGTTGTATTTTACCTTTGCTTCATTTTTTTTACAGCTCTTCCAATTCACCCATTTATAACCAAAAATTTTCAAGAGATGGTTACATATATTAAATGTAATCTCATCACTTCTTATCTTCGTATCGTCTTTCTATTTCTTTCTTTTATTCTTCCTTCTTATCCCTTAGAAGGTTCTTTCAAAGGATAATTTTAATACACACACAATTAATATCTTTTTTATTTGTGCTGTTTTCTTATTATTTTTTTAATATTTTCAATTTACTTAGTCACAATATTTTATAAAAGCTACTTGATATGTTTTTCAATGTTCATACTTTATCTAGATAAAATAAGAAACATTTTTTAATATATGAATTTAATCCTAAGAGTTAATGCATAAAATATTCTAACTATTTTTTTTTTAAGTAATGATAAAATAAATAATATAGTTATTTAAAAGTACGGATGTTACAAAAGTCGTCTCATTAAAACAAACAACTTGCAGAATTTTGATCTATAACGAGCTTCTTCAATGTTTTTGGATGATGTTTCTAGTGCATGCTCATTAATTGTATGTCATCTTCATATTTAGGTAACAAAATTTCTTATTCTGTTTTATTTCCCTATGATCTACACAAGGAGAATTACGAAATTAATTCACCATACTAGTTGCAAAGAAAATGTTGAGACGGTTAAATATATTGAAAAACTATATTTGGGATTAATCTCCCTTGTGTTAAATACACACATAGGGTTTATAATAGAAGAAATATGGGCTAAGCCTAAAATACAAATAAGAAATAATAACTATGAAGTAATAAAAGAGATGAGGGGAAATCTCCCTTATGTGTCTTTGCATACACATAGGGTAATATATTTATAATAATAAGAGTGTGGGCTAAGCCCAATTACAAATGAATATGTAAATGAAATAAACACAATATCTAACACTCCCCCTCAAGCTGGAGCATATAAATCATATGTTCCAAGCTTGTTACAAAGATAGTCAATTCTAGGTCCTCGCAAGGACTTAGTAAATATGTCTGCCAACTGGTTGCTTGAGTTAACAAACTCAGTCTTGATATCTCCAGATATGATTTTTTCTCTAATAAAATGGCAATCAACTTCAATGTGCTTGGTTCTCTCATGGAAGACAGGGTTAGAGCTAATATGAAGAGCAGCTTGATTATCACATATAAGTGTCATGTGAGTAATATCTCCAAATTTCAATTCACTAAGTAATTGTTTAAGCCACACAAGCTCACAAGTAGCTGATGCCATAGCTCTATATTCTGCTTCTGCACTGGACCTAGCCACAACACTTTGCTTCTTACTTTTCCAAGATATCAAGTTGCCACCAATAGAGACACAATATCCAGAAGTAGACCTCCTATCAGAAGGGGAACCAGCCCAATCAGCATCTGAATAACACACGATTTTTGTATCGTTGTTAGGACCATATAGCAAACCTTTTCCAGGTGATCCTTTAATATACTTCAGTATGCGAACCACTGCATCCCAATGGTCTTCACATGGGGAGTTAAGGAATTGACTCACCACACTAACTGCGAAGGAAATGTCAGGACGCGTAACAGTAAGGTAGTTTAATTTACCAACTAATCTTCTGTAACGTTCAGGATCTGGGAAAGGCTCCCCCTGATTTGGTAGGAGCTTGATGTTAGGATCCATAGGTGTCTCAACAGACTTACAGTTCATTAACCCTGTTTCCTCCAAGATGTCTAACGCATACTTCCTCTGAGATATGACAATACCATCATTGGATTGTGCTACTTCAATGCCCAAAAAATACCGGAGTTTGCCAAGATCTTTGGTTTGAAAATGGTGACAAAGGTGCTGTTTCATCTGAGAGATGCCGAGGTAGTCGCTTCCTGTGAGAATAATGTCATCGACATACACTATTAAGTAAATACATCCAGTACTTGAGTGGCGATAGAACACTGAATGATCCGCTTCACTGCGAGACATACCAAACTGTTGAACAACACTGCTGAATTTACCAAACCAGGCCCGAGGAGCTGTTTTAGGCCATATAGGGATTTGCGAAGACGACATACCAATCCAGATGACTCCCCCTGAGCAACAAAGCCAGGCGGTTGCTCCATGTAAATTTCCTCCTGCAAATCACCATTAAGGAAAGCATTTTTGACATCAAGTTGGTAAAGAGGCCATTGTCGAAGAGCGGTCATGGCAATGAAAAGGCGAACAGAGGTCATTTTCGCCACTGGAGAAAAAGTATCACCATAATCCAAACCAAAAATTTGTGTGTATCCTTTGGCAACCAGTCGAGCCTTCAAACGATCAATTGTACCATCAGGGCCAACCTTGATAGCATACACCCACCTGCAACCAACAACAGACTTTCCAGATGGTAATTGGACAAGCTCCCAAGTTCCATTTTTCTGTAAAGCACTTAATTCATCCAGCATGGCTTGACGCCAACCAGGATGAGTTAAGGCATCACCCACAGATTTAGGAATGGACACAGAAGAAATGGATGAGAGACATGTGTAAAAAGATGGAGATAATCTGTGGTAACTAAGAACAGTATAATGGGGGGAAGGGTTACGAGTAGAGCGTATACCTTTACGGAGGGCAATAGGAAGGTCAGACTCATTTGCTGGAGCCGGAGGAGACACAGGAGGTGGCACAGGAGGTGAGTCATGAGGGAGACGATTGCGGCGACTATAAACTTGAAGGGGTGGAGTTGAAGGACGATCCTGTGGGGAATGAGAGTCTAAAGGATCACAGACAATAGGAATATCAACAGTAAGAGGTGGAGATACAGAACTAGAAGATATATGAGAAAAATAAAACGAAGATTCATCAAAGGTGACATCAACGGAGATGAAATGACGATTGAGGGAAGGGGAAAAACACTTATAGCCCTTTTGTGATCGTGGAAATCCTAAGAAGACACATTTGTGAGATCTAGGAGATAACTTATCAAGACCAGGACTAAAATCATGAACAAAACATGTAGACCCAAAAACTCTAAGAGGTAATGGATGTAAAGGGTCTTGAGGGAATAAGACGGAATGAGGGATTTTGTTATCTAGGACAGAAGACGGCATGCGGTTTATGAGATAACATGCAGTAAGAAGTGCATCACCCCAAAAACGCGAGGGTACTTGGCCATGGATTAGAAGTGTACGAGTTGTTTCAATAAGGTGTCTATTCTTGCGCTCAGCCACCCCATTTTGTTGAGGAGTATAAGCACATGAGGTCTGGTGAAGAATGCCATGAGAAGCCATAAAATGTTTAAATGGTGAAGAAAGGTATTCACGGCCATTATCGCTGCGTAAAGTTTGAATAGAAACCCCAAACTGTGTTTTTATTTCATTGAAAAAAGATTGGAAAATAGAAAACAACTCAGAACGATTCTTCATTAAAAACAACCAAGTACATCTTGAATAGTCGTCAATAAAAGTAACAAAATACTGAAAGCCTAAAGTGGACTTAACACGACTAGGACCCCAAATATCAGAATGGACTAATGAAAAAGGAGACGATGCTCTTTGTGACACACTACGAGGAAAGGAACTACGAGTATGCTTTCCCAACTGACAAGACTCACACGACAAACTTGATAACTTCGACAAACTCGGAACAAGTTGTTGTAGTTTGGCAAGGCTGGGATGACCTAACTGAGCATGAATAAGGGATGGTGACTCCATGATTATGCCAGCATGTGGAGAAGGGCGTAGAAGATAGAGGCCATGAGACTCACATCCTGTGCCAATCATGTGTTTCGAACTCCGGTCCTGCAAATAAACAAAATCTTTGGTAAATGAAATAACACAATTAAGGGAATGAGTTAGACGACTTATGGACAATAAATTGAAAGGAGATCCAGGGACATAGAGTACATGATCAATGGATATGGACGGAAAAATATGAACAATGCCAATACCATGAGATGAAACTATAGACCCATCAGCCATTGTTACCGAGGGTAAATTATTCGGACATGACAAGGAAGAAAACAAGGACTTGTTACCAGTTATATGATCGGTGGCGCCTGAGTCAAGGACCCAAGATCCGAGGGAAGTTAAACCAACAAAAGGTCTACCTGTGCGTGCAACAGATGCAGATGTAGTGGAACTAGATTGCTGACGATCCTCATATCATCTGAGAAATTCGTTGAAGACTGCAGGGTTGTCTACGGAATTTGATGAAGTAGGATGGTCAGTAGATGGGGGTTGAGGGGTTGGACCAGAATTCGCCATTGCTACAGGTCGAGGAGGACGTCCATGAAGCGCATAACATTTATCAATTTTGTGGCCAAGTTTGCCACAGTGGTCACATTTTGGTCGTCCTCTTCCAGGCTTGCGAGTCCGACTTCGATCATCCCGTTGGGCAGCCATAGCCGAGGAATCATCAATATGAACTGTCTCAACGACTGGTTTACTCGGAATACGCAAAAGAGCAGAACAAGTAGCAGTAAAGTTGGGTATGACAGGAGAACCCAAAATCTGATCACGGACATGGGAGGAATCATCAGAGAGTCCGTATAAAGCCAACAACATGAAGAACTTTGATCGTTGTTCTAGTTCTTCAGCAGGAGTGGAAGCAGGAGGTAATAGCTCATTAAAGTCATGCAGGAGGGCATGAACTTTACCCAAATACTCTGCCATAGGACCAGGACTACGCGGGCCAATAACAGTGAATAGGTCCTGACAGACACCATAAAGACGCTGGGTGTCATTTGTATATAATAGTTTTGCTTGTGACCACACTTCTGAGCATGTTTCATAGGATCGAAACATTTGTTTCAAAGAGGAGTGAATAGTGGACTTCATGACGATGCATAATTGGGCATCAATTTTCATCCAGCGAGAAGCGTCATCTGTGGGAACACTAGTCACATTATTAGTGAGGTGATCTACATACCCCTGACTTTTCAACCAAAGTTTGATGTCGGATGCCCACATTGCATAATTGGTTCCATCTAACTTGTCAATGGACAAGTGTACATTCACAAAATTAGTATATATTGGGGAATCAGATGAGGAGGCACCAGCAGAGGAGGTGGTTGTTGACGAAGAAGACTCCATGGAGAGGGAGAAACCCTAAAAAACCAAAGTGCTCCGATTGATGCAACGACAACAGATCCGGAAAGAGGGCGAGGAGGCGATCACGGCGGTGCTGGTCGGCGGCGGAACACTCCGGCGACGCGCCGGCACGCGCGGCGGGAAGCGGCGGATCTGCGGACTTTGCGGCGGCGAGTGGAGGCGCGTGAGAGCTCCGATCACCGCGATCTTTGGACCACGGTGGTCGCCCGGCCAAGACGATCCAGATGGAGTGGTCGCCGGTCGATTCTGAAACTCCGGCGACGGTGCCGGCGACAGTGGCGGCGACGGCGGCGACGGCGGCGGTTGCGACAATGATGAGTACCGGAGACGACTGGAATAGAACCTAAGCTCTAGATACCATATGAAGTAATAAAAGAGATGAGGGGAAATCTCCCTTATGTGTCTTTGCATACACATAGGGTAATATATTTATAATAATAAGAGTGTGGGCTAAGCCCAAATACAAATGAATTTGTAAATGAAATAAACACAATATCTAACAATAACAAACTAACTAAAGATAAAAGATAAAGATAAAAGATAAATATAAAATAAAGATAATATATCTAACACTCCCCCTCAATCTTGTACATACATATGTACCAAGGTTGTTACTAATATAATCCATCAAGACTTAGTGAAAATATCTGCTTCTGCACTCGAGTGACACCAAATGGCTAATGATTTGCAAGACGACATAGAAGACGAAATACCAACCCAAAAGACTCTCCCTGAGCAACAAATTTGGGAGGTTGCTCCATGTAAATCTCTTCTTACAAATAGCCCTTGACGAATACCACCAGTGGATAAAAAGGTAATTGTTGGAGAGCCACCACGGCTATAAAGAAACTAACAAAACCATCTTTTCCAATAAGTTTTCAAAACATAACAGACTTAATTGAATACACAAAAAGGGTAATCGATTAAGTTTATCACTCAAGCAAATTTTGAAAACTTTTCTTCTAAAAAACTCATCACAGCACATCTGAAAAAGATATATGCAAACACACAAGTTTTAATCGATTCAAAACTGGTTGTTTTGCCACAGTTCAAAAACTAAGTTGTCTGATGACCTTAATTGATTATCACAACATTGTAATCGATTACGTCATGCAGATATGTTTTTGTGCATGTGGTTTTCTTTTCTCTAAAACATACAGTGAGCATACACAGATATAATATCTTCATAATCACAATAGTATGCATAACCAACACAGTATGTCCAACAAATGTGACTATCACAGTATGTGCATATTACACAGTAAGCATTTATATATTACACATATGTATAACACAACACAGAAACACCTTTATGTTGTGACATGACAACATTCATGTGTTGTCATCATCAAAAACAACATACACGAATTGGGTTCAGCTATCACATTTGCTCCCCCTATCAACAAACCTGAAAGAGGAAAAAAAGCGACCTCAATGCTCTAAATCACTGCCTGAAAGGAGACGAGACGTGCTACCACGCATTAAAAAAATGGAGTAGATCCACAACTTCAAAAGGTGTTGAGAGCACGTAGGAGCTCTGGTGAAGGCATTGTTGATGGCACGATGGTCGCTTGGCTGAGACGATCAAAACTGTGTGATCGTCGGTCGAAACTAAAACTCCGATAGTGGCAGTGGCAGACGACGACGCTGCTAGCAGCGATAGATATCATGTTGAATATAGTGAATACTATGTATGAGATTAATCTCCATTGTGTTGAATATACACATAGGGTCCTCTATTTATAATAAAAGAAATATGGTCTAAGCCCAAAATACAAATAAGAAATAATAACAAACTAACTAAACATAAAAGATAAAGATAAGATAAACATAATATATCTAACATATCCCAATGTCAAACTCCTACCAAATTAAGGTTACCCATATGTAAATTCTAAAAAGTATAAACAATTGATAGGGAATTGAACTACCTTAGTTTTACCTATTAAGATATCTCGTTCGCAGTAAGTGTAGTGAGTCAGATTGTTTGATACGTCAAATGATCTCAAGGAAAGAGTCTTTTAGATGAAGACAAATGAGCACAATCAATTCATCGAATATTCTAATGCTGATTATGGTAAAATTAGGATTAATTAGATTGATTCTATACTTATGTAATTATCCTATAATACGGTAAATAAAAATTTTGTTTTGGAGATGTCACATTGATTAAAAATGTGACCAAATCATAATATATAAATAGGTGTAAAACTCATCTTGCAAACTTGTTTTTGAGGTTAATTTAAGCAAAAAACCACTTTCAAAAATTGTATGAGAGCTTATCCTACTAAGGTTTGATGGGCCTATCGTGCCAAATACTATAAAACCTCTATTGGATCACCTTATAAATCAATTTTATAGGATTGAGTTAGGTGCAAATATGCTTTGTAACATGGTATCAAAGCTTATACTATGAATATCCCATTATTGTAACACTTATGAATATCCCACATCGAATAGAGATGTGACCAAGTTATAGTTGGTTATGTGGGTGAAAACAACACTTTGGAAGCTTATTTTATGAGATTAGTTAGGCTTAAAACCCTTACTTTCTAAGATTCTTATTCATGTTTTCTCCCTTATAAATTGAAGGATTGAAAAAACAAGGGGAACAATTACGTAATAGAAAGTTTTACACAATACACATGTTGTCTAACTGAGTTTGGCATGATAAATTAAATCTTTAGTTATCAACTAATAGTTCATAAGAAAATACTAAGAGAAAGAGAATTCGTTTTAGTTTTTGATGATTTTAAATTAGGTTTACTTATTTTTCAATTGTTGATTTGAAATGACAAAGGCATTTAAAAATATGAACTTCTTGTCTTGTTCATAGTCCTTTCGTCATGCCATACCTTGATATCTAGCTTCTCTAAGGAAAGAACCATTATTTAATTCATCAACTTTGCAGGCCAGTCTCTCTGAAGGAGACAGTAAGAGTAACTTGACCAGAATTATAGTTGGAGGAGTATTTTTAAGGTTTGTCTTTGTACTCTACCTATATAACTACTGAATGGTTGCTCATGTTTGTTACTTCTAATTCAAATGTTTGTCTTGTTTATATCTTCCCCATTCAACAATGTTGAAGATCCCACATTGACTGGACATTTGATTAAGTTATATTATATAAATGAGTGCAAACCTCATCCAATTTTGAGGTTGAGTTAGGGTCATTTTCTAAGATTGTATCAGATTAGTGGTTGCTCATGTTTGTTAGTTCTAATTCAAATGTTTGTCATGTTTATGTCTTCCTCATTCAACAATGTTGGACATCCCACATTGACTAGACGTTTGTCTATATTATATTGTAAAAATAGGTGTAAACCTCATCCAATTTTGAGGTTGAGTTAGGGTCATTTTCTAAGATGGTATCAGAGTCTATCCTAGTGAGCTTTGTTGATCTATTGTGCCACCCGTTATTAGGCCATTATCAGATCATGGTTAGGCTACTTATAATTATCTATTATCACATTTGAGATATTGTTACGTGCTTGAGTATGGGACGTAACTAGAATGCTTCCTCACACACTCTCACAGAGAAGGAACAATGGAAAATAGCTGAATAAATTTCTTTTATTGAATGAAAATACTGAATCAAAGAAAGCAAACAATAACTGGGAGCATAACCTCCGTCAGTCACCTGAGAGCATAACATCCTTGTCTTCAATATCTTCTTTTTTCTTCATTTGGAAGTTCTTGATGTAACATTCAGGGTGTATTGCTTCCTATGAATTATCAATTATTTCTTTTCTGTAATTCATCAATTTAAATTTCAATCTTCATTATAATGTTGTAGCTTTGATGTTATAAATATTCTCTTGCAGTCTTTGATTTGCAAAGTATTTCCCTTGCTCATGAATGGTTGAAAATAATATGACTATTTGTAATCTTCCATTATAGAGAATTTCCTTTATATATTTCATTTTAATTAGATATTTAGTCAAGGTTGATATTCTTCACATACATCTTCACTCAAATCTTCAATAATTTTTTATTTTCAAATTCATGATTTGTAATATGATCTTGATATTCTCTTTATTGATTCAATCATCAATTTCAACATACAAATTTCATTCATCATATCAAACTTGATTCTTATATTAGTCAACTCATTTCGACTCCTCTAACCATTATACTCGTCTAATGTATGATTGACTTTTGGTTAATCTTTCATTGAAATTGTTTGACGGAAGTACTTGTCTAATATGGATATTCAACATTATGCTTCATGAGTGACTTTGACTTGTCTAGCATTGATACTTGTCGAGTAACTTTGTGTTCTTGCATTGACTTGTTTAATGTGTTGCTTTAACTCGCCTACTGCTTGTAGGAGTCTAATGCCTTTCCTCATTATGTTGACTCGTCTGGTCAACGTTGTTTCACTTTAATTTCCTAGTGGTCTTTCTTGTCTTGAATTATTCTAGTGGTCTTAATGCTTTACTTCATATATTATTGTTGTAATGTAGAGGCATTCAATTGATATAATCTTCAAGATAATGTAATCTTCACATCTTTCCCATTTTGGAATCTATCTCTTTTGAAATATGTAACAACCCAGGTAGGATGATAATAAAATAATATGATCTTGTTTAACATACCATTGTTTAACATAAACATAAAACATATTTATTCACCAATGTACAAAGAATACATATCTCATTGTTTAAAAATATAAAACCATCAAACTATCAATTGAAAAGAAACTTCTTAGAAAAAAATACTAAGATAATTGATCTCACAACTGTCCTTACCACTCTCATCTTTATTATGCATCTTCCTCAGTAGATGTACTATCATATGCTTAGGTGCAAAAATACGATCATCGTAGTCATACACAAACAAAACAAGGGTGAGCTACAATAAAATACTACATTAAAGCCACATTACTATTATATGAAAAACAAAACCCCAATTTGTTTCGACATCAACAACCTATAAATGCTTATATAATGAAAACGCCAATGCAAACTTGGTATAATCAATTTCTACATGACTAAAATATCACACTCACTTTACCCACTACCCATAACTTCATTATTAGACATGTAAAAGGCCAAACACTATTACTCATCACCAAGTCCATAAAGCCTTTTGTAGGTATTTCATAAAATACAAAAACACCAATTTATCAAATGATAAAAATACACTAATCGCGAAAGTGATGTCAGGTCTGGTGATGGTGAGATAGTTGAATCTACCTACCAGGCGGGGATATCTTTCCGGTCTTTTAATGGCTCCTCCTGACCAAGGAGAAGCTTGATATTGGGATCTGTAAGAGTATCACAAGGATGACAATCAAGCATACTGGTTTCGGTAAGATGTCTAAGGCATACTTACATGGATTAATGACAATTCCAAAAGAAGACTGAGAAAATTTAATGCCTTAAAAGTATTTTAGAGGCATACATCTTTCGTATGAAATTGCTGCGAAAGGTGCTCTACGGGTTGTCGAATTTCTGTCTCATCATCATTAGTGATGACAATGTCATCAACATAAACAAGGTAAATACACTTGTCATCAACATACATAAGGTAAATGCACTTGACAGAATGATCAACCTCACACCTAATCATGCCAACTGTATCAAGGCAAAACTAAAACGACCAAACCAAGCTCGAGAAGATTGCTTCAAACCATAGAGAGACCGATGGAACTTACAAATTAGACAATAATCGCCAAGAACAAGAAAAGTATGGGATTGATCCATATAAACTTCTTCCTTGAACTCACCATGCAAGAATATAATTTTAATAATTGGCTGATGAAGAGGTCTATGATGAATAACAGCCATAGGTAGAAAAAGATGAACAAAAGTTATTTTGTCCATAGGGGAAAAGGTGTCCCTATAATCTAGACCAAAATGTGTATATCCTTTGGTGACCAAGCAAGCTTTTAACCGATCAAAATGACCATCAGGTCCAATTTTCATTGCATAAACCCAACGACAACCCATAGTTTGCTTTCCAGGAAGTAAACGAACAAGTTCCCAAGTGCCATTAGAATGTAAGGTTGCCATCTCGTCTACTATTGCCTACTGCTAGCCGAGATTGGCCATGCCTTCACCTATAGTCTTAGGAATAGACACAAAATCCAAAGAAACAGGATGGAGACAAATGAACATAAGTAATGGTAAAATCATAGCGAGGGTTAGGATTACAAAAGAAATGAATACCTTTTCGTATCACAATAGGAAGTTCATGTGTAGGAGGCATGAGCAGAAGGGCAGTTGGAGTAGTAGAGTGAGTCACAATTGGAGTTTCTAACTATTTGTGGTATTGAAGCAATGGACATTTAAAAGGTATGTCAATGGCCTCGCTGTCTTGCCATAATCAAAGATAAAATGTATATAATATTCCATCGGACATAGGAATCCCCTTAGCACCTTGATGTTTGACAGAATAGCCATTTTTGTACTGC
Source organism: Vigna mungo (assembly GCA_036885675.1). Lineage (NCBI taxonomy): Eukaryota > Viridiplantae > Streptophyta > Magnoliopsida > Fabales > Fabaceae > Vigna > Vigna mungo. The sequence goes on from CP144694.1 coordinate 18,697,048, forward strand.
AACAACTTTCTCCTTCTCCATTTCCACCCGTTTCCAAGAAATAAGATAACCTAGATATTGAATTTGTTTCCTTCCCAATTCACATATTTTTTTTCTGTTTGTAAATATTATTGTTGCAATAGTGTTTTGTAAAACTTGCTTCATTTGAACCATATATTCCTCCTAGCTTTAATAGGAATATTGTGATCCATGTTCCTATTGGGTGGTAACTCATTCGGCTTCTGAAAACCTCTCCATACTCCCCAAAAATGATTTCCAACTTTGTTTGTTGTTCTGGCGTCAATTGCTCCTCCCAACATTCCTTTTTTTCTAGCTATATTCTTCCTAAGTCCCACATTGATGTGACAACTTTGTTTTCGGTTTGTTTCAATCGAGCTTCTGGAGAAACAACCCTTTTTGTCAAGGTTGGGTCTCCCTTAATCTGCACTTTTTGTCCTTTCGATTGAAGCTCATGGTCAGGGTTTTCCAATTAACCTGGACCTCTCCCAATGAAGCCAACCATGTTATCCCAATAATTAAATCTACTCCTCCCAGCTTGAACAAATAAAACTTTTCTCCTACCACAGTTTCTCCAATTGTATGATTATGTTGCAACAAGATCCCCTTGTGAGTTTCTTATTTCCATCTCCCAAACAAACCTTGTATGGTGGTGTTGCTTTCACTGCCACACCCAAATCACCTGAGATAAAATTGTGGCTCACTCCACTATCAATCAGGATTAACACATTCTTCCCATTCATCCACCCCTGTAATTTCATTGTGTTGCTTTGAGTCAGTCCTCCGTTGAAAACAAGGATAATTAAATCTTTCTGTTTCATACCCTCATCTTCCCTTTCTCTTTCCTCCTCATCCTCAACCATTATTAGCACCCACATATTCTTCTCTGGGCACCTATGTCCAGGGCTGTAGGCCTTTCCACAATGGAAACATCTCCCTCCTCCTCCTAATGTACCTTGGGTGTGGATATTGTCCCCGTTCCTCCTTGATACCGAAACGATGAAATGTTGTTTCAGTTTGTACCTCTTCCTAGCGTTCTTGATTCCTTCGTCACCTCTTCCACGTCTCTGGCTATTTCCGTAGCCTTCATCAAATCTTTGGGATTTTGAGGCCTCATATGACTTCTGATTTCACTATGTAGACCTACAAAAAACATACCCTAGGAGTTGTTCTTCTGACAGTTCTGAAAGCAACACTAACACCTCAAATTCTTGAATCAATTCTTCCACTTCCCCCTTCTGTCTTAAGGTTGCGAATTTTTCAAATATAGAACACCTTTCTCTTCTCCAAACCACTTAATCAGCACCTATGCAAATCCTCCGAAGAAGGATTCTTAGCCTTTCTTTTCCATAATTTAAACCAATGGCCAACCCCTCCTTCCGTACTAATAAATTCCAGGCAGAGTTTTTCTTTTGATGAAATGTTTTGGATTTTGAAAAACTATTTTACTCTTGCTATCCACCTTATCAGATCTGTCCCTTCAAAAGTCGGTAATTCCACCCTTTTCATCCAACACATTTGAATTTCCTCCTCTTTCTCCTCTGATTCTTCAACTGGTTCTTCTCTCCATCCCTTTCTTCCTCGGTGAACATAATTCTGACTACCTTTTGATCCCCTCTCATGATTTTTAGACTTGTACATCAATTCTTTCATTTCTTGGATACTTTCCATCATTTCTTGCATTGTCTTTCCCTATTCGTTGGCCCATCTTTCAAGCATAATCACTCTACCTTCCATGCTACTTCCTTTTATTGATCCGGCAAGTCAGACCAAATGTTAGGTTTCTTGATTAAAAGGAACCTAAAACATACAGTTCCACACCCAAAAACGCCAGTGTTAGGTACACCCAACATTGAAAATGTATTAAAAGAACCTAACAGAAAAGGTATCTATTCTTTCACCACAACCAGAAGAAAACAACCAAGGAAAAATGTTTTCCTTCACACAAGATGCAACTAATCTTGTCTAGCCTTTCAAACTAACCAAAAATGTCCTTACTAAAAGACCCAATTGACGTCAGAATTTTAGATTTTCGACGTTTAATTTATATTTTGACAACCCAATGGTTATTTATGTTCAGGTTGTAATAATTCATGAAACTATATAACATCGAAAAAGTGAATTTCCAACATCAATTGACGTCAAAAAAATGATATTTCCAACGTATACTTTGAACATTTATTTACAACAATGTGACTGGTCATATTTAACGTTGGTTTTTTTCTACTTTAATGTTGAACGTGAGATATGGAAGACTTATTTCGCACTAGAGCAACTATACCTATATACAGTCGCCCCACTCAGGAAACTGTAGCAGCCCAAACCACCTGTAACAACCTATTTTTTACAACCTTCTCACATAAACATTCATAATCTTATCAGACTTACTATAGGAAATTGGTAAAACAGCCTACAAACTAGCAAGTACACATGTTGATCCAAATACAAAGTTGAGAAGTGTGGAGGATGATGTTGGTGTGGATAGTGAATTGTTCCAAAGACATGTGGGGAAACTTATTTATCTATCACAGTACACCAGATATTGCTTCTATTGTGAGTCTACTCAACTAATTTATGCATCAACCATCGGAAGTACTTTTATAATTTGCTTTTAAAATTGTCTAGTATTTAAAAGGGACATGAGAAAGTGGAATTTTGTTCTACAGTAAGAACAATTCTAGTCTTGAGGCATATACTATTCTTGATTGTGCAAGTTCAATTATGAATAATAGGTGTCTAGTCTTGAGACATATATTGTTCTTGACTTTGCAAGTTCAATTATGAATAATAGGTCAATTACTGGATATTGCACCTTTCTTGGTGGAAACCTAGTAACTTAGAAGAGTCAAAAACAAAATGTGGTAACTAGATCTAGTGTCAAAGCGGAATTTCGAGCAATGGCTGAAAGATTGTAAACTATTATGGCTAAAGATTATACTAGAAGACTTAAAGATAAAGTGGGGTGAGCCTATGAGGTTATATTGTGACAATAAGTTTGTAATCAACATTGCTCACAACCCCTTACAACATGATAAAATTAAACAAATTGAAGTGGACACACATTTTATCAAAGGAAAACTTGATATTGGCTTGATTTGCACCTTATATGTGTGTACTCAAGGACAACTTGTAGACATACTCAAGAATGGACTGAACAACATTAACTTTGAGAGGATGATATCCAAGCTAAGAATGGAGAACACTTATTTAACAGCTTAAAGAGGAGTGTGGAAATATTTCAAGAAGTTTTAGATTTTATTTTGAGATATTTTAGAAAGTTTCAAATTTTACTCCAGCAAGTTTTAATTTTGTATATTGGTTGTATCTTGGTCTTATTACTAGCTTATAAATCCCAAAATCTCAAGGATTTGTTTCCTAGATTATCTTGTGCATGTTTCCTAAATTATCCAATCAATATATATATATATATATATATATATATATATATATATATATATATATATATATATATATATATATATATATATATATATATATATATATATATATAAAATTAATGAGACTGAATAAGAAAGAAACTATTTTCTTCTGAGGATAAAAATATCTTCAATATCTCCAGAGTGATTAGGGAAAAAAAAATCCTTAGATTCACTCTATAAATTTCGACATATATTTATTTCCTTCTTTTAAAGAATTTGATCACTACTATTGAGATTACGAGAAGGTAATTTGTGCTATTGTTATCAATAAAATAATTCCTTATTTCCTTATATAGTTAATATGTTATTATGCAATCAAAATGTACCATTTGCATGTTGAAATGCAGGGACACCATTTCATTTCCTCCATGTACCTTAGTGCAACCATCGACGCAATCAGTCATAGGGGATGCTTTCCAAGTACCAACATTTGGTATGAATTTAGTTCTTATCCAATAAGAATATGTTTGAGATTTGTTTTTTTTTTTTTGTTCTTTAGGATAAAAGAGTTGTTAAGAATTTGAATCTATTTGTTTGAAACTACTAGAAAGAATCAATATAAAAGAAAGAACATTTGTATTCAATTGATTCGAAATAGTACATTCATTTCTATATATAGAAAACTCAAACCCTAAAGTAATAATTATATCTCTAGAATCTTCTAACAACGGCTAATAATTTAATATCCTACCAACAACTTTCAGTACTGAATTTAATATCCGACTAACAACACTCTCCTTTAAATTGGTGAATGAATATCTATCATTCCCACTTGAATGTGAGATCATGAAATTGCTCCGTAGGAAGACCTTTTGTAAACAAATCTGCCAACTAAAGTCCTAATGGGACATAGGAAGTAGCGATAAGGCCACTTTAAGATAAAGGATTATAGGTTGTTCACATGCCACTTTAAGATCATTTAGGATAATTCTCATCCAAAACAATTCACACACCTCTTGAGCCATAGCTCATAATTAGGCTTCTATGCTAGACTTCACAACAACTTTTTTGTTTCTTACTTCTCCTACTCACTAAATTTCCACCCAAGAACATGCAATATCTTGATGTAGATTTTCTATCTACAAAAGACCTTGCATAATCTAGATTAGTATGTACTTCCATTTTTAATTTTTCACTCCTCTTAAATAGTAATCCCCTTCCTGGACTTGTCTTCAAATATTGAAGGATCTTGTTTACGACTTGTATATGTCTCTCTCTTGGACCATGCATGAATTGACTAATGACACTCATAGCATAGGCTATGTCCAATCTAGTGTGAGCTAAGTAGATGAGCTTCAAAATCAAGTCCTTGATATTGGCCTTTATTTACAATAGAATGCCTTCATCACTCCCAATTATATGGTTTTTCTCTATAGGAATTCTAGTAGTCTTGCAACAAATCATACTTGTTTCTTTTAGATGATCAATAACATACTTTTTTTTGGGAGATAAAGATTCCTTTCTTCAAGTAAGCCACTTCTGTCCCAAGAAAGTACTTTAATTCTTTTAGATCCTTAATTTAAAATTAGGTTACAAACGTTTCTCTCAAGATTTTTTTCTCATGTTCATCATCTCCTACAACAATCATATAATCAACATAGGTAAAGAGTAGTGTAAGTTTACCTTTTGGGGAATGCTTGATGAACAGGGTATGGTCACCTTGACTCTATCAATACCCCATAGAGATCATAGCCTAAGTGAGTCTACCAAACCAAGCATGAGGTGACTGCTTGAGCACATACAAAACTTTTTTCAACCTGCACACCAATGTCATGTATATGCTTTAAACAATTTTTGAGATTAATGAAATAGTCCTATTCATTGTTCATCTCCTCTCTGTATGTTCCAATTATGTAAGATGGATATACATTCTTATCAAATAATTGTTGGGAAATTGATCTACTTGTCTTACACTACGCCTGACATTACCCATGCCATAAGGATTGTAAGTCAGTTCATTCATAACCCAAAGGAGACTCATATTAAAGCTATTTATGGCATTCTATGATACTTGAAAGGAACTTCAAGAAAAGGAATTTGATTTACAAAGGGAAATTATATGATCTTTGAATCCAACAAAAATGCTAACTATTCAAGTTCTATAGATGACATAAGATTTAGCTTTGGAAATTACACTTGGAGAAAATGTAGTCACTTGAAAGAGCAAAAAACAAAATGTTGTGGCCAAATCAAGTGCAAAGGCTGAGTTTAGAACCATGGCCTTAGGGATTTGGGAAATACTATTGTGACAACAAGTCAGCAAAAAATTCCTTGTTAGATATATTGTGTTTTATGTTAATTAGGGAAACATAGTCCCTATGTTAATTATGTGTATTTCTACACAAAGGACATTAACCCTATACATAGTTTTTCACTAAATTCAATATGGTATCTAGAGCCCAGTGTTCTTTGGCAACTTTTTTCATCACCCCTGCCACGACAACTATCGTCACCGTCCGTCGTCATTGTCGGTAGAGTTTCAGTTTCTACCAACGACCACACGGTTTTGTTCGTCTCGGCTAGGCAACCATCATGCCATCAAAATCACCGCCATTGGAGGTCAAACGTTCCCTAATGCACTGGTGATAGGTTCACTCAACGTTTTTCTTCCAGCCGCGTGTGGCAGCATGTGCGTCATAATCTCTGACGTCGTTGAGCATCACCGAACTCGTCGTGATCTCTTCTTTCTCAATCTGGCCTCGTTGTTCTAATCTGACCTCTTCGGTTTTTTGGGGTTTTCTCTCTATGTGGCTTCTTCCACTACCTCTTTTTGATACCATAGACCAATCTGTTCTTTTCAAGGAATTTCTCAAATGATATGAGGATCGTCAAAACTCTAGTTCCACTACTTTGTTACATGCACAAGTATATCTTCCCAAGACTCTTAAGGCATTGCGTGGGCTTTTAGGCCTTACGGGCTATTATAGACATTTTGTTCAAGGGTATAGGAAAATTGCTAAGCCTTTGAGACCATTATTATCCAAGGAAGGGTTTCATTGGCCAGAGGAGGCTAGAACGACTTTTGAGGAGCAACAAAGATGGTAGCAATGACAGTAATGGGAGGTCAGAACAGAGAGGAGGAGGTCCGGTGAGTGGGTCACACCAAGGAGCAGAGACTAAAACTCAGATCTACTAAAATATAGCCCAAACGAGTCGTCACCGACCCTAGGAATGGGCTCAGGAGGCTTCGGCAACCCTGTCTGTGGCGGCGGCGGCGAGTGGGTCTCGCCGGAGGTGGGCGCGTGGGATACACACGCCGGCGACGGTGGCGGCGCGTGGAGGCTCCGTTGACGGAGTGACTTCCGACTCTGTGATCGTCGGTGTTGGCGCACCTTTTTTCCCTATCGATGACCCCAACTGGCGACAGCGACAGCGGCAGTGGTCGGACAGCGGCGGCGGTGCAACTTGGTGGATGGTGGACAGCGGTGAAGAGCGGCGGTGCACAGCAGAAAAAGCAGCAAAGGCAGTAGTGTAGGATTATTCGAAGAAGAGACTTTCGGTCCCAAAGGGAATGGGTTCGAATCCCACTCTAATGATACTGAGACAGACTCTCTATTTGGTAATACTGGAAAAAAAAGAACAGAACTTGGCTAGAGCAATTGGAGCTCATTAAAAACACAGGTTAAAAAAAAGAATTTTAGGGGGCCTGCCGGCGGCCATGGCGGTAAATCTCTGGCAGACAGCGAAGACAGCAGAAGCAGATTAGACAAGCTCTGATACCATGTGGAAAATAATACTGATTTATTATTCAAATCATAAAAAATACATTCTCAAACCTTCTATTTGTAATAATCTAGTTCTCATAAAAAGGGAAAAAGGGAAACTAGGAAACCTAGGAAAAAATAAAATAAAATAAAATATTATGTATCTATTTCCTCTAATTAGGAAGATTCTACATATATTATCCCATATTACAACATTACTGTAGTAGTTTCCAATCAAAATAAGCAGCTAAGGATAGAAGAATCCTTAGAGTATTCATTTTAGCAACTGGTGCAAACGTCTCTTCATAGTCTATTCCATATGCTTGAGTGTATCCTTTGGCCACCAATCTTGCTTTGTATCGTTCAAGTGACCCATCAACATTATATTTTACTGTGAATATTCACTTACAATCAACAATATTCTTTTCTTTGGGTTTATCCACAATTTCCCAAGTGTTATTCTTCTCTAATGCTATCATTTCCACTTGCATAACATCTCTCCACTCTTTCTTTGCTAGTGCTTCAGTAATATTATTTGGTATAACCACAAAATTCAAGTTTACAATAAAGCTTTTGTGGTTAGCTGATAATCTATCATAAGAAACATAATTTGAGAGAGGATAGAGAGGTTTTTTAGTGCAATTTCGAGTACCTTTTCGGAGGGCTATTGGAAGGTCAATCTCATTTTCTGGTTTTGGTATTTCTACATTTTCTAGTGCAAAACTTGGATTCGATTCATGGACTTGCATAATATCTGGAATTTTCTTTCTCTTGGTGTAAACCTTGTTAAATCTCGGAGGATTGTCAACTTCTATTCGAGTTGCTTCAATGGGAAAATATGTATCCATTTCAGCTTTTGATCCTTGTTCAGAATTATGTTGTATCGTTGGAGGCTCAGATCTGTTGGCTGTGATATATAGCAGAATTAAGAATAAATTAAAAAGGTTGAGAGCTTCTATTATTGCTGTTGGGAAAAGACACACAAGTGTGCTTGGCTAACTCACAAGGTTCACAATGAAGTTTTGAGATATCTATGTTTTCATACAAATGTGGAAACATAAATTGTAGCACCTTAAAGGATGGATGTCCTAGACGATAATGATACAACCATAGTTCATCCTTATTTGTTATACTGTGAAGGGATTTTGCTTGGTTGGTTTGGGATTCTTGAGATACTTCCAAGTAGTACAGACAATCTTTTTCTTTAGCAAGTCCAATCCTCCTCCTTGAGTCCTGTTCCTGGAAAACAGATAGAGATGGGGAAAAAATTGCAGAGCAATTGAGATCAGAGGTTAGTTTCTTTATGGAGAGAAGACTGGCTGAGAGTTTGGGAACATGGAGAACATTTTTAAGCATAAGGTTGGGGTTTACTTGGATATTACCATATCCTGCAACAGTAGCTTCTAACCCATTGGCAACAATAATTTTTCTATTACTTGGTGAGGGTGTATAAGAATGAAACAAGTGGAATAAGTGTGTCATATGATCTGTAGCTCCCGAATCCACAATCCAAGAGTTCACATTATATGAGATATTCATACAAGAAGTTTTACCTGAGAAAACAAGAGAACACGACGCTCGGAGACCTTGGAGTTCTCCATTTTTGTGTGAAGAACTAGATACTTCTCTACTTGATGTAGCACCAGACATTGTAATCGAAGGTTAGGTTAACATAGCGGAAATAATAACAGCAGCAATTAAGGTTGTCCCCTTTTTAGACGAGAATGGCAATGAAGGCCAACAATAGTTGAGGAACGACAATGAAGGCCGTGAGACAAAAACCCAAAGACCAGGGCTCCAGGAAAAACGTGGCTCTGATACCATGTTGAAAACAGAAGTAGGATGCTGGAATTAATAATTCTCTCATTCATACTTTTGAAACAATACATAGGTGTCTAAAAAGAAACAAACCATTGTCTAATTAATGTAAAAAATCTCCTGAAATAAAGTCTCTAAATCAGGAGATATCTACCCAATAATATGTAATATTAATAAAAATAAAATCTGCCCAATAATTACAATCCTAATCCCTTCATTTTAGGGATTACACGTAATTGCTATATTGATTGTTATATTTATTGTGTAATAAATTCACATATTCTGATACATATCATCCCCAATTCGATGGCCAAACAGAAGTGGTTAATCGCTGCCTTGAGACTTATTTATGTTGCATGACTGATACACATCCTAGGAAGTGGCCTCAGTGGTTGTCTTGGGTAGAATTCTGGTTTAATACTAACTACAGTATTTCTACTAAGATGTCCCCTGTTAAGGCCCTTTATGGTTGTGACCCCCCTTTGTTGCTCAAAGGTTCTACTATCCTATCAAAAGTGCAAAGTGTGAATCAATTATAACAAGAACGGGATGAGATATTGAGGGAGTTGAAGGAAAATTTATGCAAAACCCAGGTCCAAAACAAGGTGCAGGCTAATAAACATAGGAGGGAGGTGGAGTTCCAAGTGGGTGATTGGATGTATCTTAAGTTGAAAGCATATCGTCTGAAATCGCTCGCTAATAGACCTAATGAGAAGCTTCTACAATTTTACGATCCTTATATAATCCAGGAATGCATAGGACCTGTAGCTTATAAGCTCGACCCCCCTACCCACAGTAGAATTCACCCAGTCTTTCATGTCTCCCTCCTCAAGCGTGCTATCCAACCAACCACTCCAGTTCAACCTCTTCCATCTACACTTACAGAAGATTTGATGTTTACTCAATGTTTGCATATCTCCAATGAGGGATTTGGAAGTTTTACTTAAATGGCAACATCTCCCATCTATTGAAAACAGAATTCCATGCATTTCACCTTGAGGGCAAGGTGAAACTTCATGGAGGCGGTATTGTTAGGTTCAAGGGGAAGGTTTATACTAGAAGGAATAAAAACCGACAAACAATTATAACTGTTTAAGGGGTAGTTTTGTTGTTTCAGACTTTTATAAAGTCTGCATGGGCAGTTTTTAGCAGTTTTTTATCTAGTTTTTTGGAAGTTCTGTAAATCTAGGGAAGTGAAGAGTCTGGTTCTCTAGAATAACCAGAAGTTGTATGCTTGTTTCAGTTTCTCCATTTGGAAGAAACCTAGTGTATTGTTGGAATAAAGATATACAGTTTTAAGGTTGTTTCATATAGGTCTGTAATACCTATCATCATCACTATCCCAAATTTGAAAATTAGGATTATCCGATGAAATGGATACTCCTTCAATATGATTGAGTCTACCTTTCCCTTTTAACATATGCTTAATAAGTTAGGCCCATTGAAGATAATTTCGACCTTTAAGGCGCTTGTCATCAGGTAAATGCGAAAGATCAACATTGCTTAATGGAATTGTCATGCTAAAAATAGCTTAAAAATAGGAATTCGTTAGCCCTCTCTAAAATAAAAGAAAGGTAAGAGAGAAAAACTTAGCAAATGTGATGGTAACAACGACGAAGGTCTGATGGAGGTCTGATGAGGGTTCGGTGAGCTCCAACAAGGGTTTGGCAAGCTTCAAAAAGGGTCCGGCGAGCTCCAGCAAGGGTTTGACGAGCTTCGGCAGAGGTCCAACTAGCTCCGATGAAGGTTTGACAAGCTCCGACGAAGGTCCGACAAGCTCCAATGAGCTCCGACAAATGTCCGATAGAGGTTGAGCAAAGATCTGATGAAAGTCTGGTGGAGTACAAAAACCACAAGTTAGGTGCACTTCAAGTAACCCTAAGAAAAAAAAACGTGGATGCAGTGCTCCTAAGATCGAGAGCGTTGATACCAACTTGAAATAAGGAAAATAGAAGAATGTATGTTTTAAAGGGCTTGATTCCACCCTTCTTCTTCATCCTTCATTTATAGGATTTCAACAATGTAAGACAACTAAGATTACAATGGAATACACCTTAAAAGTTACAACTCACACACACTCACATGAACTTTTATTACAACTCACACATACACACATATAGTTCTGTTTATTCTAACAATATTCATCTAACAACACTAAGGATCAACTTGTAGATGTCTTCACCTATTCATTGCGAGGATTTTAAAATTGATTATATTTGTGACAAGTTTGGTGTGATTATTTACATGCACCGGCATGATAGAGAATGTTAAATGTTTTTTCAATATGTAGGTCTAGGTTTATCTTCGTGTAATATATTTTGTATATGTATATAATATCTTCCTGGATTGTTCTCAAACACAAGGGTTTGTCCACATGTGTTAGGACATAGAGGGTTAACGAGAAATCAATTGTATAAATAGATCATGAATAGCTTTGTAGAAAGTTAGTGAGTTGTTTTGTATTAGAGTTGACAGGAATCCAATATTCCTGAGGGGGGAGGTTATGCTCTCACAGTTACATATGTTACCTACGTTGTATACTTTCTTTCAATACAATCATTGATCATTCTTTTCATCTGGTTTCCTATGTTGTGTGCCCAATTGCTTGTGTGTGAATGGGTTCTTGACAGAGGAACCTAACAAATTGGTCCGACCTGCCGAATCGTAGTGGGGCTGTCGGATTGAGAGACTGCCGAAAATAGGATAACTGTTGTTTAGCAGTGGGGGTGAAGGATCGAGAAACTGCCATTTCGCAGTGGGGGTAAAGTGTTCACGAAACTATTGTATCGCTGTCGGAATCGGGTAGGGGAGAAAGAAATGGCGGTTGATAGAATGAAGGTGCAAATAGGAGCGTTGCGACCAGATTATGCAACAATATGCCAAGATTATAAAGCAATACGCCAAGATTATAAAGCAATGCGCCAAGATTTGCAAGAAATCATAAGGAGGTTGGGTGGTCGAGGCCACAACCAGGACGGCCAACATTGGGACCGGCGAGGGGAAGAGAAAGGGGAGATAGGGGATGGACGCCATGCTGTGCAACCCAACGGGAAGAAAAGGGTAGAACTACATGTCAGAATATGTAAATTTGTTAAGCAATAAATATTACAATTAATATGACAATTATGTGTGATCCCTAAAATTAAGGGATTAGGATTAGTAACTATTGGGCAGATTTCCTTTCATTAAGATTAGGTATTATTGGGTAGATATCTCCTGATTTAGAGACTTTATTTCAGGAGATTTTTTACCTTAATTAGACCATGGTTTGTTTCTTTTTAAACACCTATGTATTGTTTCAAAAGTATGAATGTGAGAATAATTATCTTCAGCATCCTACTTCTGTTTGCAACATGGTACCATAGCTCTAGGTTTTCCCTGGAGCCCTGGTCTTTGTTTTCTTGTCTCACGGCCTTCATTGCCGTTTCTTAAATATTGCTGGCCTTCATTGCCAGTCTCATCTAAAAAGGGGGCAGCCTTAATTGTTGTTGTTATTCTTTCCGTTGTGTTAACCTAACCTCCGATTACGATGTCTGACGCTACATCAAATAGAGAAGTCTCTAGTTCTTCACACAAAAATGGAGAACTCCAAGGCCTCCGAGCATCATATAGGTTGGATGGGAAAAAATTTCTCAAATGGTCCCAGTTTGTTAGAACCTATCTCAAGGGAAAAGGATGCCTAGTTCATCTCCTTAAAAATGGTCCAAGCATGGAGGATCCAGCATTTGCACCATGGGATGAAAAAGATTCCATGATTATGTCTTGGTTATGGGACTCCATGGAAGCTACCATCAGTGACACTTGTATGTTTCTTAATATTGCTAAAGATATTTGGGACTCCATAAACCGCACATATTCCAAAGCCAATGACGCTGCCCAAGTATATGAAATCAAAATAAAAACTGCAGCCACAAAACAGGGAAGTAGAGGAATCACAGAATATGCGGCACTGTTGCAGAATCTATGGCAGGAACTTGATCACTATAGAGTTTTTGAAATGAAGTGTGCTGAGGATGCAATCCTCTTGAAGAAATTCATAGAGAAGGATCGTGTGTATGATTTTCTAGCAGGACTAAATCCTGAATTTGATCAGGTTAGAGTGCAAATTCTAGGGAGAAAGGATATTCCTTCGCTAGAAGAAATCATCTCTATTGTTCGTGCAGAAGAAAGTCGGAGGAGTGTAATGCTTGAGTCTCAACCAATAAATGGGTCTGCTCTACTTACCAAACCTGATCTGGTGCAGAAAGGAAATGAGCAAAATACTAATTCTCTATGGAAAGGAAACAGAGATAATTTATGGTGCACCTATTGTCAGAAACCGACACACACAAGGGAGAAATGCTGGAAATTGCATGGCCAACCTCCAGGAAAGGAGTGGGTGACTCGTGGTGGACAACAAAAGTCCCAAGTGCATTAACACAAGCAGAGATTAAAGAATCTCCAGCAGTAGACAGTTTCAATATGGAAGAGATAAAGAAAGTGAAAAAGCTATTGGGGAATATGGAGGAACCCTCTGGATCATGTTCTCTTGTTTTCTCAAGTAAAACTTCTTGTATGAATACCTCATATAATGTGAACTCTTGGACTGTGGATTCGGGAGCTACAGATCACATGACACACTTATTCCACTTGTTTCATTCTTATACACCCTCACCAAGTAATAGAAAAATTATTGTTACCAATGGGTCAGTAGCTACTGTTGCAGGATATGGTAATATCCAAGTAAACCCCAACCTTATGCTTAAAAATGTTCTCCATGTTCCCAAACTCTCAGTTAGTCTTCTCTCCATAAAGAAACTAACCTCTGATCTCAATTGCTCTGCAATTTTTTCCCCATCTCTGTGTTTTTCAGGAACAGAACTCGGGGAGGAGGATTGAACTTGCTAAAGAAAAAGATGGTCTTTACTACTTGGAAGTATCTCAAGAATCCCAAACCAATCAAGCAAAATCCCTTCACAGTATAACAAATAAGGATGAACTATGGCTGTATCACTATCGTCTACGACATCCATCATTTAAGGTGCTACAGTTTATGTTTCCACATCTGTATGCAAACTTAGATATCTCAAAACTTCATTGTGAAACTTGTGAATTAGCAAAGCACACTCGTGCATCTTTTCCCAACAACAATAATAAAAGCTCTCAACCTTTTCAATTGGTTCATAGTGATATATGGGGACCATCTCCAGTACCTAATATCTCTGGGGCCCGCTAGTTTGTAACATTTATTGATGATTGCACTAGAGTTACTTGGCTTTATTTGCTTAAACAAAAATCTGATGTAAGCACTATCATTCCCATATTTCACTCTATGATTAGAACTCAATTTGGAGTTAATATTAAAAGGTTTAGGACCGATAATGCTAGAGATTATTTCAACCAAACCATATCCTCGTATTTCCAATCTAATGGGATCATCCATGATTCTTCATGTGTTTATACCCCACAACAAAATGGAGTGGCAGAAAGGAAAAATGGGCATTTACTTAATATAACTCGGGCACTTCTTTTTCAAGGGAATGTTCCAAAACATTATTGGGGAGAAGCTGTTCTTACTACATCCTATCTTATTAATAGACTTCCCTCACATGGCCTAAGTAATAAGAGTCCAATAGAAGTCCTAAATAATTTCTTTCCTCACTTTAAGAAATCAAATGGACTGATTCCTAGAATATTTGGATGTACAGCCTTTGCACATGTCCCTGTTCAAGCTAGAGATAAACTGGATCCCAGGGCTGTTAAATGTATTTTTTTAGGATATTCAGCTACACAAAAAGGGTATAAATGTTATGATCCTATCATTAAAAAGTGGTATATCTCAACTGATGTCACTTTTCTTGAAACTGAACCTTTTTTTAACAAAACCAATCCTACAGAACAATGTGTAGAAGACCCTCATGAAAATACCGAGTTCTTAATTCTGCCATATACCAACAGATCTGAGCCTCCAACTATACAACATAATTCTGAATGAGGATCAGAAGCTGAAATGGATACAAATTTCCCCATTGAAGCAACTCGAATAGAAGTTGACAAGGTTTACACCAAGAGAAAGAAGATTCCAGATATGATGCAAGTCCATGAATCCAATCCAAGTTCTGCACCAGAAAATGAAGAAATACCTGAACTAGAAAATGAGATTGACCTTCCAATAGCCATCCGAAAAGGTACTAGAAATTGCACTAAAAAACCTCTTTATCCTCTCTCAAATTATGTTTCTTATGATAGATTATCAGCTAACCATAAAAGCTTTATTGTAAACTTGAATTATGTGGGTATACCAAATAATATTACTGAAGCACTAGCAAAGAAAGAGTGGAGAGATGCTATGCAAGTGGAAATGATAGCATTAGAGAAGAATAACACTTGGGAAATTGTGGATAAACCCAAAGAAAAGAATATTGTTGACTGTAAGTGGATATTCACAGTAAAATATAATGCTGATGGGTCACTTGAACGATACAAAGCAAGATTGGTGGCCAAAGGATATACTCAAGCATTTGGAATAGACTATGAAGAGACGTTTGCACCAGTTGCTAAAATGAATACTCTAAGGATTCTTCTATCCTTAGCTGCTCATTTTGATTGGAAACTACTACAGTATGATGTTAAAAATGCATTTCTTCATGGAGACCTAGAGGAAGAAATCTACATGAATATCATCCCACAGGGGGCTGAAGGAGATAGACAAAATAAGGTGTGCAGACTTAAAAAGGCATTATATGGACTGAAACAATCTCCTAGAGCATGGTTTGGGAGGTTCTCAAAAGTTATGAAGGGATTTGGCTACAAACAAAGCCAAGGAGACCATACGTTGTTCATAAAAGATTCAGAAAAAGGGAAGGTAACAATTCTTTTGGTGTATGTGGATGACATAATAGTAACTGGGAATGATGAAAAGGAAAAGGAAAAATTGAAACAAAGACTAGTCCAAGAATTTGATCTGAAAGAGCTTGGAAAATTGAAATATTTTCTAGGAATTGAAGTAGCATACTCTAACCAAGGAATCTTTATATCCCAGCAAAAATACATAACCGATTTGTTGGTTGAGACAAAGACTATTGGATGCAGACCTTCAACCACTCCAATGGACCCCAATAACAAACTGAGTAAATCTAGAGATGAACCAGAAGTAGAAAAAAGGATGTACCAGAGGCTGGTTGGAAAATTAATATATTTGGCGCATACCCGACCAGATATTGCTCATTCGGTAAGTGTAATAAGTCAGTTTATGCATGAACCAAAGGAGTCCCACCTTCAAGCTGCCTACAGGATTCTCCATTACTTAAAAGGCACCCCCGGAAAGGGAATCCTATTCAAGAAGAATGAAAGATTGAACCTTGAAGCCTATACTGAT
The DNA here is from genome assembly GCA_036885675.1 of Vigna mungo. Classification (NCBI taxonomy): domain Eukaryota; kingdom Viridiplantae; phylum Streptophyta; class Magnoliopsida; order Fabales; family Fabaceae; genus Vigna; species Vigna mungo. Next base: position 18,713,364 of record CP144694.1, read on the forward strand.
GCAGACTATGCAGGATCTCTGATTGATAGAAGATCGACTACTGGATATTGGACTTTCTTGGGTGGAAATTTAGTAACGTGGAGAAGTAAAAAATAGAATGTGGTGTCTAGATCATCAGCTGAATCAGAGTTCAGAGCACTTGCTCAAGGAATATGTGAATTATTATGGATAAAAATTATTCTGGATGATTTGAAAGTTGATTTGAAGGGTCCCATGAAACTGTATTGTGATAATAAATCAGCAATAGAAATTGCACACAATCCCGTTCAACATGACCGGACAAAACACGTTGAAATAGATAGGCACTTCATCAAAGAAAAAGTAGACAGGTTTAATATGCATGGCATATGTCCCATCCAGGCAACAAGTAGCTTATGTGTTAACAAAAGGTCTCAATAGCCCTATCTTCCAAGATCTTATAAGCAATCTGGGAATGACCAATATCTATTCCTCAGCTTGAGGGGGGATGTCAGAATATGTAAATTTATTAAGCAATAAATATTACAATTAATATGACAATTATGTGTAATCCCTAAAATTAAGGGATTAGGATTAGTAATCATTGGGCAGATTTCCATTCATTAAGATTAGGTATTATTGGGTAGATATCTCCTGATTTAGAGACTTTATTTCAGGAGATTTTTTACCTTAATTAGACCATGGTTTGTTTCTTTTTAAACACCTATGTATTGTTTCAAAAGTATGAATGTGAGAATAATTATTTTCAGCATCCTACTTCTGTTTGCAACACTACCCACTTTCGAAGGGTTTGATCCGTTGGGGTGGGTCTCTAAGGCAGAGAAGTTATTCGAACTGCAAGGTGTGGCAGCGGAGGAAAGGGTGTGCCTAACGGAATTCAGTATGAAGGGCAACGCTCACTACTGGTTCAAAGCCTGGAAGGCTAAAGCCAAGAATCGTTCTTAGGAAGGACTGAAGGGGGCAATGGTGTGGCGATTTGAAGAACGGAACAGGGGCTCAACCGTTGAAGGGGTGGCGACCAATAAGCAGTCGGGAGAGGAAGAATACGCCCCAACATTGACCTTGAGAGAATTGCAGGAACCGATACGCAACCAGGTGCGTCTTGTTGATTCTCAGGATTTGATGGTCGCGATGCCAATCGTGTGGGATAGGGAGGAACTTCACGGAGGAGCGAAGATCGGAGGAGGAGGAATGGGAAGAAACCTGACAAATTGGAGTAGGTCGAGCGGGACGGTGTCGTGGGTTGAACCCCGTCGATAAACCTAGAACCGAACGGGGCCAGCTGAGAGTAGTGGGTCGGTGCCCAAGGAGGTGATACAGGTGAGTGGGGTTACAAAGACGAACTTCGATAACAGAGGGAGAAATTCTAGGAATTTACCCTACTCAGAGTTTGCGAAACGAAGGGAGGAGGGAAATTGCTTCCGATGTGGAGGGCCGTTCGCACCTGGCCACCATTGCACCGAGAGAAGCATGCGTGTGCTGCTATTGGAGGAAGATGAGGAGGAAGTTGTGAGTGAGGAAGTGGTGGAACCTGAGACAAAGTCCATGGAGCTATCCGCCTGCTCAGCAGAAGGGATGAACACAACCAGAACGATGAAGTTGACGGGGTGGATCGGAGGAAGAAGCGTGGTGGTCCTCATTGATAGTGGCGCCAACCACAATTTTGTCAGCCGGAAGTTAGTGGAGGAATTGAAGTTACCTTTGATTGATACTCTGCCGTATCCGGTGGGCCTGGGAGATGTGCGGAAGAAAACGACCAGGAGACATTGTGATAAAATTAGATTGAAGTATGGAGAAGCTACGGTGGATGAAGTCTTTTATTTGTTCGACTTCAAGGGCGTAGATATTATTTTGGGCATAGAAATGACCATGGGGTATCATCTGGCGGGTAAAAGGGTGAGAGTAAAAGGGAACCCTATTTTTTCCAAACAGCAGGTGGAATCGAAAGCCCTCCTCAACCTTGCAGATGCTGAAACGTGGACACTGGTTAGGAAACTAGGTCTAGTGGAGAATGAGGTGGACGGAGAGAGGCAAAGTGATTTGACCCCTGTACAAACAAAGCTGAGTGCGGTTCTGCACCAGCACTACCAAATGTTCCAGGAGAGAGAGAAACCTGCGCTGTCTAGAGAGAACAGTGAGTGGCAAAGTGAGTTGACAGCTGCGCAGGAAGCAGAGCAACACTCAATCGTGTTTCAGGAAATTAAAGGGCTGCCTTCTTTTCGGGAAATGGAGCACCAGGAGGAGGATAATAGGTTTCAACAAATAAAGAAAAAAGTTATTGACCTGATTAGGATGCTAACCCCAACTTTTGAATCCAAGCAGCAACGCAAAGGTGAAGCATCTGGTGATTTTCAAGAATTTGATCCTGGTCGAAAAACAAATACAAAAAGAAAGTTGGCCATGGATGCTGCATTGGAGAGGAAAACGCAGGTCCACACTTCAGAAAGTGGTATGCTAAGCTTGCAGAACTATGGCCCAGTGGTCACTTGGACAACCATGGGATCAAATGTGGAATTTGCAAGGCAAAAGAGAAGACGTAACCTGGGAGGACAGGAGCACTATGGCAGACCAATGTCCTACAACCTTGAGGACAAGGTTGTTAATGGAGCGGAGGGTAATGTTGGGACATGGAGGGTTAACGAGAAATCAATTGTATAAATAGATCATGAATAGCTTTGTAGAAAGTTAGTGAGTTGTTTTGTATTAGAGTTGACAGGAATCCAATATTCCTGAGGGCGGAGGTTATGCTCTCACAGTTACATACGTTACCTACGTTGTATACTTTCTTTCAATACAATCATTGGTCATTCTTTTCATCTGGTTTCCTGTGTTGTGTGCCCAATTGCTTGTGTGTGAACGGGTTCTTGACAGAGGAACCTAACAACATGGTTATCCATCTTACATTCAGATACATTAGTTGAAATCTATTTAAAGTTTCCTTTTCTTGGAAATAAATAAGATTTTATAAATCTCAATCTTTGTACCGGATGATTATTGTCAATAGTGTTATTTCCTATCAGCACTTCTTTATACCTGTTTTCTCATGTAAAAGTTGCTTTATTTGTTACTTCCAAACAAAATGACATCTTAGAGCCATTTTTTAGAAAATTCAAGCAAACAAAAAATGAGTTTGTAATAAATTATAACAATAATTGACTATACATATAATTTCAACAAAAAATTCAAGCTTGTGAAAGAATAGCAGCGTAATGATATAATGATAACAAAAATTCTTGTATTCTCTTGTGCAAGTCCTCCTTTTATAGCTTTCTTTGAGAGATGATCGTTAGTAAAAGATAGTTGACTCGTTGAAAGTAGGTGGCTTCTTGTACAAAGATTTGTACTTTTTCGTGCCTTGGGAAGAGCAACATTGCTTTCACAAATAGAGCTTGTACGGCTATGGTAGGACATAAAGCATTAGGAAATATTCCAAGAATGTTTTCCTATCTCACCACGTCTTTTTGATCCTCATGCAGTGCTTTTGAGTATATCTTGGTGTTGTTAATATCTGCACAGATAAAGAAGGAAAAAGCATAACAGACAAGATATAGTACATACACGCATTTAAAGATCTATACGTTGATATAGTGTTGAAGCATGTTTCGTATAATAAGTGTTTAGTGCAAGTCTGAGCTCTTTCAAGTAGTGACAATTGATAAGATATAGCGTTTATGACTTATGAAGTAGTAAAAGAGATGAGGGGAAATCTCCCTTATGTGTCTTTGCATACACATAGGGTAATATATTTATAATAATAAGAGTGTGGGCTAAGCCCAAATACAAATGAACATGTAAATGAAATAAACACAATATCTAACACTCCCCCTCAAGCTGGAGCATATAAATCATATGTTCCAAGCTTGTTACAAAGATAGTCAATTCTAGGTCCTCGCAAGGACTTAGTAAATATGTCTGCCAACTGGTTACTTGAGTTAACAAACTCAGTCTTGATATCTCCAGATATGATTTTTTCTCTAATAAAATGGCAATCAACTTCAATGTGCTTGGTTCTCTCATGGAAGACAGGGTTAGAGCTAATATGAAGAGCAGCTTGATTATCACATATAAGTGTCATGTGAATAATATCTCCAAATTTCAATTCACTAAGTAATTGTTTAAGCCACACAAGCTCACAAGTAGCTGATGCCATAGCTCTATATTCTGCTTCTGCACTGGACCTAGCCACAACACTTTGCTTCTTACTTTTCCAAGATATCAAGTTGCCACCAATAGAGACACAATATCCAGAAGTAGACCTCCTATCAGAAGGGGAACCAGCCCAATCAGCATCTGAATAGCACACGATTTTTGTATCGTTGTTAGGACCATATAGCAAACCTTTTTCCAGGTGATCCTTTAATATACTTCAGTATGCGAACCACTGCATCCCAATGGTCTTCACATGGGGAGTTAAGGAATTGACTCACCACACTAACTGCGAAGGAAATGTCAGGACGCGTAACAGTAAGGTAGTTTAATTTACCAACTAATCTTCTGTAACGTTCAGGATCTGAGAAAGGCTCCCCCTGATTTGGTAGGAGCTTGATGTTAGGATCCATAGGTGTCTCAACAGACTTACAGTTCATTAACCCTGTTTCCTCCAAGATGTCTAACGCATACTTCCTTTGAGATATGACAATACCATCATTGGATTGTGCTACTTCAATACCCAAAAAATACCGGAGTTTGCCAAGATCTTTGGTTTGAAAATGGTGACAAAGGTGCTGTTTCATTTGAGAGATGCCAAGGTAGTCGCTTCCTGTGAGAATAATGTCATCGACATACACTATTAAGTAAATACATCCAGCACTTGAGTGGCGATAGAACACTGAATGATCCGCTTCACTGCGAGACATACCAAATTGTTGAACAACACTGCTGAATTTACCAAACTAGGCCCGAGGAGACTGTTTTAGGCCATATAGGGATTTGCGAAGACGACATACCAATCCAGATGACTCCCCCTGAGCAACAAAGCCAGGCGGTTGCTCCATGTAAATTTCCTCCTGCAAATCACCATTAAGGAAAGCATTTTTGACATCAAGTTGGTAAAGAGGCCATTGTCGAAGAGCGGCCATGGCAATGAAAAGGCGAACAGAGGTCATTTTCGCCACTGGAGAAAAAGTATCACCATAATCCAAACCAAAAATTTGTGTGTATCCTTTGGCAACCAGTCGAGCCTTCAAACGATCAATTGTACCATCAGGGCCAACCTTGATAGCATACACCCACCTGCAACCAACAACAGACTTTCCAGATGGTAATTGGACAAGCTCCCAAGTTCCACTTTTCTGTAAAGCACTTAATTCATCCAGCATGGCTTGACGCCAACCAGGATGAGTTAAGGCATCACCCACAGACTTAGGAATGGACACAGAAGAAATGGATGAGAGACATGTGTAAAAAGATGGAGATAATCTATGGTAACTAAGAACAGTATAATGGGGGGAAGGGTTACGAGTAGAGCGTATACCTTTACGGAGGGCAATAGGCAGGTCAGACTCATTTGCTGAGCCGGAGGAGACACAGGAGGTGGCACAGGAGGTGAGTCATGAGGGAGACGATTGCGGCGACTATAAACTTGAAGGGGTGGAGTTGAAGGACGATCCTGTGGGGAATGAGAGTCTAAAGGATCACAGACAATAGGAATATCAACAATAGGAGGTGGAGGTACAGAACTAGAAGATATATGAGAAAAATAAAACGAAGATTCATCAAAGGTGACATCATCGGAGATGAAATGACGATTGAGGGAAGGGGAAAAACACTTATAGCCCTTTTGTGATCGTGGAAATCCTAAGAAGACACATTTGTGAGATCTAGGAGATAACTTATCAAGACCAGGACTAAAATCATGAACAAAACATGTAGACCCAAAAACTCTAAGAGGTAATGGATGTAAAGGGTCTTGAGGGAATAAGACGGAATGAGGGATTTTGTTATCTAGGACAGAAGACGGCATGCGGTTTATGAGATAACATGCAGTAAGAACTGCATCACCCCAAAAACGCGAGGGTACTTGGCCATGGATTAGAAGTGTACGAGTTGTTTCAATAAGGTGTCTATTCTTGCGCTCAGCCACCCCATTTTGTTGAGGAGTATAAGCACATGAGGTCTGGTGAAGAATGCCATGAGAAGCCATAAAATGTTTAAATGGTGAAGAAAGGTATTCACGGCCATTATCGTTGCGTAAAGTTTGAATAGAAACCCCAAACTGTGTTTTTATTTCATTGAAAAAAGATTGGAAAATAGAAAACAACTCAGAACGATTCTTCATTAAAAACAACCAAGTACATCTTGAATAGTCGTCAATAAAAGTAACAAAATACTGAAAGCCTAAAGTGGACTTAACACGACTAGGACCCCAAATATCAGAATGGACTAATGAAAAAGGAGACGATGCTCTTTGTGACACACTACGAGGAAAGGAACTACGAGTATGCTTTCCCAACTGACAAGACTCACACGACAAACTTGATAACTTCGACAAACTCGGAACAAGTTGTTGTAGTTTGGCAAGGCTGGGATGACCTAACTGAGCATGAATAAGGGATGGTGACTCCATGATTATGCCAGCATGTGGAGAAGGGCGTAGAAGATAGAGGCCATGAGACTCACATCCTGTGCCAATCATGTGTTTCGAACTCCGGTCCTGCAAATAAACAGAATCTTTGGTAAATGAAATAACACAATTAAGGGAATGAGTTAGACGACTTATGGACAATAAATTGAAAGGAGATCCAGGGACATAGAGTACATGATCAATGGATATGGACGGAAAAATATGAACAGTGCCAATACCATGAGATGAAACTATAGACCCATCAGCCATTGTTACCGAGGGTAAATTATTCGGACATGACAAGGAAGAAAACAAGGACTTGTTACCAGTTATATGATCGGTGGCGCCTGAGTCAAGGACCCAAGATCCGAGGGAAGTTAAACCAACAAAAGGTCTACCTGTGCGTGCAACAGATGCAGATGTAGTGGAACTAGATTGCTGACGATCCTCATACCATCTGAGAAATTCGTTGAAGACTGCAGGGTTGTCTACAGAATTTGATGAAGTAGGATGGTCTGTAGACGGGGGTTGAGGGGTTGGACCAGAATTCGCCATTGCTACAGATCGAGGAGGACGTCCATGAAGCGCATAACATTTATCAATTTTGTGGCCAAGTTTGCCACAGTGGTCACATTTTGGTCGTCCTATTCCAGGCTTGCGAGTCCGACTTCGATCATCCCGTTGGGCAGCCATAGCCGAGGAATCATCAATATGAACTGTCTCAACGACTGGTTTACTCGGAATACGCAAAAGAGCAGAACAAGTAGCAGTAAAGTTGGGTATGACAGGAGAACCCAAAATCTGATCACGGACATGGGAGGAATCATCAGAGAGTCCGTATAAAGCCAACAACATGAAGAACTTTGATCGTTGTTCTAGTTCTTCAGCAGGAGTGGAAGCAGGAGGTAATAGCTCATTAAAGTCATGCAGGAGGGCATGAACTTTACCCAAATACTCTGCCATAGGACCAGGACTACGCGGGCCAATAACAGTGAATAGGTCCTGACAGACACCATAAAGACGCTGGGTGTCATTTGTATATAATAGTTTTGCTTGTGACCACACTTCTGAGCATGTTTCATAGGATCGAAACATTTGTTTCAAAGAGGAGTGAATAGTGGACTTCATGACGATGCATAATTGGGCATCAATTTTCATCCAGCGAGAAGCGTCATCTGTGGGAACACTAGTCACATTATTAGTGAGGTGATCTACATACCCCTGACTTTTCAACCAAAGTTTGATGTCGGATGCCCACGTTGCATAATTGGTTCCATCTAACTTGTCAATGGACAAGTGTACATTCACAAAATTAGTATATATTTCAGACGAGGAGGCACCAGCAGAGGAGGTGGTTGTTGACGAAGAAGACTCCATGGAGAGGGAGAAACCCTAAAAACCCAAAGTGCTCCGATTGATGCAACGACAACAGATCCGGAAAGAGGGCGAGGAGGCGATCACGGCGGTGCTGGTCGGCGGCGGAACCCTCTGGCGACGCGCCGGCACGCGTGGCGGGAAGTGGCGGATCTGCGAACTTTGCGACGGCGCGTGGAGGCGCGTGAGAGCTCCGATCATCGCAATCTTTGGACCACGGTGGTCGCCCGGCCGAGACGATCCAGATGGAGTGGTCGCCGGTCGATTCTGAAACTCCGGCGACGGTGGCGGCGACGGCGGCGGTTGCGACAGTGATGAGTACCGGAGACGACTGGAATAGAACCTAAGCTCTAGATACCATATGAAGTAGTAAAAGAGATGAGGGGAAATCTCCCTTATGTGTCTTTGCATACACATAGGGTAATATATTTATAATAATAAGAGTGTGGGCTAAGCCTAAATACAAATGAACATGTAAATGAAATAAACACAATATCTAACATGACTTCTTTCACTAGACGCGCTTTTGTCAATTGTTGTTTTAATTTTTTATACTTAACACGTCATGGTTTCTCTTATGAGCGTTTAGTAAGAATGTTTTGATGTGCACAATGTCCAAATGCTATACATCTCTAAACGATATTTCGTTAAATGTTGTCTGTTAAACTTCAAAACTCGTAGATGTTAAACAGTCTATTCTCTTTAGACGATCTTGTCTTAACAAGCATGAGATGCATTTTGGTAGGACCAGGATGACCAGAGCATTGATGCTCAAGAGCATGAGACACAACGAAGATACAAGCAACCGATTGTGACAAATAGTATAATCCTCAAGATTCATGTTAAGAAGTGGACTTTAAGTCTAACTCAATCTTACAAAACGGACTTGTAAGGTGAGGTTTGCAACATATATATACTCTAAATTGGCCTTATCTCTAGTCGATGTGTGATTTTCAACACACTCCCTCATGCTGAAGTATATACATCTTGTGCGTGGAACTAGACATTAATGAGTGATCCAATAGCAACTCGATAACGAGTGGAACTATATGTCCAGCAAACAACAAATCTCACTAAGATAGACTCTGACTAGACTCTAATACCATGTAGAATTGTATATGTTCTGAATGTACTGTGTCTAATGTAGACCACACTGAATGTATTTATAGCATAATACATAATCAATTATAATAAATACATCTAATAATTAGGAATAAATTATCCTAATGCTTAATTCTCTAAAAATATTTAAGAGTTGATTTCATTCTAACAACTATCATCCATTGATACCATAATTTCATTTGAAAGGTTTACTACGATTACAATTATCTATTACCTAAGAAGTTGAATTATTTTAATGATGTCACAACACGATTGTATGATAATCTAAAATAGTTATATGTTAACACTGAATCAAAAATTTAAATATTCGTTAATTGATAGTTTTAAAAGAATGTATCATTTTAGCAAGTTGCTATGTTTAATTAATTTTTTCCATTCTGACTTTTGGTAGCAAGAAGCTTTTGCCCTTCAATATACCCACTAGGAGAACAGCAATGGCAATCAATTGTGGGAACTCCTCTAATATGCCTCCATTCTGTTCAGATCGTGCCTTCTCTTCCACCATCTTTTGCTTCTCAAACTGTTATTGATTGTCAACCTCTAATGGTGTGTGGCTTTGTGCAAGTTCTTTTAACAAATGGCTAGCTTGTGCATCTTTTTCAATACTTTTATGCCAATTATGTTATCTGAATATTTCTTTGTTTTCCAGATTCACCTCCAAGAAGAAACCTGCCTCAAGATATCATCATTCTTAGCTGATGATATTGTTGTGAATCCTGGTGACATTTTACCAGATTTCTCAGTAAAATCTTTTACTTTCAATCTCAAGGGTCTGGATCTTACAGTTCCTTTGGATAAGACCTATCTGGATATTTCTAAAACCAATATGAACAATACAGTCAATAACTCTTTTGCTGGAGCAAGGCTTCGGATTGAAAATCTTTTCTTTTTAGATTCACCCTCATTGAAACTGAAAATATTGAACCTCGAGAAGGATCCTGCTTGCTTCTGTCTTTGGGAGGGTCAACCAATTGATCCCAGTCAGAAGAAGTGGACTACTGGAGCATCCCAGATTACTTTATCTCTGGAAGTAAGTACTGACAAGCCTGGACATCAGAGCTCTCTCGGATGGACATCTGGATTGTGGAGATGTGTTGACCTGAAAGATGCTTGCATAGAAGCGGCTATGGTAACTGCTGATGGTAGTCCATTGTTAAAGGTTCCTCCTCCAGGGGGTATCGTGAGGCTTGGTATTGCTTGTGAACAGTATCTATCCAACACTTCAGTTGAACAATTATTTTTTGTCCTCGGTGTCTATGATTATTTTGGGACTGTTAGTGATAAAATAGCCATAGTTGGAAAAAAGAAACAATTGAAGGATGTCAGGAACAAATATTTGAGTGGAAATCTGATGGAGAATATTCCCAGTGACACTTCTGTAAGTTTGACGGTAAAAAATCTCCAACTTCAATTTCTTGAGTCGTCTTCTGTGAACTCTGAGGGATTGCCTCTAGTACAGTTTGTTGGAGATGATTTTTTTGTTAGTGTTACTCATAGAACTCTTGGTGGTGCTATTGCTGTTTCATCCACAATAAATTGGGAGAGAGTTCAGATAGATTGTGTGGATTCTGAAGAGCATTTTACATGTGAAAATGACTCACCTTGTAGTACTAGCGAAAATCTTCCCTCAATAAGTGATCATGAACACCCTAAACTGAGACCTGTTTTCTGGGTGCATAACAAAAAACAGCTACTTAATGGAAATGCTCATTCATATCCCTTTCTGGACATACATATGGTGCAAGTCATACCATTTTGTGTAGTAGACACGGAAGTACATACTTTAAATGTCTCAGCTTCTGTATCTGGTGTTCGTCTTGGTGGGGGAATGAACTACTCTGAGGTCCTCCTGCATCGATTTGGAGTACTAGGGCCTGATGGTGGTCCAGGGAATGGTTTGTGTAAAGGGTGGGAAAACTTACGAACTGGACCATTGGCAAAACTTTTTAAGACAACACCTCAGATAGTTGATAATTTAGAAAATGGTATAAAACAGTCTATTCTCATTGCTTTATATATAGTAAAGTTTTATGTCATATTCCTTGTCTTTTGTTTGTTACTTTAATGTGTAGTTTTCTTACAAACATTTACACCAGTTGAAACTACAAGAGAAGGGAAAGGTACCGGTTTTTCACACTTGAAGAAGCCAGATACCGTGGATATAACTATACAGTTGAGAGACTGGTTATTTGCTCTTGAAGGTGCGCAAGACATGGCTGAAAGATGGCGGTTCTCAAGCTATGGTGCAAACAGAGAAGAGAGGTGTTGGCACACAACATTCCGTACCTTGCGGGTAAATGCAAAAAGTTGCCCAAAGAATGCTCCAGAAAGAAAAACACAATCACACAGAATACAACTATATCCTGTGGACGTGGTTACGGTAAAGACATACATGCATCCTTCTTTCTTCAAACTTGATGCAGTGTGTTGGTGTTAAATGTATGTGTATATACATGCTTGATTTCATTAAGCTTAGCTGTTGGGCGGCAACTTTCCGTACATTGTGAATAAATGCAAAAGGTTTCTCAAAGAATGTTTCAAAAGTAACTTAAAAACATAAGATGCTTTTCCACCATTAAGTGAACCAAGACCCTAGTAACTTTCACTGGCTCGGATGACAGCTGACAGCCAGTAGGGAAATTTTTTCGAATATTTTCCCTTCAATTAAATGGACATTTAATGAAAGAAAAACTGTAGGTGAAAACACTATAACTTTTAAATATTAGCTAAGTGTACACACGTTTAGTTCATTTTATTAGTTTATCTTATCTGTAAATCTGTCCTTCCGTACCCTTTAAATATTGTGCCAGAACTTGCAGGTTGGAGTTCAAGGGTTGAAAATCATTAAGCCTCAAGCCCAAAAGGACATTCCTTCATCAGTCAGAACCGAAAATGGAGTAGAACAATTCACTGAAGAAGTTGAGGGAATTGATCTTGAAGTAGACATGATATTACGTGAGGATAATGAAATGGTTAATTGGGCAGTGGAGAATTTAAAGTTTTATATAAGACAAACGGTAATGGGCCTTGGTATTTAAAGTATGTGGTCATTGACTTTTTTCTATTGATAGGTCCTGTGTAATGTAATGAAGATTTTTCTCTACAGAATGAAGCAATTGTAACCAAGGAAGACGTCCAACACCTCACTTTTCTGTGCAAATCCGAAATCGATTCTGTGGGCCGAATAATAGCTGGAATTTTACGGCTATTTAAGCTTGAAAGTTCTGTGGGCCAATATGTAATTGACCGGCTTGGCAACCTAGGTATTTTCTTGTGTATACAATGCTTTCAATTAGGAATTCGTTACGTAATGATCATATTACATTTGTAATCTATCCCATTTTGCTCCACCACATTCTGTTCTCTGTTACCAACCTACAGTATCAGTTTTCCTTTGGGTGTGAGGCTTCGGTTAATTTTGTTGCTGTTGGTCCTATCGCTTAAGAATGCTAATAATGCTATGATGATATGCAGGAAGTAAAGACATTGTCAAAAAATTATGTCCTGAGAAGCCTAGCATAGATAAAAGTGTTTCTAGAAGTGACCTCTCTCCATTACAAAACCCAACAAATGAAAGTCCAAGAAAAACTATGGAAGAAACATTAACTACGCTTGAGGAAGCAGTTGCTGGTTCACAGGCTAAGATTAGTGATTTGATATCTGACATTGGTACTTCTGAGTCTTCCTTTCAGCACCTTACTGTTATCAAAGAACTCAGTGAAAAGATTGAGTCGATGCAGGGTTTAGTGGTGCAATTGAAGAACCAACTTTAACTAACACCTGTCATGTGTATTTAAATTTTAATAATTTTCGTAGGTCAGCATTCTTTTGTATATAGGATAGAAGTCCATAGGTTGAGTTTTGTACAAGATTTGCCAAAGGCTCTGCATTTATGCATTATTAAATCATCGAATGGAAGAAAATAAAGCAATTTTGTTCCACTGAAGTGCACCTTCAACTTTTTTTCATAATATGGATACGGGCAACTTTTTCAAAGAGTTGTTGATAGGTATAAAGCATTATATTGGATGAATTTAAATAAACTTCTTCAAGGTATCTATAAATGTAATGATTAGGAAACACATAGCAAATTTGTCAAACATGTTATATTCTCTTATCCAGTCTCAATTTTTATTTTTTAAAAAGACATTCTTTTAAATTTCTGACACAAGAACAACATTTTCTCATGATAGATTACATATTTCATTAATTGCACAAATAATTTCAGTTAATAATTAATAATTTTATTGAAAAATAAAACAAAAATAGTAAATATAGTTAATATTTTCAACGAAAAAGAAAATAATTTAGTAATAAAATAATTTGTAATAATAGTTTTGATTTAAATTTAGAAAAATATAAAATAAAATTGGAATTAATGTATTTAATAATAATTTCATTTAAATAAAAATGGACTGAAAGATTACAATTAACTTATATATTACTAAATATTAATTGTACTAATAATAATTTTAATTAATAATTAATATTTTACTCAGCAAATAAAATTAAAAATCGTAAATATAGTTAAAATTTCCAACAAAAAGAAAGTAATTAAGTAATAAAATAATAATAATTTTAATTTAATTTTAGAAAAAAATATAATAAAAATTAAATTAATAGGTATATATTTAATAATAATTTTATTAAAGTAAAACTAGATTATACCTAATTTCTTATTATAAATTAAATTAAATCTATATGTTAATAAATAATAATTATACTAATAACAATAATTTCAATTAGTAATTAATATTTTACTCAGTAAATAAAATAAAAATCCTAAATGTAGTTAATATTTCCAAATCCAAGTGATTAAGTGTGTGTGTGTCCCTTTTCAATGGAAATCGTATTACAAGACAAAGACGTAACTTATTGACTTGGGCTTTTTAAAATTTCATTCTCTCTTTGTCAAATTTCATCCATGTACTTGAGGATGCATATTTGTATGAAGTTCATGATTTTTCAGGTACACTAGACTATTACATACTCAGAAGTAAGAATAATTCATATTTTGGTAGATGTTCTTGTAGTTCTAATTTTGATAACTTATTTCTTTTCTCCTGTCCTCTTAATTTTAGGAATTTTTTTTATCACAACATTCAGACATTCAACGATATTAGAGCATTGATATCAATTGGCTGGATATGTTAATAATGATCTATAACTTCCATAAGTCATTATTATTATTATATTAAATGAATGCAACTAAAATAGTCAGAGTAATAATGAATTAATCAATAGAAATAATGAACCAACCAATAAATATAAATAGTCAGAGTAATAGAGTAAGCTAAGTAGCCAATGGAGTTGATAGCTAAATTACTAGAGTTTAGAGTTATCAATCGTTTAGCACACTTTTCTCCCCTTATTTGATGAACATAAAAAAGATAAAAATAAAGATATTTATAGCCCTGAGGCTGGTGGTGGTTGGTCTATTTTGGGATAAATTTGGTGGCACGTATCGTCTCCTCTTAGGTAATGATTTAGAGCATTGAGGTCGCTCTTTTCTCTCTTTCAAGTTCATTGTGTGTGGTCGCACGTCCCGTCTCCTCTCAGACAACTATTTAAAGCATCGAGGTTGCTCTTTTTCCTTTTTCAAGAGCCTTGATTGGAGAATCTTGGATTTTTAAGGTTTCTCTCTCCTGTTCAGCCATGACTTCTTTCGTTATTGTTTCTTCTTATCTCCTTTTAGTCACCATTGCATTTTACCCTCCATATACGCTTTTTCTCACGTGGCAGAGATGATTTTTGTTAGTTTATTTATAGTTGTGGGGGCTCTTCAACCATAACTTCTTTATCCACCGGACGTCAATAATGCATTCCTCAACGACAATTTGTAAGAAGATATTTATATGGAGCAACTTCACAGATTTGTTGTTTAGGGGAATCTTCTAGGTTGGTTCTTCGTCTTCTATATTATCTTCACAAATCATTAACAATTTGGTGTCACTCAAGTGCAGGAGCTGATATTTTCACTAAGTCTTTATGGATTATATTAGTAACAAGCTCGATATATATAATTTATATGCACTAGCTTCAGAGGAACTGTTAGATATATTATCTTTATTTTATATTTATCTTTTATCTTTAGTTAGTTTGTTATTATTTTTTATTTGTATTTTGGGCTTAACTCATATTTCTTCTTATATAATTAGATAATCCTATGTGCATATTCAACACAAAGGAGATTAATCTCATACATAATTTTCACTATATTCAACATGACATCAAAGCTAAGTTAGACTTAAATGAGTACAACGGTCCATGTATCAAAAGTCTTCCTAACAAAGGGTTATAGGTAAGTGTGTCCAATTAAGATGAGCAGTGGTAGGACAAGGGATACTCGAATGCTTCCGTTGGAGGGAGAGTGTACCAATATGGAAGGGACTCACCTTTGAAGGGGGAGATTGTTAGAATTCCAAGTGTGAGTCTAAGTTCCACATTGGAAGTAGAGCACTATATAAAAGTGAAGACCCATTAATCCATTGCCTTCAGGTTTTTGATAGAGAGTGGTGTCAATCCCTTATGTGGTTAAGCTCATATCTCATTGATGTTGTATCTCCCTAGCAAACCTCTTCCTTTATAAACCTAATAAGTGGTAGACAATGATGCCATTGACAGTGGTAGATGGCGCCACCATCAACAATGGCGGGTGTAGTGGCAAAGGCAACAAAAATGTTTTCCTCAAAAGAACTTGGCTTTAATAAGAGAGCCCCTTTTTATAACTGGTGGAAGATGGTCTCTTTGCAAAAACACAAAGCTCAAGACTAAGTAGCAAATACATGGAAAATGCTTCTAGAAACTAGGTCATCAAAAGGAGACTCTTTTAGGTTTGTAGGGCTCGACCTAGCTTGTCCACCAAGGCTCTTATGTGGAACCTTTAATCTTCTAGAAAGAAGGGTCAATCCTTGCTCTCCTAGCTCTCTCCATATATGTGAGACTCCTATGTGTGGGTCCAAGGTTAAGTCTCTCCTCCACTTAGTGTTATCCTCCTCCAAGTTGGTCCTAACTTATTCTATAAAATAAACAATCAAACAAGAGGATCAACAAGTTCAGTTAACAAGGTCAACTCAACTTAAGTCAACAAAAGAAAAGTCAATACAAAACTAAATGCCCATAAAAGAGAGAAGATGAATATGCTTTTCTTTAGGACATGTTTATTCTTTCGAAGCATGTGCCTTCATTCTTGGTAGGGGTTAAATAGGCTCATCATTCTCCCTTTTTTGGAGAGAATTTGACCACAAATTCTTGAAGCTCTTCTCGATTTAGTTTAACTTCATTTAAGGAAGTATTTCTTTTATGAGGTCTCCAAATCTTTACTCACAAAGAAACCCCTAGCTTTAAAAAAATGATCCTTCCTTTCTTTATGCTTTTGTCACTTTTTATTTTGGTTGAAGCTTCCTTTTTTCTTTGTTTTCTTCTTTTTTCTATTTCTCTTTGTTTTTCATTTTATTTTTGTCCCCGTTAACCTCTTGAGGTGATAGAAATACTAAAGTACCTTTTTACCATGAGAGTGAAAAATGTATTTGTTGGTATAACTATCATGTCAGGTGTGTTTATCGAATTGTCATGGCCAATCTAGCAAAATATGTGTGGCCTCCATGAAAACATTACATAAAACCTCATTCTTGTAGCTTCCTAGGGAGAAGTAATTACCAGAATACCAAACCAGTAGGATATCTTTATCTTCCATTCAACAATAGGAAAACAAAGTAATGCTTAATAACCTTGCCTTTTTTTTTCAAAGAGAAAAAGGAGAATGAAAATGTCTAATTTGTGAGTGATATTTCTATATGATGAATCTAAGTAGTTTTTCTATGATATTTTTGTGTTCGCCTCAACGGCTCAAAACATTTACAGATTATCGAATATCTCCATCGAAAGGTGTAGAGATTCATTCAAGTGTTCATAGCCTGAACTCCCTCTAAACAGCTCATCCTATAAATTATAAGGTAGTCAAATATAATATATATTCGGTGAGGAAAAACAGAATTCATTAAGGAACTTCAACCTTACAGACTCTCAACATGGAAAACAATTCACTAAGGAAGAGACGATACCTCGACTATTTCTTAATCGAACCTTTCCCTCATATAATTAACATGCATCACTGAATTCCACCTAGGGCCAAGAAGTCATCCAACGAAATGTAACTGAAATTTAAGCTAGGCTAAGGGATTCAAACCATAGAACTGTCAAAATGCCGAACATAATATGATCAAAAATACGGATAGATATCTTTTATTATGCATAAATATTTATACTACATAATTTGTAACCAACTTTGAGAAATATCTACTAAACTAA
Organism: Vigna mungo; assembly: GCA_036885675.1. Taxonomy (NCBI): domain Eukaryota; kingdom Viridiplantae; phylum Streptophyta; class Magnoliopsida; order Fabales; family Fabaceae; genus Vigna; species Vigna mungo. The sequence continues at coordinate 18,730,711 of CP144694.1, forward strand.
TTAATTAAATAATATATAAAATCCTTCTAAGAAATAGAATAAAAATATATTTTTATTTAATTGCTTTGACTATTTCAATCACATGTTTGAGTCACAAAATTCCTAACAAAAAAAAGGGATACAGCATAATGTAGTTCTAAATATCTTCATACATTTGAATGATGAGCAATATTGCAGCAGAATATCTTCTATACATGTGTTCCTATTGCCATAGCGAAACCTAACAATATGCATCATTGAACGGCGGTTCATCAAAACTGTTTAGTGCCCCATTCAATTTGCTACAGTAAAATTGACTATCAAAAGTTTAGAAACCAAATAATATGCAAAGACTTGTTTCAGTATTATTTCATATCTTCAATTCTTCATTATGAAGGAACTTCAGTGGAAATGCAGTGTTGCTACTTGTTATCTTCAATTGCCGAAAGGTCGTTGTTCAAGGCCGGCGAATTTCCACCGTGCATCATTGCTAAGTTTGATAGTTCTAGATCCAGATCATATATCAGACGATACCCGCATTTCTTCACATCTATATCATAATGATCATTCCCGACTAAGTCTACTATTTCATCATACAAAGGTGTGTACTGATATTTAATGAATTCATATTTATTCAAAAAGAATATCCACAGGTAATCTGAAACATAGTCTGCGATGGCTAGATCAGAATCAAAAACCATTGATATCTTACTGTCACTAAACTTTCCTTTTGCTTTCGGAGGACAAATTGATGACACAATCCCCCTTTTGAACCGAGCTTCGAATATTACACAAAACACAGCAGCCACATAGTCATGCCCAAAGGGAGACTCATCAATCCTTGTTAACGTGCTATACTCCTGATGGTTGAACAGCCTTGGTATTTCACTTCCAGGTATAACACTTGAAAAAAGTGGGTTCATTGGAATGGACAACGGATCTATGCGGCGTTGTGCCTGCTACCAAAGAGAAAAACTATTAGTTCCTGGAATTTACACATAAAATTAGAGAAAGAGAAAGAAGGAGCATGCAGACCTGAAGTATTTGTATCATCCATGAAACAGTCATTCTCGTACAGCGTTCCCTTTCAATCTCAACTAACTCTGGGCAGTTCAAAACTTCTAAACCTGAGTTTATAACATGTAGAAGTGGTTTTTGTGGTGCGTTAGCCCATACTGGAGATTCTGTTGTTGGCCATGGCCGTTCATAAATTACTGATGGCAAGTGAGTTTGTGAAGGTAGCTCAGGCAAATATTTCAGTTGCCTGCAATGCCTTAAGACTAAACGATACAGTTTGGAAAGCTCCTTGAGGTTGGGTAGTTTGCAAAAACTGTTTCCACTTAAATTTAGCCTTTCTAAGCTATGCAATTTTCCAATAACATCAGGGATTTGAAGTAAAGCGCAGAAACTTAGATCAAGTTCACGAATGCATGAGAAATTGGGAGAAGGCAACAAGTGGCTAAATGAATGTTTATGTGTTCTTGAATTGAACAAGTGTAAAGGCGACTTAAACCACCTTTTCATGATGGATGATCTTACAGAAGCTTCACCTATACAAGGCCTCTTCGAATGACCTTCATCCCTTGGTTTTTCTAATAACTGGATATAAGACAGATTTGAACAGGACGAGAGATTCAGATAACTGAGAGAATTGAGGCATAATATGCTGTTGGGCAGGCTTACTAGCCTTTTGCAGCCTTTCAAATTCAAAACAGTAAGCTTTTTTAGATGATGAATGGAGGGATTGATCTGCCCGAGCTTCCTACATCCTTCGAGATTTAGAATTTCAAGATTTAGGTCCTCTCTAAAATGTGGTAACATGGTAAGACTTTCGCAGTTTTTTAAGTTCAAAAATTTCAGTTTTCTTATAAGACCAATGGATGGATGGATCTTCTCCAGTTTTATACATCTCTCAAGATCTAGTATTTCAAGATTTTGGGTCTCCTCAAAATGTGGCAACTTTATAAGACCTTTGCAGCCTTCCAAAGTCACATAAGAAAGTTTTCTTAGAAGACCAATGGATGGATGGATCTCCCTTATTGTTGTACAACTTTTCAGAGATAGCCACTCAAGATTTATGGCCTCCCCTAAATCTGGCACCTTGATTAGGTCTTCTGATGAAGAGAGATCCAAACGCTTCAAATTGTGTAAAGGCTGAAAGGCCAACACGGGAAACAAAGTCAATAATGACGCTTACCTTTCTTTTGTTTTTTTAATTTCTATGTTGACATGCACACACTTAAGTTGGATCTATCTGTCTTGATACGTCTATTATAATGGCATGTGAATATATATCATAACATTCATACAATCCATAACTATCTATACTTCGTATTTTCAAAACAATCATAAAAATAACTTCTGATAATTCTTCAAACAGAAAAACATTAATACTTTGATTGTTCATTTAAAAAACAGAAAAGAACAATAAGTAAATGTACCTTTGTATCTTCCCATAGTTGTTTGATTTTGCTATTAGCCAGGGACAACGAAACAAGCTTGTATGGTAGAAAACGAGGTGGCAAAGACTTAAATGGATATCCATGCCAACATAGATATCCTAACTCACTAGGAAGATAGTCCAGGCTTCCGGAAAATTCCACATAATTCAACTTGAGCAACTTAAGATGCCTCATGTTTGAAAACCCATCTGCGCTCAAGGTTGTTTTAAAGAGTGCGAACTCACAAACTACGGATTCCAGATTTTCTGCTGGCTACAACATTGAAAAGTGGAAAGAAAACGTCAGAACATTTATATGTATTTGATGAGAGGGTGTGAACTTCTTATATTTGGGGCTAATTGTTTATTTTCATATTCCTCATTTTCAAGTGTTGAACTTTGCTTCAAAATAGTTGATGAAATTATTTTGTCCTCCCACCTTTTCTGATAGGTTCTTTAATCAAGAACCTAAACCCACTCACACTAGCACACACAAAGCACACCAGAATCTTCTGAAAAACCTCTTATAGTATTATTCACAGTAAAGAATACAGTGTATGTGGATAACCAGAGAGCCTAATCTCCCCCTTACAGGAATGACCTGTACAGACTACAATTCACCCAAAAGTCCCTCTAAGTGGACTATCACACTTATTTATACTATCCTTACCCGCTCCTCCTAACTGCTCAGACAGTTAGGCTAACTAACTCTTTTCCTCCTTTCATACACCCGTAACTTCTTAACATTTTCTTTCTACCAATTCCAAGAAGTCTTCTCATTAAATATGATATCCTGATTGATTATCACCTTCTTCGTCTTTAAATTGTAAACTCTACATATCCAATTTGACACAAAACTATAACAAATAAAGATATATCACCTACGTTCAAGCTTTGTTCTCTTTAGTTTGGGAACTTGAGCATAAAGACACTTCCAAAATTTTTAAGAACTTATAGCGGCATTCGAACATTGACTATGAGACATGATTTTGGAATCAAATCCACATAGACCATAGGATTTAATTTACTTCATCCACTTTTGAACAATCAATGTTGACAAACTTCTAGTTTCTTCTATAACATCCACCATATATAGTTAAATTATTCATTCAAATTAGTAAATATTTTACCAACAATTCTTCAATAATTGATTGTATCTCCATGGGACTTCATTCAATCACTAATTTAGAAATCTATTGGAATATTCATTCGAACTTTCCTTTTCTTTCACTTTTTTCATTTTAAAAATCTCTCTCCAGAGATTAAAGTTTGATTGTTCACAACCTTTGAATCTCCTTGAAACTATTGTTGAACATATCATCAATTTACTCTATGCTTCCCACATGTTTTAACTCCATGCTTTCTTCCTTTACTTTTTCTCAGATAAAATGAAATCAAACATCAATGTGTATATAGTTGATATGCTTCATTCTACTCATCGATATGGAAATCCCAACTTACAAGAACTTTGTCTGTAATTAGGTTATATAGTTTATATGCATTCGTTTCTTCATCTTACCTAGTAAAAAGATACCTCTTACTCCTATCTTCAAGTTTTTCTTTGTGATGAGCTAGAACATGGCCATAACCTATGCTGCTGAAATGACTCACACTTAGCCTCTTTCCACTCCAAGCTTATTGTGGTGTCTTTTCATCCAATTTAGTATGTGGGCATCTGTTATGTACATAGATAACACATTGTACTGCTTATGCCCAAAACTTCTTTCACATATTCTTACTTTTTGAGCATGATTTGAACCATATTAAGGATGGTTATTTTCTTTTATCGACATCGTTATGTTGTTGCTAGCACAGAGCTGTTAAGAACCATCTTATGCCATTCTCCTCAGTACTTCATAAAATTCCCTTATGTGAACTCGCCTCCCTTGTCAAAGTGCATAGCTTTTATGTGCTTGTTGGTCTCCTTCTCAACCATCAATCTAAACCTTTTGAATACTTCAAACACCTCCAACTTCTCCTGTAAGAAATACACCCAAGTCTTACGAGAAAAGTCATCCAAAAATGAAACAAAATACTTCTAACCATTGAAAGATTCCGGAGTAATCAGTCCACACAAGTCGATATGTATCAATCCGAGTTGTTGCTTTGTTAGGTACTCAGTTGTCTTTGGAAACTCTATCCTCAGGTTTTTTGAGTACACATTCCTCAAAAAACTTCTTGTCAAGCTCCATACTCGGCAATCCGTGCACCAATTATTTCTTTGAGAGTTCTACCAGCCCACCAAAATTCAAATGGACGAAATACCACACCATGGCTAGGTCCTTCACATCAAGCTTCAGGCACTTCTTCTGTAGAATATATAGCTCCAACTTATACATCTTATTTTTCTTTATCTCTACTCGTGCAACCAAACGACCGAGTTTATCTTTCAAGTACCATACTCGGTCCTTCATTAGAACCAAGTTGCCATTCTCCATTATTTGACCTATGCTCAGTATGTTACTTTTTGAGATCGGTTACATAGTACACATCTCTTATCTCTATCCAACTCGACCATTCTTCTATAGATATTGGATTGTTCCCCATACTTTCCCCACCATTTTGGAGTCGTCTCCAAATGACACATGTTTGGCCTTAACCTTGGAGAGTTCTTTGAACAGACTCTCATCTCCACACATATGGTTCCTCGCTCTTGTGTCCAGGTACCAAACCGAGTTGTATGCGTAACCCGGACTAAGCTCGACATCTAATTTTCCATTCCAACACAAACCAACTAACGATCCCCTTGATCTCGTGCAGCTTAGATTCAGCTCGACATTTAGTTTATTCATCATCTCACAACCCGGACCCAACTCGACATCCAGTCTCTTCATCATCCCACAACCCGGATCCAGCTTGGCATCCGGTCTCCTCGTCATAACACAACCCAAACCTAGCTCAACATCTGGTCTTCAGCTCGGTGTCCGAGCTCCTAGACATAATAAGAATTCCTATCTTTTCGGTAAGGAAATTTTTCTCCTTTTTCTTCTTAGAGCGGTAGTATTTTGCAATGTGACTGACCTTACCACAGTTTTGCATAGTGGACATGCTTGCCACACTTAAAACACTTAACTCTAGAATTTGACCGACCTCCTGACCTCTCCCTTGTCCATGGCCAAGCCAGTTCTACAGCCTAGTATGTTTTCTGTCATCTTAAAAATGACCTCAGCCTCGTCCTCGTTGTCAAGCGGACAAACTATGCTTTCAAAATCATTTGTTAATGATTTTAGAATCTTCTCCATATCCCGACTGGCAAGCAATGGTTCTCCATTCTTTCCATGTTGATTTCTCACGGTCTCCACCCGAGTTATATATGTTGTAATTTGAGATAATATCTTTAGAATCTTACTAATTAGAGAAAATAGATTGGTGGCAAAAGGATATACTCAAACATATGGGATTGATTATGAGGAGAATTTTGCCCTAGTGGCAAAGATGAATAGAGTTCGAGTTATTCTCGCTTTGGCTGCCCATTTTGGATGGGACTTACACAAGCTGGATGTGAAGAATGTCTTTCTTCATGGAAATCTAGATGAGGAAGTGTACATGGAGATTCCCCCAGGTTTTGAAGTGAAAAATGAAAGAAACAAGGTATGCTTCTTGAAAAAAGCATTGTATAGTCTTAAGCAATCCCCTAGAGCATGGTTTGGAAGATTTACAAAAGCAATGGTTTCCTTGGGATACAGACAAAGAAAAGGAGATCATACTCTATTCATAAAGCACTCTTCTACAGGTAAACTCACTCCATTGCTTGTCTATGTGGATGATATAATTATTGCAGGAGATGATGAAACAGAAAAATTGGCATTAAAAGAAAAATTGGCAGCTCAATTTGAAATGAAAGACCTAGGAAAACTCAAATATTTTCTTAGAATAGAGGTTGCCTACTCCAAGAAAGGAATTTGCATCTCCCAAAGGAAATATGTACTTGATCTCCTCAAAAAACAGGAAAACTGAGATGTAGAACCTCAACAGTTCCTATAGAAAAGAATCACAGAATTGGAAGTGAAGAAAGTGTTCCTGTAGAGAAGGCCCAATATCAGAAATTGGTGGGAAAACTGATTTACCTATCACACACAATCCCAAACATTGCTTATGCAGTTAGTGTAGTGAGCCAATTTATGCATGATCCAAGAGAGAGACACATGCAAGCAGTTGACAAAATTCTCCAATACTTGAAGTCAAGTCCAAGAAATGGGCTATTATTCAAAAGGGAAGACACATTGACTATGAAGATATATACTGATGCTGACTATGTAGGTTCTATTACTGACAGAAAATCTACTTCTGGGTATTGTGTATTTCTTGGAGATAGTCTGGTAACATGGAGAAGCAAAAAGCAAGATAGAGTATCCCGTTCTAGCACAGAAGCTGAATTTCGAGCCCTTGCTCAAGGAATGTGTGAAGGACTCTGGATGAAAATCATTTTGGATGATCTTAAAGTCAAACTGGAGAACCCGGTGCAACTACACTGTGACAATAAGTCTGCTATGAGCATAGCCCATAATCCAGTACAGCGTGATAGAACCAAACACATTGAAATTGACAAACATTTCATCAAAGATAATCTTATCAGAGGCTTTGTGATGGAAGTGCCTGAGGAGTTGAGTCCGTTTGAAGCAGATCTGGATCCTCGAGGCTTCCTTGACAAAGGTGGACGCAGCGGAAAGGAGAAATACACGATAAGAACGCATGAGTCAGAGAAGACTCAAGAAGTTAGGGTTTGTTCGGTGAGAAATCCTAAGAGGATGAAGAACTCTATTCTGGACATGGAGGAACCCTAGAAATGGGGGAAACTCAAAAACGAACCGATTAAACGGTGAGAAATAGGGATTAAACGGTGGAAATGGTAAATCAATCGGTGGAAAGGACTTTGAACAGTGAAACAGGTTTTTTGATCGATGGAAATCAAGAAAGATGGTGGAAGAAAGTGGTTCTGTGAAGAAAACTAGACTTACAGTGACAAAGAAGTGATTCTGTGATGAAGATGGATCGGAGACGATGCAAGCAGAATGAAGTGCTCTCTCAAATGCGCGAGATGTGGTTCAGCGAATGATGAGAGCGTGAAATGAAGACGCTGGATGATGCAAATCTGTAATGTGATGAAGACGTGGCGAGGGAGAACGCTACGCATGGCTGATGACGTTGCAATGTGGTGGAGGAGAGAAAATTAAGGTGGAAGCACAGTGGAATTTGGAAATGAAATGGAAGAAGTGTGCCTGGAAGGTGGCTAGAGGCGGTTCATTGAGACTCTCTAGCATGAACTTTCAGAGAGAATTGTTCTGGAGCTTTTCTCAACATACTACAATGGTGGAGACGGGTATTTATAATAACCCGTGCTCCAGGAGAAGTGGACTACATGTACACTAAAAGTAAAAGAAATACATGAGGCAGTATGCCATCACTTTGTGATTATAACTCATGTTCCTACAGAACTTCAAATAGCAGATATTTTTACAAAAGGGCTTCTTCCGGGTAGATTTCAAGATTTGGTAGACAAGTTGGGAATGATTGATATTCATTTACCAATTTGAGGGGGAATGTTGTAATTTGAGATAATATCTTTAGAATCTTCCTAATTAGAGGAAATAGATACATAATATTTTATTTTATTTTATTTTTCCTAGTTTTCCTAGTTTCCCTATTTTCCTTTATAGGAGAACTAGATTATTACAAATAGAGGGTATGAGAATGTATTTTATATAATTGAGAATAATAAAATAAGTCTTATTTTCTACTATATACTTGGTCACTCATTCTCTCTCTTCCATCTTGAAGTTTTCAAACTCACATCTGAGAGTTTAAAGTTGGACTTGCTTAACACGGTCATCCAGAATCTCCCACGCTTCTTTTGAAGATGCAGCTTTTGCTATCTTCTCAAAGCTAGACTCATCCACAACTTTGTACAATAGGTACAAAGTTGATTTTTCTTTTACTTGTGTTTTTCTCAGTGCAACAATTTGTGCAACCGTCTGGTTTTCATCCTCCATTGGTTCTTGATACCCATTCTTAACTACAGCTCACACATCTTGGGATCCAAGAAAAGCCTTCATATGTAGACTCCAGTTATCATAGTTGGCTTTTTTCGTCAACTACAACGGGGACATACCGTTTATAAGATTGGCCATCTCACTCTTTCTTCCTCAAACACTCAAGCAAACTTGCTCTCTCCTTTTCCACTCAGTCACTCAGGCACAATAGCTCTGATACTAATTTGTTGGAAAATAACTAACACAGGCTAAATATCTGAACGATAACTGTGTGTATATTCATTGAATGGAATGGGCCATTAAATAGTTGTGTCTCATTAACTGACCATCGAGTACATGAAAATAATACTGACCAAAATACTAATTGCGTACATAGATAAACCAAATATTGATCGATTACATGGAATTAACACTGACCACATACATTGAAATAAAAACAAAAACTAAGCGTCAACAGAAAACAAAAATTCGACAACATATAGAAACGAAAGAAAAACCAAAAAATAGAAACTTTATCGTAATTACAAATAAACTCTAAAATTTAAGTTTTTTCCGACAAAGAGACTATTTATCACCAAGTTAAAGGACCAATTTGGCTAGAAAAGAGAAATGTTAAGGAACCAAAAATAAAACTAGTCAAACTTAAAAGGAACACATTGAAACTTTTTGTTAGACAAGATAGCAAAATTCTATATTGTATATCCTAGATAAAGGTGAACATAATAAAATTTTATAATTAAAAACTATAGTACCATGTTATTTGACAGTATTGTTTGGAGATCCTTGTAGCTCCACACTCTGCTCCAATTTCTTGGTTCTTTAGGTGATATTTCACGAACAATAAATTGCCCCAAATCCATCAACAAGCGATGCATTTTAATTCTCCCGTCCTCAACGATCAAGAGTGATTTATTTATCAGAACTTGCAAGCCATATTCAGGATAAAATCCACGAAAATTTAGAATTTCTACTACATGTTCCACTTCATAGCCATGGAGAAAGCAAGATATGTCAAGAAATATTTGCTTGTTTGTAGAATCCAACGCTTCAAAACTTATTCTAAGCAAATCCATAATCTTTTTACTTTTATTTTCTCTTAGCATAGCTAATGCACTTCTCCATTGTGACACACTTAGACCAAATAACGATGAACCCAATATTTCAATTGCAAAAGGATGACCCTGAGCATGCCATAGTACCTCATTTGTCATCTTTTCAAAACCATTCATAATAACATTAGCTTTGAAAGCATGTCTACAAAATAATTGAACGGCCTCAGTATTCTCTAGTGGTTGTACTTGGTGAACCTCGTCTACTCCATGTATCCTCAATATTTGTTCATCTCTGGAAATTATCATGATTATGCTCCCTCTACCTAAGCAATCACGTAACATAGTGTCTCGATTCCCTGTAAAAATCTTTAGCTGTTCAACTTCATCAACATTATCAAGAACTATAAGTGCCTTTTTACCTTGTAGCCTTTTCCATATCAAATAAGTTCCCTGAGAAACATTGCAAATCTCTTCACATTTTTCATTTAGAGAATGAGAAAGCAATTGCTTTTGTACACCTAATGTACTAGAATCTCCATAAATCTGGTTCACATCATCAATATAACAAGTAAAATCATATTGATGAGAGATTCCTTCGAATAAAGCACGAACAAGAGTTGTCTTTCCTATTCCATCCATTCCAGTGATTCCAAAAACTCTAACATCATTACTTGACTCCGAATATAAGAGTTTTGCTAATTCCTCGACACGAAATTTCATCCCGACTAGATTATCATTTGGAAGACTTGAAAATTTATGACCCAATATATCTGTCACCTTTTGAACAACTTCTTCAATCCCTGCATACTGTGGCCTGCCATTTATTGAAAATAAGAAATGTCAAGTCGTCTCCCAAGAGAACCAAACATATATACACAGTAGACTATCAACTCATCTCCGATCAATATTTATTCTCTCTAAGTCTTTCATAAAAGATTGGAATAGATTCTTCTCCCATTCAAACCATTCTTCATCCTTTCAAAATTCCATTCCCATTTATCCTCTTCCCATTCCCCACATTTGGTTATTGTTCTTTCTTAGGTAGGAATCTCTAAGTGACCGCTTCCTTACCCATACATCTTCCCAAAAATTTATTATAGTCCCCGAGCCAATTCTCAAAGTTATACTTCCCTTAAACCAAGTTCTTTCTTCACTAAATTCGCATACCTATTGGAGATTGTTCCACCAACGAGATTCCCTCTATCTACACTTTCAATCATCTAAGCTTCTTCATGAACCATATTTTGATTTTAAAACATCCATATTTCGAGTCTAAAACATCCTTCCATAATCCTTCTCTTCTGTATATAACCTCCATTTCCACTTAGCCACAAGGGCCTCACGAAACATATTTAAATATTTTAATGCTAAGACCTCCCTCTCCCTTTGATTTACATGAAGTTTCCCATTTAACCTATTCTATTTTCCTCTCATCTGTCCAATCCCACAAAAAAATTCTTTGTATTCTCATAATGTGTACACTAAGGAAGGTTGATCCATATCCAATTATGTATTAGACAAAGTTTCATTGTACAACTGTATATAGGTAATGTTTTCTTATATAATACATATTCTTATTAAATGAATATATATCTATGGTATGAATAGGTAAGTGCACCTTTTATAGTCTTATACGTAGTAAATTTAGATTTATCATTAAATGAGAGAAGATTGCTTACTTATTTCTGATGTCCCAGCCACTGAGATTGGCCACTTGGGTGAGAGCTTCTCTCCATCTTTGCACTTCCTCCATCCTTTCATTATCTTCTCTAAATCTTTCTTCGAGTTCGACAAAGGGTTTCTCAAAATATCCACTTTGTTTTCGCACATCTGACGGATCCACATCATAAAAAATAGGTAGAATATGTCTTCCTGGTGCTTCAACGAAATAGCAAATGTGGGCAAGTTCACGCAAGCACCAAGTGGAGGAAGCATAGTTCTTAGAGAACACCACGATGAAAATGCGAGACCCTTCAATTGCTTGTTGAAGTTCCGGTGCTATGGATTCACCTTTCTTGAGATCTGCATCGTCTTTGAAGGCATGAAAGCCTTTTCTACGAAGAGCTTGGAAGAGAAAATCAGTGAAGTTGTTTCGAGTGTCTTCACCTCGGAAACTCACAAACACATCGTATATTGTTGTGACTTGAGATGATGAAGAAGAGCTGCATTCCATAATGGCCTTAGAAGGCATTGCAAATGATAAAAGTAGAAGCGAACTTGTTGAATGAACAGCTAAGATTCAAAGTATGTATGCACAAACAATTCAAGAAATATAAATTGATCTAAGTCTTGTGGGCATTGAGTTGGTTTTTTCTTGGAAATTTCTCCCACTTTTGTTCCTCGTAATTGCTTCAACAATTTTTAATTCCCCCATCCATGACTTTTCTTTTACTTTTGGTTGAGTCAAATTGGGTACACTAAAAGTTGTAAACGAATGTTTGCTCCACTCAATATAATAATATAACGAATAATACTATTTAACACACTTAAATTTTTTATATTTATTTGATTTTATTTTTCTCTATTTTTTCTTCTTTTAAAAAAAATATATAAAAATTTATATTTTTATGATTATTTTATTTTTATATTTTATGTAAAATAGAAAAAAAAATGTGTTATAATACGGTTATTTTAATATAATCCTATCATCACATGCTTGCGCAAACTAGTCCACAGTCAAATATAATAAACTGTTATCATCCATGAAGGAAGATAAACTTCAATTATTTTGTCTGCAAATTCAACCTGCACCTCCATATATATTTTTTTTTATAAAAAAAATAGCTTTATCTATCAAGTATGCAATTCAAAAGTCAAAATTAAGTAGGTGAGTGTAAAATTCATAAAAGCATTCATCCCTTCAATTCCTTAAATTTTTGTAGTAGGAGGGATTTAGATGCTTTGCTTAGCTTCGCAATTCCCCCGCGAGTGAAGAAGGGGTTGGCCGTGATAAGACGCCCCAAGAAATGCAAATGAGGAATTTGGGCATTGGGAAAAGAATCATGATGATCTTGCCCTATCTCATCCCGGAAAAATTATATATGACACACGGCCATGCGATCGAATCCTAATTGGTCGGATGGTCATTTAGTCAGTAACTCAATCTAATTTATTTATCAGTGAGTGAAAAAAAATTTAAAGTGACTCATCACATGGTAATAGATTAAATAGATTGGTTTAAAATTTTTTTAATTCAAAAAAATTATATTTTTTTAATTCAAATTTAAATAATTTGACTTCTTAAATATACAATTCAAATGTAATAAGAAAGCAAATCCAAAAAAGAGAATAAATAAAGTTATAATATTGATCATTTTTGTGTCATTTAAAATTTATAATATTTTGCTCTCTTGAAACAATTTTTCTTTATTTTCATTTACAATACAATAAAACAAATGTTAACTTATAATATTAAAACACAAAATAATAAATAATTAAATTAAATAGTGGGTTGGTGAGCCAACCTGGCTCATCACGGGTTTAATCCGAGCGAGCCGAGTTGAAAATTGACCAGTATAAAAAAAATTGGGTCTCCACCACCACCCCTTGCTTCATCCACCTCCCCATTCCTATTTTACTCCTTCCTCCACCTTCATATTCCTTTTTTACCCTTCAGTACTATTTTATTTTTAAGGTTAATATTTCTTTAACTTCTACTCACTCAAATCCCCTACATGAATGCGATGATCTGGTTTATGCTTCACCAACAAACATTTGTTATTGACAGTTATGTTATTTCTTTCTCTCTTCGATCTCATCACCCAAACAACACAACCATTTTAATGGTGGACCCATGTTTCTATGTTTCATTTTCTTCTGTCTCTCTCTGTTTTTTATGCTTCTTTTCCATTGTTGTATCTTTTGAACTTTCTGATTGTTTATGTTACCCACACCAAGGTACGAAGAGTTAAGCAATCTCACATAAAAAATGTTGACACATTAGGAAGAAATATATGCCGCAATGTATTAGAAAAAATATTGTAGAGGATAGTTAATTTTATAAAAAGGTTGAAACATTTTATATAATCATTTAAATAAAAAAATTAAAATATTGAAATTTTAAAACTTTAAGAGAGGAATTTGATCATTTAAATTTAAAAAATTTTAAATTATAATTAAATAGTAAGAATTTTGAACTTTTGAAATTATTTTAATTAATTCATGTATACATTTTTCATTTTTTTTAATTCCTTTACTGTTTTGAAATTGAGATACAGGTACTTTAACACATTTTACTAACAATAATGAATATTTCTCTATGTTAACAATCGATTGCGGTTAATTTCCAGATTAATTTTGCAATCATTTTTTTTACCAACATTAATGATATATGTTTCCATTAATGTCATTTAGAATTTTTTATCAATGTCAATAAAATTATTTTTTATGATGTTAGTCATAAAATATTCATTTGTTAGTCATAAAATATTCATTATCGTTTGGAACCGTTACACCGCCGAATGACCACCGCAAACACCCTACATCGCCGCATCATGAAAAGCCACACCACCGCACCGCAAAACCAAACGGATATGGAGACAGGAATATGGAGAAGAACCAAACGGATATGAAGAAGAGAAGTAAGAGTTGTGATATGAGAAGAAACGGATCTGGTGAGAGTTGGAGATGGTGTGAATCTGGAAAGAGAGAAAGTGAGACTTGGGAGAGTGGGGGGTGAGGCTGGGTGAGTAAAAATGGGTAGGAATTTAAGGTTTCAGAATAAAGTAAATAAATAGGGTTAAAAGTAAAAAAGGCTACTTTTGTAATTAAAAAAATTTTGTAGAAGGTTGGGGAGGTAGAGGGAGAAAGGGTGGTGGTGGAGGGAGCAACACCCAAAAATTTTCGTTTTTTTTAAACCCAACCCAACCTGAACCCATGTTGGGTCAGGTTAGCCGCGAATTCTAATCCATTTTGATAGCATTACCTCTAACTTTTATTTTCTCTATCAAACACCTAATAAAAATTATTTTTTATTTAATTTTTCTTAAAATATTTTATATGTAAAAAAAAAGCCCATATACTTGAACTAATATGATAATATATATATATATAGGGGTTTGTTAACGCGTGTAAACCTGTTTTTCAGTTGGTACATTTTAACAATGTATATCGGATTATAGTAAACAAAAATACTCTCATATATTATGGATTCTAAGTTTTAAAGTCAAGGATATTTAAATAATTTTCATAAAAAAAAAAAAGAAACCCCAAAACCCTTACTCATCTCCCTCATTCCTCTCAACCCTTTCTCTTTCATCTCTCTTACTCCAACATTTTCTCTATCATTCTAATGTAGATCCAACTGAAAAAATAATTAGAAATACTCGTTGTTAAACAATTTACCTTTGTAAAAAGTTGAGTCATTGGCATATTCGCCTTCAGGCAAAGATTGATTCAAGATCTCTTCAATTTCATCATCTTCACTAACCTTTCTAATTTCATCATCTGCAGATGTTGAATCATCATCTCTTAAAAAACCTTCAGGTCAATTACCAATTCCTTTTGATATGATTACGCTTGTGAAAATGAGATAAAATTAGATAGGACAAAAATTATAAAATGAAAACTCATTATAAAACCATTTTTTGTAAGAAATTGTTTAATAGCGAGTGTTTCTGATTTTTTTCGAAGCGAATTATCAATTCCTTCGTATGTCATTATGCTTGTGAAAATTAGATAACATTAGATAAGACAAATTATAAAATGAAAACTCATTATAAAATCATTTTTTTTGTAAGAAATTGCTTAATAGCCAGTGTTTCTGATAAATTTTTTTAATTGGGACTACAGTAGAGATGAGATGACAGAGAAAAGGTTGGAGTAACATATGAAAGAGAAAGGATTGAGAGGAATGAGGGAGGTGAGTAAGGGTTTGGAGGTTTTTTTTTTTTTAGTTTTGAGAATGAAAATTATTTAAATATCCTTCACTTTAAAACTTAGAATCCATAATATATGAGGTATTTTTGTCTATTATAATCCGGTACACATTGTTAAAATGTACTAACTGAAAAACAGACGTACATGCGTTAACAAACCCTATATATATATATATATATATATATATATATATATATATATATATATATATATTTATATATATATATATATATATATATATATATATATATTTATATTTATTTATTTATTCTACGTGGCTTTTGAAAACAATATTTTATTATAATAAAAAAGTCACTTGTTATAAAAAACGACTTCAGTTGAATCAGGAGTAAATTATTAAAATGATACTTAAACGGATTGTTCAAAATGATTGGAATCTAAATCAATACTTAAAGGGGTAATTAGTGGTTATGACTTCGAAACAATACAAAAAGATTCATTTAGAAATTACTACGAATCCATATAATACTAACTTTGTACTTCACAATATTAGTGTTTTAAATGAAACTTAATCTCTTAATTAAAAATTGAATGTAATTTACTCATTGCTTAAACTCCTTTGTTTTTGTGGAGTTTTTCCAGTATGATCTCGTCTTTTAAGTTTTGACAATTTGGTTTTTTATATTAAAAAATTGACTTAATTGGGTTCTTGTCGTTAAATCAACTAATGAGATTAAGTTTTTGATGACCTGTGAGGGTGAAGTGGACATTTTTTGAGACGTGGCTTGCACAGACCATTATATGTGGTTTTTATTAATTAAACCCTTGCACGTGACATTTTCTTAAACAAACATTTTAAATATTGAGATTTTTATGAAATATTTTAAAATTAGGGTTCATTGAAATTTGAATTAGGATTAAAATTGGAAAGAGAAAATCTGAAGCGGAGTGTATCGTTCAATTCCTATAATTGTAAAAGGGAGAGGGTTCTAGGATTGAAATGCGGGTTCATAGAGTTCCTAGTGATAACGGTTGAAATACCGTTATTTTTATACTTAATTTTGATATTAAAAACACCCTTTATAACTTAGAAATTAGCTTAAAATCACACTTTTGCTTAAGTTGTTAGAATAAAAGAGTTGAAGGTGGTATTATTGGTTTTGTGCTTGGTTTTCTTTGTTTTGACAAGAATTAAGATGAATTGGAAGAAGAAGTTGAAGTAGCGAGGAGTTGAAGTCAGGAGAAGATGGAAAAGTGACAAAAAGAAGAACCGCAGTCAGCGCTGAGCGTCAATTCTAGTGCTGAGCGCCAACTTCCATTGTCTCGCGCCTGAGCACCACCGCTAAGCGCCAAAGTCTACTGTCTAGCGCCTGAACGCCACCGCTGAGCGTCATTTTGAGTGTCGCACCTACCGTTGAGCGCCAGTTTTAGCGTTGAGCGCTGATGACGTGGGCTTGGGCCAGTTTCTGCTATTTTTATAAACCATATAAGGGTTTGGACAACCCAGAGAGCGTATCTTTTGACAGAAAGAGGCGCAGAAACACTATTTTCACCCATCGGAGGTGGATTTTGGATGCGAAAGCTTTGATCTTCAACTTTTAGGGTTTTATCTTTCATTCTTTTCCATATTTTCACCTAGTTTCACCATGTCTATGGTGAACTAAACTTCCATTATTGTTGGGGAAACGATGTAATCCTTTGAAACTCTCATGTATTGAATTGATTTATATTATATATATGTTTTACTTCATTAATTGTTAGGGGTTTTCCTCTATACTCAATGCTTGCTCTGCTTAACTGATTCTATTGCATGATTATTGATTTTGTCGATATAGACACATACGCCGAAATCTAGAACTGGGGAAATTCTTCCAAAGGTAGTATTACCTAGACATAGGAATATGAGGGTTGGTTACACTCATGTGCTTCAGAATTAATTATTAGGGATGCTAGGAATTGTATGAACTCGTAATTAAGGAAAAACTTATTTACCGAGACATCAGGTTGAAGTGTTTTAGAGAGTGGCATTAACATTAATGAAGAATATGAATTCGTAAATACATGGAGTGGATAGGATAAGTCTGAAACCCCAACAACATAATCATCTCATATTTTATCAACCATTCACCTGCGTAATTTTTAGTCAATTGATCAAACACTTGCATTCATGTTTATTTTCTGCATGATAATACCAAATATTTTCGTTCTCAAGTCTTAAATAATCAACAAATCACATGACTGTTTAGGCTGTGAGTGTCTAGGGAAAACGATACTTGGATTTACCATTTATATTACTTGATATGATTATGTACACTTGTCGGAGTCTTAACAAATTTTTGGCGCCGTTGTCGGGGACTCGAGGTTTAACTATTCTATTCGTGTGATTATTGATTAACTTTGACTTGATTTTTTTTGTTTTTTTTTTGTTTTGTTCTAGCAATTGCTTTCTAGGGTTTTGTTTTCTTATGTATGCAGGATACAAATTGTACTAGGAGCAAGAAAAATTCATAACCTTTTTTTGAAGGATTGAGTGGAACTAGAAGGAGAAGGAGAAACAAAACATCTAGAGAATTGTTTCCTTCTCCGGAGATTCCCTCACCACAGGAATCTGACCAGAGTATTGAAGAGATAGCTAGAGAGAATAATGGAAGACGCACTCTCGCGGATTACACCACTATTGTGGGCCCTTATCACTTTAATAACATTGCAAGACCGAGGGTCAATGCTATATGGAGATGAAACCGACGTTGATACAATTGGTGAAGAGCAACCAATTCAATGGACTGTCTCATGAAAGTCCATATGAATATTTGACCACATTCAACGAGATTTGCAACACTGTGAAGATCAATGGTGTGCCAGATGACGCAATAAAGCTTAGTTTATTTCCTTTCTCATTGGGAGGCAATGCTAACCTATGGTTGAATTCTTTCCTGGAGGATAGCTTTACTGAATGGGAAGCGGTGGTTTCAAAGTTTCTGAACAAGTACTTCCCAAAATCTAAAATCAACAAGGGTAAGTAAGAAATTTCTTCTTTCAGGCAAAACATGGAAGAAACTCTAGGTCAAGCGTGGGATAGATATAAAAGTTTGCTACGGAAGACACCCACACATGGCTTTGATGAAACAATAATAGTCCTTTTGTTCCTTAGAGGTCTTGGCTCTAAGACGAAACTAATGTTAGATGCCTCAGTTGGAGGTAATATCAAGTGCAAGACTCTAGAGGAAGCATTTGAGTTAATTGACAATATGGCTATTAATGATAACGAGACACATAATGAAAGAGGAGCTCCACCTCAACAGAAGGGAGTTCTACAATTACAATCTCAAGATGCCTTGCTTGCACATAAAATCATAACTCAACAGTTGGAGAATTTGACTAAGACACTCGTTCAGTTGCCAAAGGAGCTGAGGAACGTTTCACAGGTTCAACAGCAGCTTTGTGAATTATGTGGTGGTGACCATATTGACGGTCAATATGCTTTTCCAGTGGAGGCCCAAGAAGATGTCAATTATATGGGCAATCAATTCCAATACCGCCAAGGTAATTTCAACCAAGGGTGGAAACCTTACCCAAGCATGGGTCAAGGGCAGAATGGACAAGCTGGACAAGCAGGACAATTCAATAGACCACAACAACAACCATTACTATGGCAACAAGTATCTGCTTTAAATGATAGAACCACAAAGTTGGAAGAGATGTTCCAACAATTTATGCAAGTGATTACCTCCAATCAAAAGAGCGCTGAAGCTGCTAGGAGAAATTTAGAGATGCAGGTAGGCCAATTGGCCAAGAAGATGGAGGATAAAGCAGAGAAGCAATTTGGGGCTAACACTGAGGTTTACCCCAAGGAAGAATGTAAAGCTATAGTGAGCATAATTGATGAGGGGTGGAAGAGAAAGAAAAAAGAGTTGAGTTAGAAAAGAGAAAAGAAAAAGAAGAAAGAAAAGGTGAGGTTGAGATGAAAAAGAAAGAGAAGAAGAGGGGAGACAAAAGAATTGAGAAAATAGAAAAGATTCTTCTTGAGGAGTGTGAAAAGATTGATAAAGAAACACAATTAAGTTGTTTTAAAGAAATCTTCAAGAAATTGGAGATTAAAATTCCTTTAATTGATGTGTTACAATAGGTTCCTGTGTATGCAAGAATTCTAAAAAGTTTCCTCAAAAAGAAGAGATTTTTAGATGGGGAGACTATTGATGTATAGGGTACTTGCAATGTGGCTTTGTAGAAGGAACGTCCTCCAAAAATGAAAGATCCAAGAAGTTTTACCATTCCTTACATCATTGGGAATGTGAAAATAGGGAAAGCCCTAATTGATTTAGGGTCAAGCATTAATTTGTTGCCCCTATCTGTGTTTAAGAAGATTAGTGGTCTTGAAGTAAAGCCAACAAAGATTTCTTTGCTAATGACGGATGGATCCCCTAAGAAACCCTATGGTGTGGCGGAGGATATTGTGGTTCAAGTAGAGAAACTTGAATTTCTAGTTGACTTCGTAGTGATGGAGATGAAGGAGGATAAGGAGATCCCAATTATTCTTGGAAGATTGTTCATAAAAACGGCTAAGGTAATCATCAATGTGGATGATGGGACGTTAATGCTTAAAGACCAAGAAGAGGAGGTGATCTTCAATGTCTTCAACGCGGAGCAGTAGAATCAAGAAAAGAAGACTAGTCATAAAGCTGCATGTAAAGATGCACCAGTGACTAGCCATAAAGTTGTCAAGTCGGTCATCGAAGGTAAAAATTGTTTCTTGTCACAGGTTAGGGAAGAAGAAAAAGATGACAAAGGAAAGACGATTCACTATGACTTGGTGGATGCACAATTCAAACTTGGCTTACCCGTAAGATTCAAGAACAAGTTATGGGTTGTGAAAGAATTTAAAGAGAATGGAGTGATAGAGATTGAAGCTCCACATTCAAGATGAGTAAAAAAGGTGGATCGAAAGCAGTTGATGAGTTGGTGTGATGAAAGTAAGAGGAACACCAACATTGATGATGAAACTTGAGCTTTATTGGGTCAAGCTAATGACGTTAAAAGAGCGCTTGCTGGGAGGCACCCTAGTGATTTAAAAACATTGATTTTTTTTATTTATTTTGGTGATGTAATTTTAAAACTTTGAACATTGTTTTGTTTGGTTATGAGCTTGCTAAGGCGTAGCATCTATTGATGGATGCTAGATGATAGAGTATCTACTAAAGGATACTAAGCTACTAAACACCTACTGATGGGTGATGGTGAGAAGAAATACACCAATTAATGGGTGTTAGAGGACTCATGCGTCAGGCTCGTGACGTTAAACAAGCGCTACCTGAGAGGCAACCCAGTTGATTTAATTTATCTTTATTTGTTTTGATTTATCTCTGTTCTAGTTGCATTATAGGGGCTTAATTGTTGAATGTTTGAGTGGTGTGAGAGACTAAGTGTATTGATTAAGTGAGGGGGTGTGAAGTGAATGGAAAATATATGAAATTTGAAAAATTGAGAGTTGAGGCTGAGGGGATTTGGTCAAGAATGCTAAGGGCAAGCTAGAAAAGAAGAGGATGAGTGTCGCGCTCACCGCTCAGCGCCAGTCTGGCGCTGAGCGCGACTTCTACAGATTGGGTTTTTAAAATTGGGCTTAACGTGAGTTGGCCCATTTGAAAATTTCTTTACCCTAGGTCTTGCCTAGCCGTCTCATTCACTCCTCATTCACTCTAGCCACTCCAAAGCACTCTTTAAAGACTTTCTCTCCACTTTCCCCTTCATCCCTCTTCACAAAACCCTTTCTCTACCCATTTTGAATCAAGCTTCCATCCAAGTTTGGGGTTTGTTGAGAGCATTGCTGTTAGGGTTTTATTTCTTCATATTCATAGGGCATTCTTCACACATTGAGCATCTTCATCCAAGTAAGTGCATGCATTTTACATTCTAGGGTATTTGAAAGCATGATTTTGAATAAATATGGTTGTCTAAGCATGATTCTTGAGGAATTTTGATGTTTGTGCATGATTGGTTGAAATAATCACTCTTTGGACCGATTAAATTGCTTGATTAAGGACTGGAACTAGGAAAAAAACATGTGAATGGAGTTTAACGGCCAACTAAGGCAATTATGCAGATAAACTAATTGCCCCATAGCACCAGTCTGGTGTTGAGCGCGATTTCTGTAGAAGTGTGATTTGTGTGTTGTCTGGACGTTTCTTGTTCCAGGTGATGCTGAAGGCCCTTGTTTTGCCCTCAGCGATGATAGGAAGCGTGTTTGGAGGTTGTTTTGTGATTTACTAATGCTTGACAATACTTCTTGTGGTTTTGTGAATTGTATTTGATGCAAGGATGACCTCCTCATCAGGGAAGAGAATCAAGACCTTGGGAAACAAGAGGAAGGAAGTAGAGCGTCTTATTCTAACAAATTCCTCTCTCGGAAGCATGAACAACACTTCTTGATTGTCCAAGACAGAAGACTCTTGATGGAGCGTAAAGCGGGGTGGATACCAAATTTGGCCCCACAATTTGGAGCGGAACTAGAGAGAATAAATTGGGAGAATGTAGATGCTTACCCTGCACCAGCAAACATAGAAGTAGTTGAGGAATTCTACACCAACGCAAGGCCTTTCAGCGATACTCACACAGAGGATTGCATGAGCTATGTCAGAGGAAAGATTATTCGGTTTGATCCTGATACTATTAACAGGTTTTTGCATGCTGAATGGACTGGTGTACAGTGTCAGTTTGCACTGAACATGGAAGAAGGGGTAAATTTTGATGATATGGAGAGGATACTGTGTGTGCCGGGAGGGCATTTTCAGAGGAACAGGAATGGTGTGCCCGTTCATATTAGGAGAGCTGATATGACTCCTATGACAAAGTATTGAATGACATATACTCATGCCAACCTTCAACCATGTTCTCATGTGTCTGATATTACTGTCAGTATGGCCATCTTCCTTTATTGTGTGCTTAGTGGGATGAACATTAACATTGGACAGGTCATAACAAATGAGATTCGGACTTGTGCTAGTACTGTGAACAACAAAGCACCCTTGGGGCATCCATCTCTGATAATGCTCCTTTGTGAGCTAACTGGGGTGAACACTTGCACACCGCTGATGGAGCGACCAAGGAAGGCAATTGATGATGCCTATTATAAACAATATTGCGGGGGAGATGAGGCAGCCCAACTAGTGCCACCACGACATTCTCCTAGAAGGAGAGGACCACCACCAGCGCAAGCACAGCCTCAGGTTGCAAAGCCTTTTCAGATGAGGGACATGTATATGTCTCTGATGGAGTCTAGGATGCAGGCATTGCATAGAGGGCAGGTAGCTACTGTAGAGATGATCATAGGATGTATGATACACCCATTGGACGGCGGTGGATGATGGACGAGTTCAACACCGTGGTGGGATGGCCAGGTGACCAGGCATAGGCTAGTGGAGCTGGAGCAGCTGAAGCTCCAGCTATGGAGGAGGATATGAGGAAGATGATGATTATGAAAATTTAGAGGAAGGAGAAGAAGAAAAGGAGGAGGAAGACTCTGATGATAGCATGGGATGAGGAGCTGAGATAATATCTACTGATGGATGCTATCATCACTAGAGCAAGATTTTTCTTATCTTTTGTTTTGTATTGTTGAACTTATTTGCTTTTGTTTCTAGAATAGGGTTGATGTACTCAGTTTGAGACCTATTTCTGATCTGATGGTTTGATATTGATTTGCATGTGATGGGTATTTCTTCATGATGCTTTGATATTGATTGATGTTGAGATTGTGCACTATATGCTGATATACAGGTGGTTGTTCACGAGCTATGTGTGAACAGATGAATGATGTTGTGATTGTGATTATGATGCTAAGCAGGATGTGTATTTGGAGTATGTGGAACGTTGAGTGAGCCTATATGTGAGGTTTTGAACTCCAGAGTTTTTCTAGTGAATGATTGCTATTCTTGTGAAAGCATGAATGATTTCGCCTAGGTTTCCATGATTGAATGACTTGTTAAGAAACAGGTTGGCTTCGTTTTATACCAAGAGGGGGGTTGGGGGTGAATTGGTGTTAGTTCAAAAACAAAATATTTTCGCAATCTTGGTATGAAAATTCAAAGCTTTTGATCTTTCCTTGAAATGCAAGTAATGAAAATTTAATTCAGCGAAAAAACGTAGTTGACTGCTAAACAATTAAAGTCGACTGAACATAAAGAGTGCAGGGATAGAGAAAATCAAACACTGGTTTTTATACTGGTTCGGCCAACAATGCCTACATCCAGTGTCCTTCTAATCTTGGAAGCAAATGCACTATAATGGTTGCGGTTTTTACAACAACGAATTTATAGAAGCTCCACGCAAAAATATAAATCTCCTCTCTAACCCAAAACCAAATATAGCTGCACACACAAAACCAGACTTGCAGCATGATAACAGTTGAAAAACCGTTATTTTCATATGTTATTTTGGACTAAATTACGTCCTTTACTGCTTAGAATGAGCTTGAAATCAAACAAAACTCAATAAATGAGTCAGTCGAGAGTCAAAAGTTGTTTTTAGCGATTTTATGCTTGTTTTGCAGCAAAATTGATAGAAGTGAAGATTGCGAAAGAAGATGAAGGTCATAGACTCAAGAAAAGCAAGAAAATCAAAGAAAAGAAGAGTCTAGGGACTGCCCGGCGGTAGACCCCTGGCGCCGGGTGGTCAGACGGGAGGAGAGGACACCACCAGTAGACGCCGGGCGACAGACGCCTGACGCCGGGCAGTTTTGCGGCACGAGGGAAACCGCCGGGCAGTGGTCCGATTTAGGGTACACCACCAGGCGGCAAAGTGTGACGTCGGGTGGTGGTCAGCTGGGCTTGGGCCTGTTTTTCTGCTGCGCTCCTCACCTATAAATAGCCCTGTGACGAATTCCAATTCATTCTTTTGACAGAGGAGGGCGGCCAGACCTACTTTGCACTCTTTGGAGAGGATCTCTTGGATGCTTAGGCTCCTTTTCATCTTTTCTAGGGTTTTCTTTCCATATCTTCCATTATTTTCATCTTGGTTCACCATGACTATGGTGAACTATACCCTTTTGTTGTTGGGGGAACAATGTAATCTTTTGATACTCTCGTTTATTGAAACTCTTGTTTGAATTATATGATTCTCATATGCGTTTATTATCAATTGTTGGATTCTCATACTGTGCTTAATTCCTTTATCGTTTAACTCATTCGGTAATTGATTTTTGACTTTATTGATACGGGGACGTACAGTAATGGCACGAAATGGTGAGAATTTCCTTGGTTAAGCAATACCACCTCGGGATAGGGGAGTAGGACGACCAATTGTATTTGCTTCTGTTTGTAATGCGTTGCTAGTTGCTAGGGGAGGCTAGGGATAGCAAGCCGGTAATTAGTAATAGGCCCTTTTCGCCGAGGGATCGGGTTAAGGGGAGGCCAAGAAAGTTTGCATGCAATTAGATAATAATGTTATTTAAACAAGAGGAGTAAATAAAAGAGAGAAGATTAGATGAAACTGTAAATCCCCAACAACTCCATTCATCCAATGCCTAAATCTTGTCAATTGAATCAACACATTGCATGTTTATTTTCTGTCTTTGCATCCACCACAATTATTGAATTTTTCTCCGCAAGTCTTACAATTTTGATTCACGTGAACGATAAGGCCTTTCGAGTCTCATGGGAAGAACGATAATGAGTTATACCATTTTTATTACTTGATACGATATGGTACACTTGTCATTCCGCTAACATAGCAAGAATCCCCTCTTCTGCAATCTGCACCCACGTTGAACAATCCTCAATGTGTAACCAGCACTCTTCACAGGATGCCAAGCCTATCACAGCACGCTTCACAGGTTGCCAAGCCTATCATAGCAGACTTCACAGGTTGCCAAACCTTTATTCAAGTACAACACTCTTCATAAGATGCCAAGCCTATCAAGATCAAACCAGAAACACCTTCTTTGTGCAGATGTTGATCAAACAGTGTGCGCAAAAGAATCCTCAATCTAAATCTCTCTCAAGAAAGATCACCACTGTCTTCTTGGAGAATTCTTGGAGCTTCCAAAACTGAGAATTCACTCTAAAACAAGACAATGAAAATGTTAGATCACAAAAGTCTGAGAACACTTCGTGTTCTGTCCTATTTATAGTTTTCTGTTATTCTCAGTCGAATAGTCTATTAATACAGTCAACTGTATT
Organism: Vigna mungo; assembly: GCA_036885675.1. Lineage (NCBI taxonomy): Eukaryota > Viridiplantae > Streptophyta > Magnoliopsida > Fabales > Fabaceae > Vigna > Vigna mungo. The sequence goes on from CP144694.1 coordinate 18,756,179, forward strand.
AAAACAATTATAATAGACAGTCAACACAAAGGCTCCTCAGTCAACCAAATCAATGCATATTTAAGACAGTTGACCCAGTCAGTCAATTTTAACTAACTTTTGAAAAATATAGCCGTTGGAGCGTGTAGGCATAACATAATTCCAAATACAACAGTAATACAATCGAATGTGTGATGCACACTATCGACTGACTCATGAAAAAAGACTTTGAAATTCTTTTCAACTCAAAATCTCATCAAGCACAGGTTCATAAAATCTGTACAAAGATTTTAGCATAGTCGAATCCATTACTAGTGTATTCGACTGAACTAGACCTTTGTCATAGCAAATATAAGTTCATAAAGTGCTTGTTATCTTTTCTTCAGAAATGTGCAGAAGTAAGAAAAATCATTCAATACACGCATGTTCCATACATGTAACACATAATCAATCATAGGAACACACATTACAAATCAACAAAACATGTTCAACAAAAACAATGTTCATTCTAGTTTGGCATATCAGCTGAACATGTAATACTGGAACTTATGTACTGTTATTAAGCAGTGTGTTGTCATCATCAAAAACCAGTTTGATATAGAGTTTGTGTTGTCAACAATCTCAACACGACATGCTTATTTGTGTCATATGATCAAGGCCGTTTTTTATTAACCCTTTCTTAAGCCAATGCATGATTGTTAGCCCAAATAAAAAAGAGCACAATGTGTTCTACCCTTTTTGAACCTTGAGCCTTATACATGATATGAAAACCCTTGAAAATCTCTACCTTCAGTTAAGTTGAGAATATTCGTATGGTATTGATTAAGGTTCAAGTTTGGGGTTGTTGGGAAAGTTAAAAGTTGAAAAAGGAAAGATAAGCATTGAGCTAAGTGTTGAGCAATTATGAAAAGAAAAAGAAAAAGAAAAAGAAAATAAAATGCAAAGAAAGAAAAGCTCAATGCAAAAAAGGGGAAAGTTGGGAATGAGTGAGATTGGTTCGATTAAAGAGAGATTGATAAATCTATGAATGACTCTCTTAACTCAAGGATTTTGTGATTTAGAAAAACCAATTTTTCTTCTTAGCCCAACCACGTTACAAGCCATGAGAAGTCCTTGTGATGACATGTGTGTGTGAGTATGTTGATTGTGGTAAATGAAAGGTAATTTTGTTTTGTGACATTTGAATAATAGAAGGAAGGAGCGACCTCCAAAAACACCTGTGTGATTGAGTGAAATACTTTATCTGGTGAGGAATGATTCCATGAGTACACAATTACATCTATGCTTAGTTAATTGATCATTCATGAGAATGGCATTTGTTGGATATGATGTGATTATGTGAGCACCACGATGAGTTATTTTGAAACAAGGCATGTGTACATCTTGACTGAATTATGTTTGATGAGCTGATTTGAGTAATTACTTGTCTTGAAAGAAAGAGTTTTGGAATGTGTTGAACCATTGCAATGATTAGTGGAAGATTGAGTTACATCTTGTTTGCTTGAGGACAAACAAAGTTCTAAGTTTGGGGTTGGGATAACGGTTGAAATGTCGTTATTTTTATACTTAATTTTGATATTAAAAACACCTTTATTACTTAAAAATTAGCTTGATCTCATGTTTTTGCTTAAGTTATGAGAATAAGAGAGTTGAAGGTGGTATTATTTGTTTTATGCTTGGTTTTCCTTGTTTTGACAGGAATTAAGATGAATTGGAAGAAGAAGTTGAAGTAGCGACGAGTTAGAGTCAGGAGAAGCTGGAAAAGTGACAAAAAGAAGAACCACAGTCAGCGCTGAGCGTCAATTCTAGCGTTGAGCGCCAACTTCCACTGTCTTGCGCCTGAGTGCCACCGCTGAGCGTCATTTTGAGTGTCGCACCTACCGCTGAGCACCAGTTTTAGCACTGAGCGCTGATGACGTGGGCTTGGGCCAATTTCTACTATTTTTTATAAACTATATAAGGGTTTGGACGACCCAGAGAGGGTATTTTTTGACAGAAAGAAGCACAGAAACACTCTTTTCACCCGTCGGAGGCGGATTTTGGATGCGAAAGCTCCGATCTTCAACTTTTAGGGTTTTATCTTTCATTCTTTTCCATATTTTCATCTAGTTTCACCATGTCTATGGTGAACTAAACTTCCATTGTTGTTGGGGAAACGATTTAATCCTTTGAAACTCTCATGTATTGAATTGATTTATATTATATATTGCTTTACTTCATTAATTGTTAGGGTTTTTCCTCTATACTCAATGTTTACTTTTTTTAACTGATTCTATTGCATGATTATTGATTTTGTTGATATGGACACATACGGGGAAATCTAGAACTGGGGAAATTCTCCCAAAGGTAGTATTACCTAGACATAGGAATATGAGGGTTGGTTACACTCTTGTGCTTCAGAATTAATTATTAGGGATGCTAGGAATTGTATGAACTCGTAATTAAGGAAATGCTTATTTACCGAGACATCGGGTTTAAGTGGTTTAGAGAGTGACATTAACATTAATGAAGAAGATGAATTCATAAATACATGAGAGTGGATAGGATAAGTCGGAAATCCCAACAACATAATCATCTCATATTTTATCAACCATTCACCTGCGTAATTTTCAATCAATTGATCAAACACTTGCATTCATTTTTATTTTCTGCGTAACAATACCAAATATTTTCGTTCTCATGTCTTAAATAATCAACAAATCACATGACTGGTTAGGTCGTGAGTCTCTAGGGAAAACGATACTTGGATTTACCATTTATATTACTTTATACGATTCGGTACACTTGTCGGAGTCTTAAAACCTGGGAGATTTTTCGTGAACGGTTCATCGCAGATTGCTTCCTTGTACTGCAAAAAAAAGATGTGGAGAGATCAACCAGGATGCAATGCTTGTTTGGGACAACTTCTATTCAAACGACAACACCGTTTTATGCGGTGTCTTCGATGGCCATGGACCTTATGGCCATTTGCTTGCAAAGAAACACAGGGATTCCTTTCCTTTAAAGCTCATGGCTTAATGGAATTCCTCAAACCCTGACAGCACCTATAGTTATGCAATTTCTTTAGCACATCCATGAACAACGACTTGGAACCTTGTATCATTGCCCTAACTGAAATTGCAACGCTCAGACAATATTTTATCAAAGTTTTGAAGATCATGGACAGAAAATGCCATGAACAAGGGTTTCATTAATAAAAAAACCACATATAATGGTATGTCCAAGCCACATCTCAAAAAATGTCCATGTCACCGTCACAAGTCATCAAAAACTTAACCCTGTTAAGTTGATTTAATGGCAGGGGCCCAATTGAGTCAATTTTTCTATATAAAGGACCAAATTGACAAAGCTTAAAAGACGGGGATCATACTAGGAAAACCCCACATAAATAAGGAGCTCCGAAGGGGTTTAACCTTACTTATTCACAAAAACATATAAAACATTGAGTATCTCTCTTTCTCCTTATCTATTTTTTACATTAAAATTTAGTATTTTTTGCATTAACTTGGAAAGGAGAATTGTGAGATATATATTTATAACACTATAAGAAACACTTTAAGTCACATAGTTACCTTTGTTTCACTCCATCAAATTCAAAAAGCCATTAACAAATATTTTATCGTATAAAATTATTATTTAAAACACTATAGTGCAAAAAGTCAAGTTGACTTTGCCTAATATGTTTTGGTTTAAAGAAAGTGAAGTTTGTAAAAATGTACTGTAATTTTTGAAATTATTGTGAAGGTTTAGACTTTGCTTCTTTAATAGAAGCCTAAACTTATTTAAGCTTTGGTTGTCTAGGAACTGATTTCTAAAGGTTTCCAAAAATTTTTAAAATGTCATTGTTATCTTTTATATTTTATTTTAGTGATAAAGTTAGGCTTATGTTGTTTGTAAAATCAAAGCCTATTCATGTTTAGGTTTTAGTTTTACAAACAACCAAAACTTAAACTTTTAATTAGGGCTAGATTTTATGAAGTTTTACACTCGTTCGAATTCTCTATTGAATTACATCATTGTAAATAAGTTTCATTATGCCCTTCTTTGCCACTATAAAATCATTGTTCCACCATTCCCTATTCTTTCTTCTATTTTCCATCAAAGTAGTTAGAAGCGACCGCTGAACACCTCACCATTGTCTATCGCCCTACTATTCCCTTATTATTACACACTTCCACTCTCTATTGTTGAACCCGAGTTTGTCGTTGAAGCTTAATGTTGAACAACGGTGAGTGGCTTTTCATTCTTTTCCATTCAATTTTTTTTTTTCTTTTTCATTGATTTTGTGTTTTCCTTGAGGTTGTTTGTTCCTAAAGTTCACGTTATTGTTGTCATTCGTGTCTAGGGTACTACATTGTGTATCTTAAGTGTAGATATTACATGGTTGAATTTTATAATATAACTCTTGGTATTTTAGTACAATTCTAGCTAAGATTGCAAGAAATTGGATGTAGTTTCTTAAAGAAGCGAGCCAGTATAAAATATATTGTGTTTTATCTCTTCATTCATTATCTTCATATATCGTATTTTTTGTAAAGGTTCCATATTCTAAGAATTCCACATACACTTTATTAATTGATTAAAACTGTTTTTGAAAATGGTTTGGAAGACTTAAAAACAGTCAAATTTTTAGAACAATAAAGTCGCTCCCTTCTTAGTTGTGAAATAATAGCAGCAACTATTTCAACAAATGGTTGACAATTGATGAAATTGAATGTTGTTATGAGACATTAGAGTTAAGAAAGGTTTGGGTGAGTGTTATATTATGATTGATTTAGGTCCTTGTTATGATGTTTGGATGATTGTATGCTAGCTCACCCTTATATTAGTGGTTTCCGCCTACAATGAATATTTTTAAGCGGGAGTAGATGATCGTACAAATGTTTAGGAAGATGCACATCACTAGCAAGAGTGGGAAATATCATATGACGTTTTGGATAATGTTTTAGTCATAGATTTTTCCTTTTCAATAAAGTATATTTGTAATTGAGATTTTCAATAAAATAGGAATGAAGTTTTATTTTAAATTATATAATTTGTTGATTATATATTATAGTAAGCGAAAAGTTGGGGTGTTACACTAGCTACATGAACTTGTACTCTAACTTCCTTAATCTCTACATTTTGTTAAGGTTCACTCCCTTTAGCTTCATCATTCTCAATGAATCAGACATTTCTAGTTTCAAATTTCTTGTACTATGACTAGGATAATATATTGTTACTTTTGAATCAACTATAGCAAGGGTTACACGATTTGCTATAGCGGTTAGACGTATGTATTTTGAACAAAGATTTTTAGGAAAACGTTTTAAACAAGAGAAATCATGACACAAATATTTTTATATTGGTTCACTCAACTTGAGTTGCGTCCAGTCTCCCTTACGAACTCTTAAGGGGTTCCACTAATATTTTTCAAAGATTACAAACGAGTATAAAGCATTCTTGGTATACACCAAGTATTATCAATCACTCATGGTTCCCAAGTATTATAACCACTCTTGGTATCCGAGTATTATAAACCACTCCTGGTTCCCAAGTATTATAACCACTCCTAGTATCCATGTATTATAGACGACTTCTGGTTCTCCTAGTCAATCCTGACTAGTCTGAGTTTAACCATTCATGATATACAAGTATTCTTAACCACTTTTGGTTTCCTTAGACAATTGTATAGAACGTTTACCTCAATTGAGCTAAACAATACAAATGTTTTAATTCTATTTAGAATGTACAAGCAAAATCAGTGTTTGATTACAAGTACAAATTTAAATAGCTCTCAGAGATAGGATCAATACAATATAATACAATTTGTGAACTTATGAAGTTTTTCTCTTAGATTGAAGAGCATAAAATGATGTAAGCTTTGAGGTAGAGCAGAGCAAGTATTCAGTGATCTTTCTTGTATATGTTCTCTCTCTCTCTCCTTTTCTCTATTCTATTTTCAACAACAACATCTTCTCATTTTTAAAACTTCTTTATATAACCTTCTTGCGAGATGATCGTTGGATACAAAATTGACTTCATATCTCTTTTTAGGTAGCTAGTCACACTCAGGTCAATGTTGTAGGGTGACAGTGCTTTATCAATGTTTTCATTTATGAGTAGCTTGTACGGCCTTTTAGTGCTAAAGCTTTGAGAAAACATTCTAGGAATGCATTCTTGTCTCTTAACATATTTCAATCCTTTGTGTAGCATTTATGAATAAATCATATAATGAGAACAAGGCATGCAAGCAAGGAAACATTTTTTCATACAACATTAAATGTTTTAAACGTTGATGATCATTAAGCATGTTACGTGTTTAAAACATTTTGGTACATGTCAGCATTATTTGATAAAAGCATCATTTGAAGGTAAAGCGTTTGATGTGTTATGCTTAGAAGAAACGATCCTTTAAATGCTTATTTCATAAGGTTGTCTAAGCTTCAATACATCATTTAGTTATGCTTAGCAAAGCTTTACGTTTAAACGCTTTATCATTTTGTTAAAGCACTATGGTGATTAGACACTATTAGAAGTTTTATGGGATTTGACACTTTTTATGTCTTATGCCTTGCATATGTCTGAGATATCGGATAATTATATATATATATATATATATATATATATATATATAAAGATATCAATATTTTTAATGAAAAAGGGTTAGAACTATGTATCCTTAATTTTCAATCATGCATGGAGATACGTAGGAGTAAGGTCAGTCCTTGTCGAGTTTATTTTCCAAAAATCTAAAACAATCCATAATAATTTCTAAACAAATTTCAAAACAATTTTTCCAGATAAAGAATTATGTATCCACAATTTCTCATTTTGAATGAGAATACGTATGAGCAAGATCAATTCTTGTCGGACCTTAAAATAAAAAACTATTTTTGTTTATTATAGTGTTATTTTTAGGGAAAATTATATATTTTAAAAACTATGTCAACTTTGTACATTTAATTAAAGGTACTGCTTTTAGGTAGGTGCGATATGTGTTAATACCTTCCCTATACGCAATTGATTCCCAAACCCAAAATCCAATTTTCGTAAACTAGGTCTTATTTTATAGTTTTCCATAGTTTTTATAGAATAAACTATGGTGGGGACTCCAAAACCTCTTTCTTAAACCTTTTTTCCTTCGATTCACCATCCAATTACGATTTCAGTTGCGACACAACTATATGATTTTCACATAATGAATAGAGTGAATTCCTAAATTCTTGAGTCGGGTTTCCTCTTAAACTAACATAATGTGTAATTCATGCACATTCCATTTGCTTTTCATGATATTATAGTTCATTTGGAACATATCATACTCAAATAGTAATGAGTTAAAAATGAATTGCACAAGAAAATTGCCAATCCAAGAAACATGAGTCTTGTTGCAATGTTTGTTATCTTAATGACATGTTCATGCATGGTATGAGAACCATCAAACTTCATGGTGTTTAAAGCACTCATTAATGTCCCAACAAGGGACTTGTCAGCAGTTTGGAAGCCCTCTTCCACGAATTCCTTAAATTCTTCTGCACTTCCAGTTTTAGGAAAAACAAACATAATGTTACCTATATACTTATTCGCATAAACATCAAAATAAGTTTGTATGAGCTTCACTATTACAAAAACAAGCTTTGACATTCGTAAATTTCGACGTTTGATGTCTACCCAAACTCCGACGTCATAGCCAGACACGTCAAATATCACCATTGAGCGTTATACCTTGGCTGCTGAGAGAAAGTTTCTTGAATTGTGAAAAGTAGCCAAACTGACGTCAGAATTTGCCATTTCTGACGTCAATTGACGTGAGAAAACGCACTAAAAAACGTCCATCCTAGGTTTTCTTAATAAATCATTCGTTTTTACAGTTTTACCAAACCTAAAAAGCATAAAAAGAACACAGTTTGGCCTTTCATATATCCAAAACTCAATTTTATATGAACTAATCAAAGCTATGAACTATAGTTATCACAAGTAAAACTAGAAGATAAAGCTATCAGAACTCAAAGTATTAAAACTAAACTAATGTATGTCTTAACTTCATTGCTCCAAAAGATGCATTGCCCACTCTTGTTGTATATTCATCATTGTGTCCTCTGTTATTGGTGATGGATTGTTGAAGCGTTGCAAAAACAAGACAACTTTCTTATGTTTGCATTGTAATGTTTAAAGTTGAATGTGATTTTTAATATGTGAAAGATATATTATTTCCTCCGTCTAGTCATCTTCAATTCCTATTTGAATGATGATCTTGATCTAAGACATGACATAGTAGTTGCATGCCCATGAATTTGACTACTTATTACACTAAACATGACAAAGAGAATAGTCAGATATGAAGGTCTAAAGTTCACACACTAAAATTAATAACTTAAAGATCAATAAGTTCCAACCTTTGGATATAGTATTTAAATTTCCTATGCTCTGGGCCTACCCACAAATCTAAATAAATTTGAAACATTGGTTAATATATTAATATCACAATGAAGTGATATGATAGAATGTAACACTTACGTTTGTAAAAAAAATTTCAAGTCAGGTTTCATCTTCCTGTGTAGGGAAAAAAACCATACAAATGTGCATTGACTTGGTATGATCACCATCAATTGCCAATGGGCCCTATCACGAATCACAAATAGTGAGTCGATTAATTAAGTAAACCTTCATAAAATTATACAATGAATAACACATACCCACCAATGTATGGTTGATGTACATCTCTCTTTTGGACTCAACCATCCATGTTTGTAAATTTGATTGCTTGAATTCAACTGTGTTTCAAAAAATTGAATAGTTTGAGGTTCCAAAAATTCATACATGTCTGACCTTGCTCCACAATGTTGTTGTCCATGTACCTATAACAATAAAGTTATGTGTGTGTGTGTATATATATATATATATATATATTTAACATCTTTTCTCCATCAATGACCTCTAGTACATCATTTAGAGTAATATACAATGGCATGACACTGGAGGCCAAATACTCTTTAGTCGCACTTCGGCTCTACCACTCCTTTATTCAACCTATATAATTTGTCATTAGCTTTGTTAGAGGATCATCCTCTACTTCTGCCATGTCACGATCTTCATGGATCACAGGTTCACGCATGAGTTGTTTCTTAGGATAACAGAACTGAAATAAACATTTTAAAAATTATGAATAATTTATTTCTAACTTTGACATGAAAATACTGAGAATATCAATATAATACCTGTGGTAGGCCAAAATGTGACATGATCAAAGCTTTAGGGTAAGCTATAAATGTACCTAAGGTCTTTCCCACGAATTAGATTTCAAAAGTTGGCACATGCACTTGAGTGTGGGGGTCTCGGACTTCATCATTAAATAGCTCATACTAAAAAGTGTAGTCGATATGATCTACAACAAAGTATGAGCCTTTGGGTTCTCACACAACGTCCTATTAGATCTTTAGTGGGGATATCGTCGTTCTACTAGGTCATGGACTGAAGTCTTTCTTCAAGTGCTCTTTGTATTTCTTGTTGTTGTTGGAGGTGTTCCATGAAGCATTACTCTATAACAGTCATGCACTGGGTTAGTCTTTCCTCCATTTGGAGGTCCAACTTCCTCAACGCCTCCTGACTCAAGGATTTTACATTTCTTTGTGCAAACCCAAAGTAGTTTCTCGATCTAATAGAATCTTCAATGCCAAGCATACGACTTGAGTGATTTGGCTTTCCAATGGTTGTTGTGAGAATATCCTTCCTACCTTGACTAACATATGAACCTTGTTGCTCAACCAACTTATCCTGAATATCATAATGAAGTTTGTTAGATAAAATCATATGAACTATGGTTTTGGGTTAAGAGTTTATATGTACAATTCTTTCTAATTTTTGTTGAACTTATTGTGATGTCATTTGACCATCGAACTTAATCTGTGCATCCTTCCACATATCATGCTTAGTAGGTGGAGGTGCTAGTTCAGGGGACTCAAGTCTCTAATAATGCATAACCATCACATGAGAGTATGTGTGGTGCATCATTAAGTCTTTGTCTTTGTTTGGCAACAATTCTTTTTTTGTCAAACTATAAAAATTAATAAGTGTAAGTAAGAAATGAATGTCTTGTATAACTATAACAAAATATTTGAAAAAAAAAAAAACATGTTAGTCCCCAAACTCTCTAGATGCTCTAACCTACATCCACTCCTCCTCATATATTTTATATTTTCCACAAAGTGTCATGTTGCCTATTTCCGAAGACATAGAGATGTGTTAGTCTAGTATTGAAGTCCCTCTATTTGATTGCAATGTGTGATAAGACTTTCTTCCTTATCTTCTAAGTATTAGAAATGTCAACATTTTGTTGTTAAAAACAAAAATGACGTTAAAGATTAAAGTAAAACATATTAGACAATGTATATTTTTTAAGTCAACATACCAGAATATCATGCCATAGGAGGTTCTTCTCCATCCTGTACGTCATCCCAAGATGCAATAACAATGGAGAAATGCATTTTGGCCAACATACCCAAATAGCTCCAAAACTTTTCTTTATGTGGACCTTTAGGTGTACCTGATCAAGGATCAATCTCCACTATCAACCTCTCCATGGTAATCCATCGAGATGTGACATCAGGAAACCTAGTCAAAGATCTACCATGTCCGCTCTTTCCTGATTCAAAGCTCGTCACAGTTGAAAACATAGTGCTAGTAAATCATAAATGAACAAAACTAATTATTTCTACAAAGTTAGAATAAACAAAATAAAGAAATTGTAAAAGTGGAAAAAATAATAAAAAGCACCTATTAGGATATTTCTTTTTCTCCTATATGCCTTCATTGTGATCACTTCAAATTGTATGGATTTCATCGACTACGTCATCGACCTTGTTTTCAATGGTTCTTGATGAGAAAGACGTTGTCTCAAATATATCTAGAGAGTTTTTATCATCATTTACATGCATGCTTCTATCTTCCAATACCATAAACCATTTCTGATTCGTTGGATCAATGATAGAATATTTATCTTTCTTTACTAATCATAATAAATATTTCATCCACATAACTCATTTTGTTAAGGTCCTACCAAAGTGAACCTAAAGTTATCTGTCACCATACACGAATAACTATCATTTACTTCGAATTGATATTCTAAAAAATATTTTGCATATAGGAAACATCAAATATTACACCATTCAGTGAAAAAAAAAAAATACACAGATCGAATTTAGACACTAAATTTTCTTTTCCATTAAGAAAGCATAGTACCTCTATTCTTTTTGTTTTTACATAATCTATCAAATATTTTATATATAAAACAAATTAATGTAACATCCAAAACTAAGTATAGAAATTAACATTATACCATAAATAATTATATAATAAATTTAAATGTTATATAACTTTAATCATTATAAATAAAACTAAGAAAAAGTGATTGAATTATTTCATCAAATCAATTCATTTTTAATATATATTAATATTTACTGGAATTTTTTATTACATTAAGTAATAGTATTTTATTTACTTGCATATTTATTTTTAAATTGAAGTTGCATTATTATTGTTTATAACCTCTTGAAAAGTTCATTATAATTATATCTTGCACATCCTTAAATATTTTAAAAAACAATAATTTGCATCTAAAATTAAAAAAATAAAAATAAAAATAAAAAACTATACTAAAAATGTATTACGTCAACCACGCAAATCAGAAACATGTCAACGAATTAGTGCACTTACGTCGCAAAATCCAGTATCAGTTATAGTTAGTCGTCTCTAAATTATCTTATACAACGTTCGGTTGGCCAACCAAGGAAATCAATTGTGTCAATGAATTACATCACATCATCCGTCAAACTCTATAAAAAAGCTTTTATTAGATTATGCAGATTCTGAAGATGTGACATAAATTGTAATATATAGATAAATATAAATCTTAATTGTGTGAATGCGCTATTGTGAATTATGTGTTTAATCATACATACAAATCTTTCATTTATAATCATTCATTTATAATAGTGAAGAATATCCCTAACTTTTAGCTATATATATTTTTCTAATTACCAAGATCAAATCATATCTTAAACGGAATCAGCATCTTGAATGATGATCAAAAGTACTTTCTATGACAAAAAGAAGGTGTACAGTGTGGAAGAGCGATTGTAGGAAATATATTAAGCATAAAATGGATATCATATCAGAGGTGTGAAGCACATGTCTAAAGCCACAAAAAATTAGGCATCTCTCTTTCTCCTACCTACCTACCCTACAAATGTCACTGGAAAGTGTATTCAGGTCTTGCTCTTTCTTTTGCTCTTTCTTCCTTTACGTTTTCCTTGCTCTTTCTTCTCTCCTACAGAATTAAGAGCAATATATGTTTCCTCACATGCCATGATGACAGCACAAACCTCTGCATCGTCTCGTGGAATTTTCTTAAGGATAAAAGATGCAGATCTACCATCTCCAGCTGCCAAAAGTGTTTGATACATTCTACATCCATGGAAATAATTAAAAGCCAGAACCATGAGGCAAAAATAAAAACTGTGTAAAAACTGTAACAGGGTCAGGGAGAGAAGGCCAACAACTTACCGCAAGTAACTTAATACATTGTAAGGAAACCCAGCAATCTCGTACTCCCTCCAAATCAATCGAGCATTGTTCAAATCTCCAGCATTGGCACAAGCACTTAGAAGAAAATCAAGACACTGCCGTGACGGCCTAAGGCCCAGTTCATCCTTGATTGCCCAAAGCAAGTCCAGGCCAAACTGTAAATGAGTGGCCTCTGATTCTGCAATTGCAGAAAATACCTATAGACACACCGTTGACATTAGCAAGACATTTCCTTTTAGTAACTAGACATTAAATTAAATATATCAGTATCCCGACGTATTATGTATGTTTATAAAATTGAACTAGGAGAGAACATAGAACTCACTCCGTCAAAAAGGGCTTCCAGTACCATTTCATCATTTTCAAACGTATCCTTGAGTTGTTTGAGCAAAAGAATAGCAGAACTGAACCATAAGACCAGAGTATGAAGAAGATAAGCAACTTAAAGAATCAAACTTCGAAACACTAAAATTCAATGCGTGGGGGGCGGGGGCGGGGTGGATGGGGGGGAAGGGTGAACCTCAAACCTCAAATTATTGTTCCGTGCACAGTACAAGATGACCTTGAAGCAGCCATCAACCCAATAGTCTAGATCACTCATTTCGTTGAGTAGAAGTAGCAATCCATCCAACTCCCCATTGTGTTGAGTCAACTCTTCCTAAGAATGTAAGCAGTTAATTATAATGTTGAAGGTAGATAATCTAAAATAACACTAATACAAAACCTTACAATTAGACATGTAATTGCTTTTGGCTCCAACTTATGTCCACCTTTCTTAATCTGTTCATAGATAAGGAGACCCTCGGACAATTGCCCATGTGATACAAGATTTACGACAAGTACACTCTTGATTTCATTTAAGTTCTTGTCTGATATGTCTGGATCCAAAAGTACCTGCAACATGAAATACAACTTATGCTCTACACCAATATTGAAAAACGAGGTGATGCACAAAGTTACTCCAAAAGGGGGATTCTAGGAAAGCATTGGATACTACACAACATGAAGAAACTAATGATTAGGCTAATATTAAGTATTTATCAAGTAAAATTAAATTATGTGGCGTGTAAGCAGGATGGGAATTTGGATCCTCTTTCACCTCCTCCATAATCTTCTTTAAACTTGGATTGCCTTTGACTTCATCCAGTATCCCCTGGAACTTTGGCTAAATAGGTCTAGTGATCGCTTGCAATATCTTATCCTCTTCCTCCAGTTCTCCTCCCTTTCTCGACAACCCATCTGCTACCCTATTGGACGCTCATGTCCTATAAATTATGTCAAACTCATATCCCAGTAGCTTGGCTAGCCAAATTTGCTGGTTTTGAGTTGTGTTGCGTTGTTCTAAGAGGCATTTGAGGCTCCGTTGGTCAGTATAAACTGTAAATCTCTGCCCCAACAGATACGGCCTCTAGTGCTGAATGCTAATACAAGAGTCATCAACTCTTTTTCGTAAACTGATTTGGTGAGGGAAGTCTCAGATAATGCCTTGCTAAAGTAGGCTATTGGCCTCCGGTTCTGCTGAGATAAAACTGCCCCTATCCCTTTTCCTGAGGCATCGCATTTCACATGGAATGTTTTCGAAAAATCTGGTAACGCCAGGACAGGGGCCATGGTCACAGCCTTCATCAATTCTTCCATAGCTACTACCCCTGCTTGATTCCATTCAAATTTCCCATTCTTCAGCGGCTCTGTGAGGGGTCTTGTCATTTTCCCATAATCCCTGACAAACCTTCTATAGTACCCCCTGAGGTCCAAGAAGCCTCTCAACATGTTGCTGAGCTTAGGCCAATCCATCACAATGGATATCTTATCCCCATCCAACTCCACTCTTGTCTTAGATATCACATGCCCTAATTACCGGATCTGCCTTCTCCTAAATTCGCATTTCTTCTTATTGGCAAACAGTCGTTGCTCAGTCAAGACTCCCAGCACCTGCTCGAAATGTTGCTCATGCTCCCCAGTTAGGTTCCTTTGTTCAGGAGACCAAACAACACACACTCTTCTCACAATAATACTCCAAACAGCCAAAGCCAAAGATGAAAGTATGTGTATGTATATTATTGAATTTGTAATGTAATATAAAGAGAAATACAATTATGCGTCCCAAGTTCCAAGTCCCAAGGAAGCCTCTCTTCCTCCACTGGAAAATGTCAAGTCTATTCCAAAAGTAAAATATTTGATAATCCTCTCCCCACCTATTCTGTTATTATTTATACCCTCTCTCTACAAACAACTAACTTCTTTTATTCCTAACATTACTCTACTCCTCAAAATCAACCTTGTCTTCAAGATTGAAGTCAGGGAACTGTTATTTGAGGTAATGCTCCTCTTTCCAGATGGTGCCCTCCAAATTCTGGTCTGGAGGCTTGGGTGATGGCAAATCCTCCTCCAATGTCTTCCATTCTTCTTCGGTTCTATTAACTTCCCACATTCTGGTCACCTCTTTTTCAAAACTATAAGCCCGAAGAAGATGATCTTTGATGTCTTTCAATGCTTCCAACAACTCTCTCCCCTCTGCAGGTCCCTCTTTATTGGGAGTTAAGTCACTCTCTTCTGTCTCCCCCTCCACAAATTCTGCTTGGCTCAAGCTCCAAGCCAGAGTCATGGTTTCAATCTCTTGTATATAAGCTAACTCTTTGGATTTCCTATTGGCTCGTCTTATTCAGAGGACTGATTCGGGTCTGGTGTTACAACCTGCAAGAAGCCAAAACAACCAAGTATATTCCCACCAGCACCAATTCTCTTGTTTGCTGTTATATAACTCTCAACAAATTCTCCATTTCTATAAAAAAATCCAAAATGGTAACTTCTCAGAATCTTGACCACTTATTCCATGGTATATTAAAATCATAAAATTAACCAGGGTATCTTGACCTTTTAGTCGACAAAGACTTCCAAATATTTCACTAGGAAGCAATTTTCCTATGACTTCATCTCTTTTCCATCCAGTTAGCCTTTCCATGGCTGCATTCCATTAAGAACAGCAGGCACTCTCATCAGAAGAAAATATGGGTGGAATCAGTGGACTGAGACTTGCACGATTGCTTTGTAATCACCTCCAGCAATTTCATCTGCCACTAAGCGAGTCCTAACACACGGGAAAATATTTGCATTCTTGCTATGTCCAACAAAAGATTCTAACTTATCCAGAGGAATTCAACATAAAATCATTTTTGCCGCAATGTATTCATCCATGGTGCCATTATTAATGGATGCTCCGACTGCAACACGCTTGTTGGAGAAAACATGATTTGCATCTTCCAAATTACTCTCTAGTAAAGCCTTGAAGAATTCATTTGGCACTCCTCCATAGCTCAAAAGTGTAATTAGATTTTTAGATAAATAAGTTCTATTTGGCTTGATGCTTTTGTTCACTACCTCTAATGAATTTATGCTTTGCATATTCAACCTAAGGTCTTTCTCAACTTTAAACATTGAATGCCTAACATGTAATGTCCTAGGAAGAAGCTTTCTGTTAACCAAAAGAGTGCCCTTAATTGTGCGACCCAAGTGAAAGAGACAGTACTGAATCAGCAAAGGCGGTTGATGTGTGCTCAGCTTCAGCTCCGTTTCTCCCATTCCCTTACCCATATTCTCCAGATCCAAGAGATTGTTAATTTCCTCATCTTCTTCGTCTTCCTACCCTCCGCCAGCATTGACAAATCTTGCCTGTCGCACCTCTGCCATCTTCTCACCCACGCCCGATGCTTGTGCCACCAAAATTTCAAACTTGATAGACTTCTTTATCAAGAAGTATATCAATACTTTCAATTCACCCCAACACACACGAAAGACAGCAAAAGAGAATGTATATTATGACTGTAAAAAATGATCCAATCAAGAATCACACCCAAGGGAAACTCCCTCCTACTGGAACAATGATCCAGTCTAACTATACAAGTCAAAAACTACCCCCTTGTACAATTCGAACCCTTATTTATAGTTTCTTCCTCTTTATAACAAACTAACAAACCGCTCCTAATCACCAACCACCTTTCCCGCTATTTCCCATTATTTTTCTTTCTCCTTTCATACACCTTTAATGCTCTACCAGAAGAGGCCACAAATAATTGTAGAAAGCAAAAATAATTATCAAGAGAAAGAAATAACCCTAAAAAAGTTTAGCAAATTCCAATGAACTTCAATCACAATGAAAACTACAGATCCTGAGGAAGGATGGAAAGGCGAGTCTGACAATGATGGTCGTTGTCGAAGAAGAGGCTAGATGTGCTATCACTCATACAGGAATTGCAAGTGTGTTAGAGCTCTAATCATTCTGATTCTTGTAGTGTGGTGGTTGTGTGGCCAAGATGAGCACAACGGTCAGTTCTAACCGTGGTAGTGGTGGCGGTTGTGTGGAAAATAAGACTGATTTATTATTCAAATCATGAAAATACATTCTCAAACTTTCTATTTGTAATAATCTAGTTCTCCTAAAAAGAGAAATAGGGAAACTAGGAAACCTAGGAAAAAATAAAATAAAATATTATCTATCTATTTCCTCTAATTAGGAAGATTCTACAGATATTATCCCAGATTACAACACTCCCCCTCAAGCTGGATCATAGAAGATTGTATGAACCAAGCTTGGAATAGACAAACTCAATTGTAGCGAACGTCAATAAACCAACTTGGATTGCAATGGACGAAGGCGAACTAGCACAATGAAACTTCAACTTGGACAACAATAGACGAGGGCAAACTTCAACTTGGACAGCAATGGATGAGAGCGAACTTGCACCATGAAACTTCAACTTGGACACCAATGGATGAGAGAGATTCCCATCAAAAATGGATGATGACTTGCAGCAGCAAACAACAACAAACTGCAAGAACAGATGAAGGGCCTGCAGTGGCGAATAGCAACAAACTGCAGGGATTGGATTGTCATCAATAGTGGCGAACAACAACAAAACTTCAAGGGACTTAACTGCCCTAAACAACAACCAGCCTTCAAAAACATCTGTCCTACAGAGGCAAACAACAACAAACCTGCAGGGACTACACTACCCTGCAACGGCTGGAACTAAAAGGCTAACAGCCACAAACCTGTAGGGACTTAACCACCATAAACAGCAACAAACCTTAAGGGACTTAACTGCCCTGAATAGCAACAAGCCTTCAGGAAACATCTGTCCTGCAGAGGCTAACAGCAACAAACCTGTAGGGATTACACTACCCTGCAGCGGCTGGAACTTTCTCCTCCTCACGAATGAACAACAGAACGTGTAGGTGGAAGAACTGGTGAGAACCGATCCGTACGAGGGACAAACCTGAATCCCATAACTTTGAAAGAATCAATTCAGCGGTCGGTCTCAAAAGAAAACTCACGAGATGTTATAACAAAGCATTGGTAGAAACCAAAAACACCATGGTATCAAAAGGCCAAAAACAGGTTGGAGGTCCAAAGTTCTCTGTTAGACTATTCCTAAATGGTGATACTTAATACTGTATCACAAGAAGTACAGGCTAAACTCTAGCCCAAGAAGGAAGTTCTTTGCAGGGGCTGAAAAATATTTCCCCTCACGGCAAACAGCGGAAACGACGGCTAGTGCACTTCATGAGGCACTCTTAATCTTGACCAAGGAAAATACGATGAATTGTTGATGGAACATCACAGCTATAGAAATAGACTCCACTTCATGCCACAAGCCAACGGGGACATCACACTTGCAAGAGAGAATCACGGAATTGTAACCAGATGGTGGAAACAGGCTTGGCCACAGGTGTCACTGCATTTGGCGGCACAAGCGGCGGAGACGTCGGCAAGAAGCACCAATCAGTGCTGCACAAGAAAGAGGAAGAAGAAATCTATTGGCGGTGGCAGAAAGCCTGTGAAGGCAGAATGGGAGGGAGGAAGAAGAAGTTCATTGACAAGAAGAACTCAGCCACTAACAAGAATCAAATTTCCATTAGTTGCGAAGTGGAAAGGCGAGGTGACACCCTCTCCTCCTAGCGGCTGAGATGGAATCTCGTCAATCCATCGCGTAAGTGTGTTGCGAGGAAGACGAAGATTCTGTGAAGCAACAAAGATGGTAGCAATGGCAGCTATGGCGGGTCAAAACAGCGAGAGGAAGGTCCGACGAGAGGACCAGCAGTGGCGCGGTTTAATGCGGATGCCAGGAAGGCGGCGCGTGACAAACACGCACCTGAGACCAGCTGAGGCCAAATCTGCTCAAATATAGCCCAAACAAGTCATCACCAACCCTAGGAATGGGCTCAGGAGGCTTCGGCGACCCTGATTCCGGTGGGGTTGGCTGTCGCTTGAAGAGACGATCCAGATCCATTGGTCACAGGTCGGAACTGTGACGGTGGCCGGCGATGAACGGTGGCTGGCGACGTACGGAGGCAGGCGGCGGACGGTGGACGGCAAAGAAGTGAGGCGATACACAGCGGAAAAAAAAAAAACAGCAAAGGCAGTAGCTTTCAAGGGAATGGGTTCGAAACCCACTCTAATGATACTCAGACAAACTCCGGGCAATACTGGAAGAAAAAAGTCAGAACTTGACTAGGGCAATTGGAGCCCATTACAAAACACAGGTTAAAAACGAGAATTTTAAGGGGCTGCCGGCGACCATGGCGGTTAGCCGTCGGCAGACAGCAAAGACAGCGGAAGCGGATCAGACAAGCTCTGATACCATGTGGAAAATAAGACTGATTTATTATTCAAATCATGAAAAATACATTCTCAAATCTTCTATTTATGATAATCTAGTTCTCCTAAAAAGGGAAATAGGGAAACTAGGAAACCTAGGAAAAATAAAATAAAATAAAATATTATGTATCTATTTCCTCTAATTAGGAAGATTCTACAGATATTATCCCAAATTACAACAGGTTGAAACGTGGCAGGAGTACCAGTTTGGGTGGTGGTAGCACAATGGTCGCAAAAAACAAAGAATAGTACAAAAGGATGGACCTAAGCTTGTTACATCTATCAACATATATTGCCAAAATTAGATCTTATAAAAGGTTTGAGTGCAATTCTCACCTAAGAAGCTAGCTTTTGAGATTGTCATATGCCCAATCCAAATTAAAGCTTTTTCATATTTTTAGATTACACCATATTATCACAAGTGTTATTTTGCATATCTATTATTCACCTAAAACTAAAATTAAAATAAAAATATTAGCTTTTACATACCATAAAGATTTATTAAATTGTGGTATTTTAATTTATGTAATTAATGTGGGATGTCAACACATGCCCCTATGCATAGGAAGCATTTGAATCATGGAGATTGTCAAAAAGGTTTCTTTGTATTTCATTAGGAAAACTATACACTGGAAAAAGTCGCGAGGGTTGTCAAAATATCAACTCTGATAGGTTTTAATACCACATGAAATTGAGTTAGATCAAATCAAATCCCAAAAGCTAGCTCAGGAGTAAGGATTGCTCAAGCCCTTATAAGCTCTACTTTTCCCACATTTATAGTCAATGAGGTATTTCAACAAGGCATGCAGAGTAATTATAGAGAATCAATCAGACTAAGAATATGGAGAATAAGAAAGAAAAAGCTTCTATTATACTTAAGCTACAGCTGGTATCATAAATGTAAAGCAGAATCAAAGTTGGCTAAAATAGAAATGAAATAATCCCATAAAGGGGATGTCAAGCCCAGGGCATGTGAATTCAGAAACTATTTATGGTTACTTAGATCAAATTAGTCAGATAAAATTACTTGAAAGCATTAGCAGTAATAACTGCAAACATGACAATCTACATGCCGCTACTCATGATAATGCAAGTTCTATCATCTAGAAATTTAAACTTCGACAATGCCTCTATTACCCTTTTAGTCCAGTAACCGTAAAGCCAGGTTTACTGCTTTTATTCATACCTGTTTTGCCTTCTCCAAATTTCCACAAGCTGCGTATGAATGAACAAGGGCCATAAAAACTTGCTTTGTAGGTTGAATTCTATATTGCTTCATTTCATCACAATACTACGAAAAAATATGGTAATTAGCAACTGAAAATGTCCATACATCGAATCTAAACATCAGAACTTCAGTTAGCATAAAATCTCAATTATATCAAGTCATCAAAAGTGGATGGATATGGCTACAAGAATGGATGCATTAAAAACCAATTAATCATTAATCAAATGTTTCTTTTTGGGTACGAATGCTAGAGCATTTAACAATCAACAATTACTAGAGGTTCACTCATTTCAATCAATCATGATATTGACTTTCATTAGAGCAGATGAGCTTGATCAATGTGAACAACACACATTATCAAGAGATTATGTAAGATACTTGAGCAAAATTCATTCAACACTGAAACTTCTAAGGAGAAAATCCCAACAATTTGTTCATGAGCCAGGCTTCCAAAAATAAAACAATAACTTTGCTTGCCCAAATTAGATACAAATAAGGATCATATCTTTATAATCTGAAATATCAAGATCATATTTATATTAGCACTGACATGTAGTATTTATTCTAGTATCAAATCTTTATTATTAGAGAATATAAAATCTCTTCTGTTATTGTGCAGATTTTATTTTCTCAGAATAAATAAATCACCTGTGATACACGGTTTCAATCAACACTTCTCTTTTTTCTTATACTTCACCAATTGACTTAACTCTTGTTTTGAGAAGTTTATATATGAAGATTTCTAATGCTTTGATACTTCAATTTGTATCACTTATTGTCAGGAATCATTTATTCCATATTTAGCATATTATAACTAAAGTCTATAACACAATATCCCTAAATCATAGGAATCTAATTATATCCAAGAATATAGGGATCTAATTATATCCCTGAATAATAGGGATCTGATTACATTACGTGATGTTATAATATTTCTAAAATTAGTTTTCCAATCTTATACATATACTCGATAGACCCTTAGCAATAAAATAATTCGATTCTACCCTAATATTTGAGATGGCATTAGAGCACTCAAATCCTGAGAGCTGCCTCTGACTGCGCATCGAAACATCCTATGTGAGTGATAAGACAACTTTCATTGCTCTCAGTAACCCACAATTCTAGATGACAACCTTCATTGTTGTCAATTATCACTTTGGAGGCAAGATTAATTGCTGTCGTGATTTATCTTGTCATTCATTACCTTTGTCTTTTTGCAACCATGGCAGGTTAGTTGACACAACAATTGAAATGGGGGAAATAAATCCCAAATTCATGGAATGCCACCCAGCAGAGAATGGGCTTCCTAAAGGAGCCAACAAAAGAAAGGGAGCAGAGGCACACATAGCTGAAAACTAAGGAAGAAAACAGAGGGGCATTGGTTCAACCCAATCTAAAATAGAGAAAATGAGATTTTCCTCAGAAAATTTTATAAACCTGCTGGTACTTGTTTTCTAGCATATTCATATTCAAGTACATTTGAATATTTTTCTTTTCTTGTTAGACTCGTTCTCTTATATAAATTTTATCACGAATATTGGATACCGGATTCAGACCCCTTCCTAAAATTTCTCCTCCTACACCCTGTGTCCTAGCAATAAAAAAGTATTTACGGCAGATGCCACTTCCATCACTGCAGCAAGTCAAGAAGTTAAAATAAATTCATCCATAACGCTGAAAAATGTTCTTCATATTCCCAAATTACACGGCAGTTTAATTTCCTTTAAAAGAACCCACGAAAGACCTATCATAATAATGTTTTTCATGACAATGTTTATATGCTACAAACAAGACAGTCTTTTCGGGAGGAAGATTGCACATGCTAGAGAACAAAATGGAACTACATCAAATAAACTAAGTCCAAGACTGTTCAGGTGTGTTAGGAATAAAAGAGAGTAAGTTAGACACGTGTGAGACACGTGTAAGGAGAGTAGTATGTTATAGTTGTTAGAAGAGAGAGAGGATATAAATAATAAACTGAATAGGGGGAGAGGGGTTTCAGATAATTTTCTTGCCTTTGGATAGAGACTCGATCGTTCCAGTGGAGGAAGGGAGGCTTTCTTGGGGAAATACTTGCTTGTTATTCTGTTCTTTCTTACTTTACAGAATTAATGAAGTTCATATTTGTTAGATATTGTGTTTATTTCATTTACATGTTCATTTGTATTTGGGCTTAGCCCACACTCTTATTATTATAAATATATTACCCTATGTGTATGCAAAGACACATAAGGGAGATTTCCCCTCATCTCTTTTACTACTTCATATGGTATCTAGAGCTTAGGTTCTATTCCAGTCGTCTCCGGTACTCATCACTGTCGCAACCGCCGCCGTCGCCGCCACCGTCGCCAGCACCGTCGCCGGAGTTTCAGAATCGACCGGCGACCACTCCATCTGGATCGTCTCGGCCGGGCGACCACCGTGGTCCAAAGATCGCGGTGATCGGAGCTCTCACGCGCCTCCACGCGCCGCCGCAAAGTTCGCAGATCCGCCGCTTCCCGCCGCGCGTGCCGGCGCGTCGCCGGAGTGTTCCGCCGCCGACCAGCACCGCCGTGATCGCCTCCTCGCCCTCTTTCCGGATCTGTTGTCGTTGCATCAATCGGAGCACTTTGGTCTTTTAGGGTTTCTCCCTCTCCATGGAGTCTTCTTCGTCAACAACCACCTCCTCTGCTAGTGTCTCCTCGTCTGATTCCCCAATATATACTAATTTTGTGAATGTACACTTGTCCATTGACAAGTTAGATGGAACCAATTATGCAACGTGGGCATCCGACATCAAACTTTGGTTGAAAAGTCAGGGGTATGTAGATCACCTCACTAATAATGTGACTAGTGTTCCCACATATGACGCTTCTCGCTGGATGAAAATTGATGCCCAATTATGCATCGTCATGAAGTCCACTATTCACTCCTCTTTGAAACAAATGTTTCGATCCTATGAAACATGCTCAGAAGTGTGGTCACAAGCAAAACTATTATATACAAATGACACCCAGCGTCTTTATGGTGTCTGTCAGGACCTATTCACTGTTATTGGCCCGCGTAGTCCTGGTCCTATGGCAGAGTATTTGGGTAAAGTTCATGCCCTCCTGCATGACTTTAATGAGCTATTACCTCCTGCTTCCACTCTTGCTGAAGAACTAGAACAACGATCAAAGTTCTTCATGTTGTTGGCTTTATACGGACTCTCTGATGATTCCTCCCATGTCCGTGATCAGATTTTGGGTTCTCCTGTCATACCCAACTTTACTGCTACTTGTTCTGCTCTTTTGCGTATTCCGAGTAAACCAGTAGTTGAGACAGTTCATATTGATGATTCCTCGACTATGGCTGCCCAACGGGATGATCGAAGTCGGACTCGCAAGCCTGGAAGAGGACGACCAAAATGTGACCACTGTGGCAAACTTGGCCACAAAATTGATAAATGTTATGCGCTTCATGGACGTCCTCCTCGACCTGTAGCAATGGCGAATTCTGGTCCAACCCCTCAACCCCCGTCTACAGACCATCCTACTTCATCAAATTCTGTAGACAACCCTGCAGTCTTCAACGAATTTCTCAGATGGTATGAGGATCGTCAGCAATCTAGTTCCACTACATCTGCATCTGTTGCACGCACAGGTAGACCTTTTGTTGGTTTAACTTCCCTCGGATCTTGGGTCCTTGACTCAGGCGCCACCGATCATATAACTGGTAACAAGTCCTTGTTTTCTTCCTTGTCATGTCCGAATAATTTACCCTCGGTAACAATGGCTGATGGGTCTATAGTTTCATCTCATGGTATTGGCACTGTTCATATTTTTCCGTCCATATCCATTGATCATGTACTCTATGTCCCTGGATCTCCTTTCAATTTATTGTCCATAAGTCGTCTAACTGATTCCCTTAATTGTGTTATTTCATTTACCAAAGATTCTGTTTATTTGCAGGACCGGAGTTCGAAACACATGATTGGCACAGGATGTGAGTCTCATGGCCTCTATCTTCTACGCCTTTCTCCACATGCTGGCATAATCATGGAGTCACCATCCCTTCTTCATGCTCAGTTAGGTCATCCCAGCCTTGCCAAACTACAACAACTTGTTCCGAGTTTGTCGAAGTTATCAAGTTTGTCGTGTGAGTCTTGTCAGTTGGGAAAGCATACTCGTAGTTCCTTTCCTCGTAGTGTGTCACAAAGAGCATCGTCTCCTTTTTCATTAGTCCATTCTGATATTTGGGGTCCTAGTCGTGTTAAGTCCACTTTAGGCTTTCAGTATTTTTTTACTTTTATTGATGACTATTCAAGATGTACTTGGTTGTTTTTAATGAAGAATCGTTCTGAGTTGTTTTCTATTTTCCAATCATTTTTCAATGAAATAAAAACACAGTTTGGGGTTTCTATTCGAACTTTACGCAGCGATAATGGTTGTGAATACCTTTCTTTACCATTTAAACATTTTATGGCTTCTCATGGCATTCTTCACCAGACCTCATGTGCTTATACTCCTCAACAAAATGGGGTGGCTGAGCGCAAGAATAGACACCTTATTGAAACAACTCATACACTTCTAATCCATGGCCAAGTACCCTCGCGTTTTTGGGGTGATGCAGTTCTTACTGCATGTTATCTCATAAACCGCATGCCGTCTTCTGTCCTAGATAACAAAATCCCTCATTCCGTCTTATTCCCTCAAGACCCTTTACATCCATTACCTCTTAGAGTTTTTGGGTCTACATGTTTTGTTCATGATTTTAGTCCTGGTCTTGATAAGTTATCTCCTAGATCTCACAAATGTGTCTTCTTAGGATTTCCACGATCACAAAAGGGCTATAAGTGTTTTTCCCCTTCCCTCAATCGTCATTTCATCTCCGCTGATGTCACCTTTGATGAATCTTCGTTTTATTTTTCTCATATATCTTATAGTTCTGTACCTCCACCTCCTACTGTTGATATTCCTATTGTCTGTGATCCTTTAGACTCTCATTCCCCACAGGATCGTCCTTCAACTCCACCCCTTCAAGTTTATAGTCGCCGCAATCGTCTCCCTCATGACTCACCTCCTGTGCCACCTCCTGTGTCTCCTCCGGCTCCAGCAAATGACTCTGACCTGCCTATTGCCCTCCGTAAAGGTATACGCTCTACTCGTAACCCTTCCTCCCATTATACGGTTCTTAGTTACCACAGATTATCTCCATCTTTTTACACATGTCTCTCATCCATTTCTTCTGTGTCCATTCCTAAGTCTGTGGGTGATGCCTTAACTCATCCTGGTTGGCGTCAAGCCATGCTGGATGAATTAAGTGCTTTACAGAAAAATGGAACTTGGGAGCTTGTCCAATTACCATCTGGAAAGTCTGTTGTTGGTTGCAGGTGGGTGTATGCTATCAAGGTTGGCCCTGATGGTACAATTGATCGTTTGAAGGCTCGACTGGTTGCCAAAGGATACACACAAATTTTTGGTTTGGATTATGGTGATACTTTTTCTCCAGTGGCGAAAATGACCTCTGTTCGCCTTTTCATTGCCATGGCCGCTCTTCGACAATGGCCTCTTTACCAACTTGATGTCAAAAATGCTTTCCTTAATGGTGATTTGCAGGAGGAAATTTACATGGAGCAACCGCCTGGCTTTGTTGCTCAGGGGGAGTCATCTGGATTGGTATGTCGTCTTCGCAAATCCCTATATGGCCTAAAACAGTCTCCTCGGGCCTGGTTTGGTAAATTCAGCAGTGTTGTTCAACAATTTGGTATGTCTCGCAGTGAAGCGGATCATTCAGTGTTCTATCGCCACTCAAGTGCTGGATGTATTTACTTAATAGTGTATGTCGATGACATTATTCTCACAGGAAGCGACTACCTTGGCATCTCTCAGATGAAACAGCACCTTTGTCACCATTTCAAACCAAAGATCTTGGCAAACTCCGGTATTTTTTGGATATTGAAGTAGCACAATCCAATGATGGTATTGTCATATCTCAGAGGAAGTATGCGTTAGACATCTTGGAGGAAACAGGGTTAATGAACTGTAAGTCTGTTGAGACACCTATGGATCCTAACATCAAGCTCTTACCAAATCAGGGGGAGCCTTTCTCAGATCCTGAACGTTACAGAAGATTAGTTGGTAAATTAAACTACCTTACTGTTACGCGTCCTGACATTTCCTTCGCAGTTAGTGTGGTGAGTCAATTCCTTAACTCCCCATGTGAAGACCATTGGGATGCAGTGGTTCGCATACTGAAGTATATTAAAGGATCACCTGGAAAAGGTTTGCTATATGGTCCTAACAACGATACAAAAATCGTGTGCTATTCAGATGCTGATTGGGCTGGTTCCCCTTCTGATAGGAGGTCTACTTCTGGATATTGTGTCTCTATTGGTGGCAACTTGATATCTTGAAAAAGTAAGAAGCAAAGTGTTGTGGCTAGGTCCAGTGCAGAAGCAGAATATAGAGCTATGGCATCAGCTACTTGTGAGCTTGTGTGGCTTAAACAATTACTTAGTAAATTGAAATTTGGAGATATTACTCACATGACACTTATATGTGATAATCAAGCTGCTCTTCATATTAGCTCTAACCCTGTCTTCCATGAGAGAACCAAGCACATTGAAGTTGATTGCATTTTTATTAGAGAAAAAATCATATCTGGAGATATCAAGACTGAGTTTGTTAACTCAAGCAACCAGTTGGCAACATATTTACTAAGTCCTTGCGAGGACCTAGAATTGACTATCTTTGTAACAAGCTTGGAACATATGATTTATATGCTCCAGCTTGAGGGGGAGTGTTAGATATTGTGTTTATTTCATTTACATGTTCATTTGTATTTGGGCTTAGCCCACACTCTTATTATTATAAATATATTACCCTATGTGTATGCAAAGACACATAAGGGAGATTTCCCCTCATCTCTTTTACTACTTCATAATATTCATACAATTGCTTCTTTCTTGTTGAGTGTGTGTGAGAAGATTGTCATTTGTTACGGTCCTGAGTAAAGGAACCTAACAAGGTGTGTATGGTTTGTCATATCCATAGTGGTCCTAGGGGAAAACTTTATCCTAGAACCTTAAAATGTATCTTTGTAGCATACTCACCCACACAAAGGGACAAAAATCCTCACCCACCATCCAAAAAATTGTCTAGAGATGTCACTTAGCAACAAAGTTACTTTTACCTAGATCACCTTCAAGGGGAGACTATAAGAGAGGAAGATGATTTTCCTCTGCTGCCTCTTGATTTTAGACTTGGACCAGAAACAAGGACTTAAAAAGAAACAAATTATGAGAAAAAAGTTCGATCCACTGAATCCTCTAAATCCACTCAAGATGTGGATGATGTAAGATTTGGGAAAAATCTTGTTTATACGAGAAAGACAAAGGTCATTCCAGAATTTGCCCATGCCAAGAATCCAAACCAACATTACGTGATCTCACAATTTAGGGTAGAATAATTGATATCTTAAATTATGCTGCTGAGAATACAATTCATATATACAAGGCTAGAAAGTTATTTTAGGAAGTATAACAATAGTACCTAGACAACCAGATCCCTGTGATTGAAGGATATTCCCATTATACACTATAATTGTAATCTACTAAATAAGGAAACAATACAACTATAAAACACATATTTTGATAGAAATAATACAACTCATAAAACAGATTCTAATACTTCCCCTCAAGCTGGTGAATAGGTATTTCCATTCCCAGCTTGGAAACAACCCTCTCAAAATTGCTGTTGTAGAATATCTGCAAGGTTATCTTGTGAGAAGACATATGGAATGCAAATTAGACTACTATCTAATTTTTCTTTGATAAAATGTTTGTCAAGCTCAATATGTTCGGTTTTGTCATGCTACACTGGATTATGAGTTATGCTAATATAATATTTTTTATCACAATAAAGTCTCGTTGGTTCATCCGATTTTATTGTTAAGTCTTCCAAGATGATCTTCAGCCAGAGTAGTTCACATATCCCTTGTGCCATTGCTATGAACTCTACTTCAACACTGGACCTAGCTACCACACTTTACTTTTTACTCTTCCAAGTCATAAGATTCCTTCTGTTAGAATAATTACTAAGTCTACTTATGTTATGTAGTCAGAAGGACTAAAGTAGGAACTAGTGTGTTAGGTTATCTCTACTTATTGTACCTAGCGATCTAGGAGAGTTCCTTCACCTTCCATTCCCTATTGTATCAACTCTTTATTAATATAAATAGAAGAACAATAGAAGGGTCCATTAAGCCCTCGAGAATATATTTTATCAGTTTTAATCTCAAGTCCTTCCGAGGAAAGTGCAATATCCCGTAGTTGATCTCCTATCCACAATTGACCCTACATAGTCTACATCTGTATATGCTTCCAGATATACATGTCCATTTCATTTGAACAAAATTCCCCTGCCTGCAGTTCTTTCAAATATTGTACAATTCTTAGTACAGCTTGTAAGTGAACCTCCTTCGGTTGGTGCATGAATTGGCAAACTAAACTCACAGCAAATGCAACATCCGATCCTCTTAATGCTAACACTAAACTAATCTTTTACCATGGAGAAAAACATTGAACCACTTAACTTACTTCAAATTTTTGTTTTAGTAAGAAAACCCATGTTACACGAGTACAATCATCTATAAAGGAACAAACGGGCACCAAAAACATTTGGGATAGTTGAGAAACCCCACACGTCAATATGAATTAAATAGAAGGCAAAAGTGCTCATATTATTACTAAATGGAAAAGGTACACGCTTGTGCTTAGCAAGCTCACACACTTCACCATGAAGACTTTCCACATCTAATTTGCTATAAAGGGAAGGGATAATGATTTTATGACTCTAAAAGAAGGATGTCTAAGGCGATAGTGATGTAGGAAGACCTTCTCCCCCTATTGGTCTTTATTGAATCAAAGAAAAGAGTTGTTATTTTCCGAATTTAGTGACAGATTCAGATTGTCCAAGTAATACAAGTCATTCCATTCTCTAACATGTCCAATCGTCCTCCCTAAGTACTTGTTCAATAGTATTAGAAAGTGGGTTCTGATACCATGTTAGAAGTGGACTTTAAGCCTAACTCAACCCTACAAAACCGGCTTGTAAGGTGAGGTTTGCACCTCACTTATATATTATAAATTGGCCTTATCTCTAGTCAATGTGGGACTTCCAACACACCCCCTTCACGCGGAGGTATAGACATCTCGTGCATGATAGTAGAAATTGGGTGGTCCGATAGCGGTCCGACAACGGGTGGAATAGAAATGCCCAAGAAACAAGAAATATCGTTAGGATAGGCTCTAACCATGGCTCTAATACCAAATTAGAAAGTGGGTTCTGATACCATGTTAGAAATGGACTTTAAGCTTCATTCAACCTTACAAAACCGACATGTAAGGTGAGGTTTGCACTTCACTTATATATTATAAATTGGCCTTATCTCTGGTCGATGTGGGACTTCCAACAAATAGTATACAAACATTTTCATAAAAAATAGCATTACATGATAAGTCTTTTATGAGTTTTTTAGTGGAAATCAAACTGACAGACAATTTAGGAATATGAAAGACATTTTTAAGGGTTATGGATGGGCTTATTTAAACTTCTCCTTGACTTGCTACAGTCATCAAAGAGCCATCTATTGTAGATATTTTCTAGTTGTTAAGGCAATAACTGTAACAAGAGAAATGTTTAGGTGTCACAAGCATATAATTGATTATCACTGCTTGGTTTAATATTATCCAGAGCACACAAATAATCGATTATCACTAGGATAATCGATTACCACTTTTTAGGAAACCCCATAACAGCCGCAAATAATCGATTATCATATCATTGGTAGTTGGGAGCAGTTTTTTAGTTTCTGACCCCTGGGCTATATATACAACTTCCTAAACCACTACGAGGTTAACTAAGCCATTTAAGAATACAGAAAAGCTCTGAGGAAGTTCTCAAATCTTAGAGTGCTCAAATCAAGAATTGTGAATAGGAGAAGCTTGCTTTTAGTGTGTCTAAAGTCGAAGTGGTTTTCTTCAAGTTGATTGAGCAAGTTCTTCCATCGTGTGTAGAAAGAAAATGTTCTCTATCTTTTAATCTTTGTATTAATCTGTTTGTAATCTGAAACGATATTTTTAGTGAAAAGGTTAATCACTGTTTATAATGATTAACGACTGGACGCGGAATCTTTTGATTCGAACCATGATAAAATCTTCTATGTTGATTTTCTTTGACTCTACAACTTTAGCATTTGAACTGTTTGTTAAAGGTCCTAAAAGAAAATCATAATTTTTCAAAGAACCAATTCAAGCCTCCCCTCTTGGTTTTTGACCGATACATGCTCTTTAAAACATTCCGCTGCGCGATACCAATCTCAACAATGTAGACCACACAACATGTATTTATAGCATAATACAAAATCAATTATAATAAATACACCTAATAATTAGGTATGAATCATCCTAATTCCTAAGAAATTTGGAACTAGGAATATGTAATGCCTAATTCCAAAGAAATTTGTAACAGCTGATTTCATTCTAATAGTAAATTTGGAATCTTCTTATTTAGGAGAATCTTTAGTTTACTGGTTAGCTTTCCTTTTACCCTGCAAAGTTCTATGAACATGTCGGTCCCATTTCGAGTAATTCTTCTCATTCAATCAGTAGGCAGTATTGAGGTTCTACAGTTGTTCATAAGTGTTCTATGACTCAGTATTTACCACTTCAGCAATTGGGTCTGCCATGTCCGCTGCAGTACAAGGACCATAATGCAGTGAGTATGTATTTGATTGTTGCGCCAGCAACTAAGAAACAACACTGCAAATCACAGCAGAAATAAAGGTTGGCTATCCTAAAAAAACGATTGACAGCAATGACGGTTGTCCTAAAAGGGATGGTGGACAGCAATGAAGGTTGTCGTCTAGGGTTTTGGTGTGCACGGTCAAAGGTGACTCCTAGAATGAGATCTCTGATACCATCACATAATTTCGAGTAGAATAATTGATATCTTAAATTATGTTGAGAATACAATTCATATATACAACGCTAGAAAGCTATTTTAGGAAAGTATAATAATAGCACCTAGACAACCAGATCCCTGTGATTAAGGGATATTCCCATCATGCACTATAATTGTAATATGGTAAATAAACAATACAACTAGTAAAACACAGATTCTAACACTAATAAAACATATTCTAACACATGAGGTAACTGTTTTTCTTAATTATGTGATCTCTAGTGAATCAATCTCCAATTTTTCAAATGCATAGGAACAAATCAAGTTTGACACCAACCTATGAGGATCTAGACATACCTGTTAAGAAATGAATTTTAAATTTAACTCAACCTTACAAAATCGGCTTGTAAAGTGAGGTTTACAACTACTTACATACTCTAAAAATTAGTCTTATCTCTAATCAACGTGAGATATCCGACACACACCCCTTACGTCGAGGTATATACATCTCGAGCATAGGACTAGACATCAATGGGTGGTCCAATAGCGATCCAATAACAAGTGGAACAATACACCTAAAAAATAACAAATCTTATTAGGATAGGCTTAAAACCATGGCTCCTATACCATGTTAAAAAGTGAATTTTAAACCAAACTATACTTTACAAGCCAGAGGTTGAGTTACGCTTAAAGTCTATTTTGCTCTTAGGATAGAGTCTAGAAAATGAACCACCAAACCATAATACCCTTTAGCCAATTATCTATCCTTTAAACACTTTTCACCTGCTCATAAAGCCTTCCTTACAAAACCTAAACTCTATCACAACACCAAATGTTCTATCTAAGGCATTGCCTGACAGAAAATGAAAACAGGCCATGGACCTAGAAATGGAGGAACTAGAAAAGAATAGTACTTAGGAATTGGTTACACTACCAAATGGAAAAAACTAAATAAATAAATAATTGGGATGTAAATGGCTATATAATATAAAATATAAGGTTCATGATCCATTGAAAGGTACAAGGCAAGGTTACTAGCTAAGGGATTCACTCTAACTTATAGAGTGATTAAATGCAAACATTTGCTCTAAGCTGCAAAAATAATAACAGTCAGGGTAATATTATCTCTAGTGGCCTACAAACCTGTTAAATTCAACAAGTGTACAAAATTTGTCATTTCTAGCAAAAATAAAATCCTTGAAATTGTCTAAAAGAATTTCATGTGATACCTTTTCTACAGCTGGTGTTTGTTTCATCCCTGTATCTCCCAAATTTGTTAAGTAACATTTTGTCCATTTAGTAATTTAACATGATCTACACTGTCCAGCTATTTTTGCCTCCACGTCACAAATTTTCTATGTTGGGTTTGATGAGGATGATTGCCGGTGGTAGGGAAGTTGATGGACTCTTTCTCTTTGAGGATAAATTTAAGGGAAAACAAATGATCTCTATTGAAAACTTCTAATGGCTATTTAATGAGAAGGGCTCCAAGTCGGCAGGCAGTGTTTCCCAAACAGTATTCCTAGTCATTTCTGAGATAGTTCTCGTGGTTTTCGGACAAAACTATCATGTTATGGATTCATGATTTCATTCTAAAGGTAAGCTATCGTTGAATATTACATTTAATTTTTAGCAGGCAAATAACATTGGAGACTGCCAATGTCAAAAGTTACAACCATTTGACAAGAGCACTAGACAAAAATTGATAAATTGACATCAATATAAGAGTTTATGCTCAATTACGACCCATGTATTACTATCATTACATTAAGCTTAAGGTACCTTCATTATATCCTCTTCCGTTTCACAATTGTTAATCAAATAGCTGAAAGTCTGAGAATCAGGGTTTACATTGGCACCTTGCATGTGTTTCAGGACCCTTAACCCAGCACTGATATTCTTCTACAAAACATCAAAATGGTTAAATAAGAATGCATTATTTGAAACAAATTCAATACTATTTTCAATAATGAAGAGAAAAAAAGTTCAAAAATAGTATATGCATGTAAGATAATAAGTCCTTGTGTGCAGAAGGCTATTTTCACTTATTGTTGAAAAGGATAAAAATAGCAACATATTTCAATTGATATTAATGCCAAAAATTAAAATATAGTTGGCAAAATGGTTGCATGTTTGACTGATAAACCTATCCTAAAAATTCAGGAATGTCACCTCTCGAAAATATCCTGCCATTATAGCATTGAACATGTTTGCCGTAAGTTTAACATTCATTTCCTCTAAGTCACCAATTATTTTGTATGCGCCTTCAAACTGCATTAAGAAAGTAAATACAAAATAAGTTTGCTGCATACTTCACACGTTGACACCAATATGAGACCGACAGTTTGAATTCCTATCTACTATGATTTCTTTTCCCTTTTTTTATTTCTTTTAACTATATATATATATATATATATATATATATATATATATATATATATATATATATATAATGGAGAGAGAGGCGCATATACACATGCATTTGCTAGCATACACCGGCTTGTTCTTTTGAAGAAGTACATCCACAAGCTACACCTTGGGCGTATTTTTAAATAACTGTAGTCATTTACTGCTTTCAAAAATCAAGTTGGTGAATGTTAGCAAACTTCCTTACTTATATAGAAAATCCCACTCTGTTACTAAATACACCTTGATTTGTACCCTAGAGCATTGTTCAAGTGATTTCAACCAATAATGCTCATCAGTTTTACTTTTGTGAAAATAATAAAAGACTAGGTATATGATTAATTCCCCTTGTGTAGAAAATATACATAAGGTAATGTATTTATAACGAAGAATATAGGAAAATATGGGCTAGGCCCAAATACACATCATATTGTAACTAACAATATCTAATATTATCTTAACAAAATATCCAACAACTTTCCAGCCTGCATGTTTGACTTAAAAATGGGAACTATCAAAACCCCCTTGAATTGAACAACATCCATAAAAAGTAGCTTTTGCGATAGGTTGAAAAATTTACACTTTGAAACATACTAGCTTTCAAGGTAAAAAAATTAAAATATAAACCTCTACGAAATCAACTTTAAGCAAAATCAATGCTGCAAACATTCACCCAAACACGTCTCTATTTCAAGTTAATTGATTATGAGATCATTTCTCACAATGTAATTCAATAACTCTGTTAACATTACTATATACCAAGGAATAGAATTTCCTCAGCTTTTATATGACTTTACAAAAACCATGTTTCAGGAAACGGACATCTTGAAAAGATTAATCTGAATAAGAGATTTCATATAATTCACTGATTTGAAACTGCACATCAGCCTCTATATATAGAGAACTTTAACCCTAAAGTAAAGATTGCAAATAGATGTCTAGAATCTTCTAATAACTTCTAACAAAACACTTATATCATACTAAAGCTTATTACTATATTTCTTCTGAATCAACATACCCATGCACCCATGTAAACATAAAAGATCCAACTTACATCTTTTATCCTCACACAAAAGTGTACCAAGCACCTGCATATTTCACCATTCAACTCCAAATGATAGCGACATATTATTGAATGGATTCGATGTACCTTGATTTTTAGTCAAGCATGGAAGAAAAGAAAGATATCAGTACAATATGAAGAATAAAGGTTTAAAACAATTACAAATTATGACACAATCAATTTCCACATAAATGAATTAAGCTCTCCTGAAATATAAAAATATTGAAGACTTCTTAACGTTAAGAATGAAATTTCATGAAAATACAGAAAGGGCACAATGAAGATAAACTCCATGATGTAATTCCCATCTATGCATGAAGAATAATTTTCTTGCCCAATAACCTTTTTTTCCTATCTTATGTTGTGCATATCGCTTAGTCTTTGACAAAGGTATTGTAAAACATTAGTTCTTCATTTCTTACCAACATCATCATTTTAGATAATTGACCAACAAAAAGGGTAAAATTTTATGATAATTGGGAACAAATGTTGTGAACAAAACAATCCTTTTTCATTATAATTAACTACAAATTCACCCTTGAATCTTAAGCCATTTAAGTTGAAAAGTGTAAGGTGGTATTAGAGACTCCATGACCAATTATTTTAAAATTACGCAATGGCTACTCACTTGCTATATGTATATTTGTATTATGTTTTATATTTTATATTATATACAAGCTATGCCATTTACATAGCTTAAGTTTCAGTTCTGTTTAGCCAAGTTAGCTTGTTCATGAGTTGTCCCCTTATAGAACTATTCACTTTGACCTATCTCTCATGCCTTTTCATGAGTTACAAGTTTTATTTGGGTGCATTTATGGATTACATTATTTAGATTAAGAAGTTTAAATAAGCATCATACTATTCACATTCTTTTATTTAACATATTCCAAAACAACATTAGTGAAATAATCCCAGCTATTGTAAGGAGAAAAACATAAACTATCAAAAATCATTCATCTCTAATTCGAAGGCAAATAAAGTGAGTGAGCATATTAAACACACTAGAATGATAATTATAAGAAAAAAAAAAATAAGAAGTTTACCCGTTCCAAATTTTAATTAAAAGAAATTGACATTTGCATGGATTTCTTGCAAACAAAGCCGTTTCTTACTAGGTAAAGGGTTAAATCATGAAAATAGACCTTCATGAAATAATTATTATGCACTTCAAAATGATGTTTGATTTCTAATTATCGTTTCTTTTTATATTATTCATATGCATTACATGTTTGCTACATATAAATTTTATAATCATGATATAATAAAATAATAGCATCAATACAATAGTACATCTAGACATCGTTTTAAGAAATTAGTTTACTAATATTTTATAATGACTTGTTACTAGAGCCCTTGGTGATTTATTGTTTCATTATGTTAGACATGTATAAATGATTCAAAATGTGCTTGATAAATAATTTTTATAAGGGCTTAATTTACAGAGAGCAAATATTTTTTGTAAACTCATGCATACTACTTGTGAAAGACAAGTTTCAATCAATTGAAAAAAAAAAATACTTCGTTTAGTTTTCAAAGCATTCAGTAGCTATTAATTTCTATGATGCCTCTGAGTGCACATGCCTATGTCTAATGTCAACGAAATATCTGCACAAGGTAGTTTTGTCATATCGTCTGTCTTTTGAAACCTACGGACCTTAAAAAACAAAATAGTTCTGCAAATTAACGCATACTCAACATTGACTGCTTGGGAATCTATGACCAAAATTTTATTATGTTGTGAGAAGAGATGAATAGATCATTGGGTACATTATCAAAAAGAAGAAACAGATAACATGTAAGGAAGATGAATTATACCCAAATATATTCAAAAGATTCCTCGCAGATTTGTAATATGAATTGTAACACGTCAGTTGACAAGTTAAAGCCAGCATCACACATTTGTTCAACAATATCTAGAGCATCGCCCACCTGCATTGAAAAATGAAAGGCAAAAAAATTAATACAAATGCAATTTGCGAGTTAGGTTGTTGTATATGAATTACCCAAAGTATTGCCTTTCTGGCAGTTTCCTCGCTTGAGAGGACAGAAATGAGCTCTATGAAGACCTCTACACTTCCTATTTCAACCAACATCCCATGGATTTTCAAGCTTTCTTCCACAAAACCTTGCAACCAATGTTATTTTAAATATTTCCCATGTGAAAGAGGTTTCTGTTTGTTTCAAGCTATTGAACCAGTGTATAGTTGATCCTTCCGTACTCAATTTGGTCTATTGAACCAGTTTACAGAGTTCTCCACTTCAAAAACCCTTGAGCCCCTGTGATACTCTCCTCATCATCGATGAAACCTAGCAGTTCTACTTTCTTAACCAATATAAAATGCTCATTCTGGCTATCATGGTGATCATAGTCTGACCCCATTCCGCAGAACAACCCTCACCATCGCTTTCTGGTGTAGGAAGTATTTTCTTTGTTATCTCACTCTCTCTAATAGTCAGATCTAAAATATTTTCTGAGTAGGATGAATGCTGTTAGAGATGTAGAAAATTAGTTGGCTAAATAAAAATACTTTTGCATTACCAATACTGTTAGAAACATAAAAACATCTAAAATATTATCTTAGAATATTTTAGAGTATCTAAGACGATCTCTGAGCATTTATTCTTCTTTGTATTTTGAATTATTTCCCTGTCTAATTAGGATGTTTATGATCCAAAATTTAGTGATTGAAAAGGAAGAATAAAAAAACACCAATTATTGTGGGAGAGAATAAAAAGAATTGGAGAAAACTCTAGTAAATAAATTGATTTAATAATATTTTGAGCAATTGGAGTGAATAATAAACAGATTACAGTTTATATTGTTCAATTTTGGAATACGTTTAGCCATGGGATGGCATTGAAACAGTTTTGAGTGCTCTGAAAAGGCTCTCAAGAGAATTGGAGAAAACTTTAGTAAATAAATTGATTTGATAATATTTTGTGCAATTGGAGTGAATAATAAACAGATCATATTTCGTGTTGGAATATGTTTACACATGGGATGCATGCATTGAAACAGGTTTGAGTGCTCTGAAAAGGCTCTTAATACTGATCAGGTTATCATTTTCGTTCTTTCTTTTTTTTCTTCTCTTCCTTTCTTCTTATGAATAACGTTTTTCAAGTTAAGTGATGCCCACAATATAAAGATGAATAAAAGAGGTATACCTGGTCTAAACCACAGCAATGCAAAATAAGCTTTTCATATGATGACGATGAAAGCAAGACTTCTAGTAATTCATGCAAATTATTGACTTTTGCCATGATGTCCTCAACCTTCAATATTACCAAACAACAGAAATATCAATCACATCACATCATTACAGACTTATTATAGGACTTCTAACTTTATGGAATTTGTTGGACACAATTTAAAAGTAATTTTTTGTATGATCTGATTCCTAAATAAGTTACATGATATAGGAATGAAAGAGCATACTATTAAAAATTAAAATAGTTTTCTTCACACAAGTTTAAAAAATATATACTTCTTAAAATTTAGATTTCAATCTAATTCAAAGTTACAAAACTAGTTTGTGAGAGACATGTTACATTTACATTTTTAGAAATAGTAATCGAAGACCCATGATATAAAAAAACAATAGGAAGGAGATACCTTGTGGTAGAAAAAAAATTATAAATAGGAGACAACTTTTGACCTACATTTGTACACTTATTTTTATTTTATTATGTCTTCCTATTAGTTTTTAGTTCAAATTCAGTTTTTAATATATGTTTATTGTGATTTTATGTTTTGTTGGGTTATTGTTCCTTTTTTGTTGTAAAAGGAGAAGATTTAGTCCCAATTGGAAACAAGGATATGTTTTGCCTCAGCGAATGTTGGTCAATCAAGTAGTATAAGCAAAGACCTCTCTCTTAAGCTAGCCTTTAAGGCATTTAAGTGAAAGCCATGTGACGTGTACCTTCAAAGATTCTCAAAGATTAGGACAACCTACTATCTTCAATTTCAACAAATTTCTCAAAACGGCACGAAGATAGTCAAAATTCTAGTTCTACTACTTCTCTTGCACACACAAGTACATCATTTGTTCACCACACTGACTCCAACTATCTTGGCCTATGAGTTACCCGTAATCCCTCTCTTCATAATAATGCTATGAGTTATCATAGGTTATCTCTATCTCTTTATACTTTTCTTTCACCTATTTCCTATGTTACAATTCCAAAATTTGTAGATGATGCCTTGCCCTGGTTGGTGTCAAACCATGCTTGATGAAATAAGTGCTCTTATGAATAGTGTAACTTGGAAACTCATTCCTTTACCTTTTGGGAAATTTGTTCTTAGTTATTGGTGAACTTTTGCTATCAAGGTTGGTCTTCATGATACTATTTATCGTTTCAAAGCTCGCCTAGTAACCAAAGGTTATGCACAAATTTTTTTATTGGACTAGGTTGACACTTTCTCTCCAGTTGTAAAAATGACCTTTGATCGCTTATTCATAGTCATGGGTGCTCTTCAGCATTGGCCTCTATATCAATTGAATGTCCAAAATGTTTTTCTAAATGATGATTTACGAGAAGAAATCAATATTGAGCAACCTCCAAGTTTTGTTGCTAAGGGGGGAGAGTCTTTTAAATTGACAAGTCATCTCCGCACATTTTAATATGCCCTCAAGCAGTCTCCTAGGGCTTGGTTTAGCAAATTTAGCATTGTAGTTCAACAATTCGGTATAACTCGAAGTGAGGCAGATCATTCAATATTTTTGTCACTCAAGCATCGGGTGTATCTATCTAGTAATATATGTTGATGATATTGTGATTACATGTAAAGGTCGCTATGGCATCTCAAAGGTAAAGCAACCCTTTGTGACCACTATCAAACCAAAGACTTTGGCAAACTCAAATATTACTTGGAGACTAAGGTAGCATGATTGAAAAGTGAAATTGTTATTTCTCAAAAAAAGTATTCATTGGATATTTTGGAGAAAACTAGGTCAATGAATTTAAAGCCTAGCAACACACCCATGTATCCAATGCCAAACTTCTACCTAATTAAGAGGAGCCACTCTCAAATCCTAAGAATTATATAAGATTAGTTAGAATATTTAACTATCTAACCGTTACTCATCCTAACATTTGTTTTGCAGTTGGTGTGTTAATTTCTTAATTATCCATGTACAAATCATTAGAATGTTGTCATTTGTATATTGAAATACATCTAAGGTTCTCCTAGAAAGGTTTCTTATATGGATAAAATAATCATGCTAGAATTATATGTTATTCAAATATTGATTGGGCAGGCTCTCTTTCTAAAAGGAGATCCACTTTCGAATATGGTGTCTTCATTGGTGATAATTTGATTTCTTGAAAGAACAACAAAGAGAATATTGTAGCAAGATCTAGTGTGGAAGAGAACATGGAGTTATAACCTCAGATATTTGTGAGCTTATTTGGCTTAAACAATTGCTTAGAAAATTTCAATTTGGAGAGGACACTTAAATGGCACTTAAGTGACAATCAAGTTGTTCTTTATATTAACTCAAATCCCATCTTTCATCAAAAAACCAAATATTAAAGTTGATTGTCATTTTATTCGAGAACTAATTATATTTTTAAAACGCTTGGTACATATGATTTATATGCACCAACTTAAGGGGGAGAGATAAATATAATGAGCTTAGGTCCATATCTCTAGATTTTCCTATTTATAGATAGAAAACCCTATGAATTCAAAACAGATTAGGGATTCAGCCTATGTCCCTCTTATTTCAACAAGTATTATTAAGACTTACAAAATTATAATTTGATAACTTAGGTTTTATGTTTTTAAGCTTATAAATTCATTCTTTAATATATATATATATATATATATATATATATATATCTATGTATGCATGTGTGTGTGTATATATATATATATGTATGTATGTATATATATATGTATGTATATATGTATGTATGTATATATGTATGTATATATATGTATGTATATATATGTATGTATATATATGTATGTATATGTATGTATATATGTATGTATGTATATATGTATGTATATATGTATGTATATATGTATGTATATGTATGTATGTATATGTATGTATATGTATGTATGTATATGTATGTATATGTATGTATATATATATATATATATATATATATATATATATATATATGTATGTATTATTAGAATAGTGGTCATCCGGTTATCCCACTTTTGGTATGTATATGTATGTATGTATATGTATGTATATGTACGTATATGTATATGTATGTATATATATATATATATATATATATATATATGTATGTATGTATTATTAGAATAGTGGTCATCCGGTTATCCCACTTTTGGGGCCAGCCGTTCTGCTTCAATATCCAGAAATGACAAATATAATAGAGGCAAAAGTGCATCACATTATAATACAGCATAACGGACATTTACCAGTAGTATTCATGAGAAGTTCCTCACCGCTAAATTAGGAATGCTAACAGCATAACTAACAATGAAGTTTGAAATATTATCTTCATCATAATCTGCATCACATAACAATCCATCATCAACCTCCTTACCGTTACATGCCACAAATTTATAGAGGAAGATAATACTTCAGCTTTCTACCACCATCAATTAAAATTCCTAATATATATTGGCAAAGTACTAGAAGAACATAAATTAGTGCATTTGCAACTTCAACAAAAGCTTTAAAAGAAAATATATCTCTATATTTGTATTATATAACACTAGGTCTCTACCTAAGTAAATTATACATTATGATATAAGAAAGTTAAAGGCAATCTTTTATTCTAAAGCTCCAATAATTTGCAATTGAAACTTGTTTATGTATATAAGCATAGTTTATTTTAACTCTTACTGGTGTAATTGTAAATAGCATATTGTTACGATAAAAAATTATTCTCAATATCTCCATACTACTTAAGAAAATAGCATATTCTCACTATTACTATACCAGATATGTCCTTTGCAGTTGGTGTTGTGAATCAATTCATGCAAAATCCTTACACTGATCACTCAAATGCTATCATTTGTATTCTAAGATATCTCAAAAAGGCTCCAAAATTAGGACTTATTTATGAAGATAAAGAGAATACCCAAAATGTTGGCTATTGTAATGTTGATTGGATTAGTTCTCTTATAGATAGACGCTTATGATAGGACATTGGGTGTTGTTAGAAGGAAATGTTATCTCTTCGAAAAGCAAGAAACAAAAATGTTATTGTTCGATCATTTGTCAAAGCTGAGTATAAAGCAATGTCCTCCCTTACATGTGAGCTTGTATGGGTAAAACAATCCTTACAAGAATTAGACTTTTGTGACATGCAGCTGATGAATATGAATTGTGATAATCAAGCTACCCTCCACATGGCCTCGAATCCAATGTTCCATGAGAGGACTAAATATACTGAAATTGATGGTGACTTTATTTGAGAAAAGTTGTTGTCAAAGGAAATCTACACAAATTTTG
This sequence comes from Vigna mungo, assembly GCA_036885675.1. Taxonomy (NCBI): domain Eukaryota; kingdom Viridiplantae; phylum Streptophyta; class Magnoliopsida; order Fabales; family Fabaceae; genus Vigna; species Vigna mungo. The sequence continues at coordinate 18,798,441 of CP144694.1, forward strand.
TTGGCTCAAATAATCAATTAGCATATGTATTAACAAAAACCTTGAGGGATTCTCAAATTGAATTTATTTGTTTCAAGCTTGGTACATACAATTTGTATGCTCTACAATGAGAGGAAGTGTTAAAATAAATAGTCTTTAATAGGATTTATTGTAAGGTGTTATGTGTCAAAACTAGTTCCTAGGTGTCTCTCTTCAAATTCCCTTATTTTCCCTCTCATTGTATGTGGTGGCTTAGAGTTATTATAAATATGAAATCCTAAGAGAAGGGAAGTTACTCTCTCAAATTCATTCTAATATTCTTGTGTATCTTTCTTAAGTGTAACGTTCTAATGTGCCACTAGATTTATACTTTACATTATAAAGCCATATGCATCCTATTGCCCTTTCATCCAATGGCCTGGTCAACAATTTCCCATGCTTGGTTCTTTTCAAAGGCATTCATCTCTCCATTCATGGCTTGAACCCAATCCTCATCCTTCAATGCTTCTCATGGTTTACACATTCCCTCCCATTTCCAAAACGTACACGTTTTAATTGACTTCCCAAATTGTGTTTTTACTATATTGAAGAATTTAACAAATAGAGTAAATACTTCATATTTTCCTTTCATGAGAAAAATCCATATAACATGGGTACAACCATCAATAAACATGACAAAGCACTTAGCATTAGATTTACTATAGTTTGATGTAGGCCCCCAAACATCACAATGAACTAAATCAAAAGGATGGACATTCTTTGTATTACTAGGAAGACGTCGCACGATGATGTTTTGCAAGTTGACATACATCACATTTAAGTGACTTAATAGACTCTTTGGAAAATAAGGAAGGAAACATGGACACTAGAATAGAAAAGGATGATGCCCTAGACAATGATGCAAAGGTGGTGCAAGATTGGAGACAAGTGATACTTGTTTGTATATTGATACTATCTCTAACAGTTCCAGTCGTCCTCCCTATGACAAGATCCTAGAAAACACAAATTGTGGAAAAGAAGGTTACAAAACACTTTAGGTCATTGGTTAGTTTATAAATAAAAATAAGATTATTGAAAGTTTTGGAGCATAAAGAACACCTTTAATATTGAGGAATGGTAAACATTACCATGTCCAATTACTTAGATACAAGTCTCAGTAGCAACCAGTAATGTCGTTACTAAAAAGAGAAACATATGATGTTAAAAGAGATGAATGAAGGATCATATGACTTGTCACATCAAAGTCTAGAACCCAAGAGTACTTACATAAAGTTTTAGAAATATTAAAACAGGAATTGGAGTTCTTACCGGTCATGGCTAGAGAGCAAGTACCAGAAAGAAGGTGACTTACTGATAGAGCATGAGAGATTTCAGACTTTCAGTATCAACACTTAGTGCATGTACCTCTAAAGTTAGAAGATCAACATTGTTTAGTGGAGTTGTCATGCTTAAGTAACAATAGGGATTCGTTAGCCCCCTTCAACTAAAATAGAATAATAAAACAAAAAGCATCAATAGTGGCTGCAGCAATGACAGTGACAATTCTGACGATGGAAATGACTAAAGCTCCGACAACCACTCTAACAAAGGTTCAATGACAGTTCCGACAAAGGTCCAACAACAGCTCTAAAGAAGGCCTGGGCACAACTCTAGCAAAGGTCAATAGCAGCTCCAGTGGACAGCAAACTTGGTGTGATCGCAGCAGCAGAACCACAATTTAAAAGGAACCATATCTAAGAGGTAAAGAAGCAATGTTGAAGCACGACTCCCAAGATTGGGAGCTCTAATACCATCTTGAAAGGATTAATATGAAAAAATGAAAATTCATCTAAAATAGTACATCAGCATTGAGATATAGAAAACTCTAACCATAAAGTAATAATAACAAAAAAAATCTCCAGAACCTTCTAATAGCTTCTAACAACTTCTGGTAAAACATTTAATATCCTACTAACAACAATAGTTAAGAAGAAAATAAGATCATAATCATACCACGTGTTCTCAAATCCAAAAGTATGTCATCTGCAACAGATTGCTGTTGGAGCCTTCCTAATGATCGGAATATATTTACAATACATTCTGCAGATAAAAGCTTGATGATGTCTACATTCTTCACCACATCCAAAAGTTGCATTGTCTTATCACTTTCACAAAGAGCCATCAAGTAACTTACTGCAACAGTTAATTTTAGCTGAGTTTACTCTACCACGTGAAACAAAAATGGTAATGGCACGTGGACATAAAAATAAAAAAGAATTGTTCTTAATAAATGTTATCATACTAGATGCACAAATTTTCAAATAAATATGCTTAGCACAATCACTTCTATTGTAGGAAGGTGGATCCATCAACATACTGGGAATACGATTTAGTGCAAATTCAATTTTCTTCCTGCTTCCAACATGGCTTGAATTAAGAAAAAACCATTGATTGTAACACAGGCATCAAACATACATTCCCGATAAAAAAAGTAAAGTAAGCAAACTTGGAAAGAGACAATGGGTTCAACAGCCAGACAGTTCTGAAGAGAGTCTGGATACCATATTCAAATTATTAGTGACAAAACAAAACGCAAAGGATGGTACTGCTGTGGTACCATGGACAGAAATTGAAAAACCATAAGATGAATTTTGTGTCATGTGTACATATGAGTATTCCTCTTTATAACGAAGAAAAGACATAATACTAATGAAATAAATATCTAATAATGTGAAATATTTGGTAAGATATTTCCCCATCAAATATCATATCTCCCTATTTAATATAATTAAATCGTGTATCTCTAACATAATGAAATCATATCTCAAACAATTTTCATCCATCATAATTCTCTTCTCTTTATCAACCAAAGCATGCATGAAAAAAATAAAGCAACTCATAAATTTCTTAAAACTTGTTTTTAAAATCCTGCAGTGGATGTTCAAAATCGGATAAAACAAATCATGAAAATTGATTAACCAACCTCGTAAGGCTGAATCTCTATCATCAACTATAATAAACTCGCAAATGTCCCGGATCATTTCTTCATTGTCAACTCTTAACCACAACAACATTTCATAGTAACCCAATCGTGAAGCTGAACGAGGATTCTCAGCTTTGATAACATCAGAGAAAAGTTGAAATTCTTGAACCAGACCCATATCAATTAGATACCAGAGAAGTGGACCATATGTTTGCTCTTCCAGCGGACATCCACAATCCCTCATTGATTTGAAAAGGTGAAAAGCCTTACTGATCTCATTTACAGCTATGTATTCATCATCAGTCGCCCTAGCCTTCTCTATGCACACTTTTATCAATGCATTGTACTCCTTTACGCCTGTTTTTCGACCCAAGTGACTAAACACATTAACTGTTTTTGTTGCTCCTAGCCTATGTGCACACAATTTAATTAACCTGTTGAAACGGTCATTGCTAGAGTATTTAAAAATCCACTTATGCTTTCGCTCACGCACTACCTCCTTTCGTTTGCCCGATAGATTACCATGAGACAGGTCTGCTATCCATGGCATTTCTAACACACTTTTCCTTTTTTCTTCCTCGTCGACTTTCTCGTAACCAGACCCCTTGTCCTGTTTAGCTGAAAAGGAAAAAACAGCACATGCCCAACATTGATACAAACAAAAGTCATTTCAATTCTCTAAGTAACCACGTCATCCAAAGTAAAACACATGACCAGTACTCTGTCAGTAATTTCAACAAACACTTACAGCACAGTAAAGCAGAAATCTGAACAGTAACCTCATTTTTGCCGACCAAATCCCCTGCACCAAAATATTGGAAAACAACACCATTACACACCCAAATACCCCAACAACACACCAAAGTAACCCCCAAGAAACAAAACAACTGAAACCAACGCATTCACTACCACAAAGCCCAATACTTATATAACACGCTTAGCTCAAAAAAAAAACACAAAACTCATTAACGCAATACGACTCCTCTATGAAACTTAACACAGATGAAAATAAGGGCAGGCATAAAAAATGAAACTTGACAAGGGTACAAAGGGAAAAGTCACCAGCGAGGTCGTGTTCTAAGGAATGTTGCAGTTTAGAACCAAAACCGACTTCAAATTCAGGAGAAGGTTCTATAACGGATTCAACACTGGTGTTGGGTTTGCGGATTAACCGAGAGCGGAAGAGGGCGGCGAGAGTGCATAGGTTTCTTCCGGCGGGGGCGCGCATCTAAGCTCTGCAACAAGGAAGAAAAATACGAGTTTACTTGTTGGGTGCTTAGGTTTTGTTGCAGTTAGTGTTAGTTTCGTTCGTTCTAAAAATGCGCTTTTTGTTGGTGTACGAAGCTGAAGTTAGAACCCAACTACTTGTATAAGAAGGACCAACATGAAAATGGCGAAGAACGGCATATACACAAAATCACAAAATGCTGTCACGGAGGGTGTGGAATGAGCGCAAGAAAATCATAATAAAAAAGGAGACTAAAATATAAATAAATAACAGTAAGAGAAATAACACACATCAAAGAGAAAACAATTACTTAATAATTAATATATTAATAACCTAATTATGTATGCTTTTAATTTTTATCTTAAAGTACTAATATATATTATTAAAATGTAATTACAAATCACTTGTTTTCTTTAAAAATGTCAATGTATACTTATTTTAAAACTCTTTATCAAACAAGAATTTTTTTTATCGCTCTCAGACTATGTATATATATTTTTGTTTTTAAACTAAAAACTCTTTACTAAATTAATAATTTAATTTTCAAAATTATAATAATTCATTTGTCTTCAGAATTGAGAACAATGGTATGAAATTGATATACTTATTAATTTACTTCTAGGTATTATATTAGATAGTTACTCCTTTTTTTAATTACATTTACATCTCAACATTATTGAAAAATTTATACAAAACTTTTTTTGGAAACATTGCACCGACTGTTACTGGCAGCTAGAAAATTTAAATGGTATACTTTAGATTTAAAGCAGTAATCTTGTGTAAACATTTGTTCATTCTTTGATTATGCTAACTTTTAGTTTTGAAATTAGTTGGAACTAGTGTAGAACATACAAGTCAACTCAATCAATTAAATTATAATACTTGATCAATTATACTTTTAATTTGAAAAAATGTATGTTAATTGTTAATTATAACTTTTGAGTCAATTATAAATGTTCAATCTAATTAAAAATATATATTTACAAACTCTGAAAAACATTTTAATAGATTATTTTTTTTAATCTATTCAAACTTACCTAGGGGTAGGCAAACAGGACGGCATTCATTCCTAAAAACACGTAACTAGTTCACCTTTCACAAAGATATTCAAAATCAAAAGCAGAAAAAAAAGAACTCACCAGTTTCTTTGTCCACCTTGAATTCAGGATCGAGTGCTCGCTTCTTATCCTCTCCAAACTTTGTGAGAGTAAACGAAGAAAAGAAGAAAGCAAGCAGCACAGCCCCAAAGACGACCCAGAAACCAAGGAAACAAAGAGATTTTTTTTGGAGCACCCCAGAACAAAAAAGAGGAGAAGGATGAAGAAAAAGGAATGTAATTGCGAATAAGAATACTAAACCTAAATCACAGTTTACTTAACTGTAATACAAATAAAATAAATGAATTTATTTAAACTGATAAATAAATTTTTAGTAAAAATAGTTTAAATTTTTTAAGTGAACGGTTAAATAGTATAAATCATCTGAACTAGGCAACGCGCTAATCCTCACAACTCCTCCCTCAGGTGAACCAATATCTTATTCATCTTCAAATTAGGTTTTCTTTTGTGATAACTCTTCTGTTGAAATTCGTACCTCTGTTATTTTTTTATCTTTAATATTTAATTTACTTTCATTTAGTAATTTTTGTTGATACGGGAAAGTATATGAATTTTCTTATATTTAAATGAAGATAATTATTTTTCAACAAAATTATCTAAATATTGATTTTAATCTAATTATAAACATTATTAAGTTTAATTATATATATATATATATATATATATATATATATATATATATATATATAAATATATATACGGGATTTGTTAACACGCGTACGCCTGTTTTTTTTGTACTACCGGATTATACTAGACAAAAATACATTCATTTATCATGGATTCTAAGTTTTAAGGTCAGGGATATTTAAATAATTTTCATTCTTAAAATAAATAAATAAATAAAAAAACTCAAACCCTTATTGACTTCCTGATTCCTCTCAACCCTTTCTCTTTCATCTCTCTCACTTCCAACATTTTATCCGTCATCCCCACTATTGCAACAATTGAAAAAAAATCAGGGATATTGTTTTGAGAATGGAAATTAAAGAAATAGGTATAGAAGAGCTCTCAAATATCTTGTTTTTTAAAGATATAATGAGATGTGATGTAGATGTGGAAATGATGTATGAAAATTTAATTGATTTACGAAGATTTTATTTACATGATTTAATTTAAAAATGAAATTTAATTATAATTAAACTTGCATGACTTATATTAAATGTAGTTAGACGCTAATTAATAACTTTTGCAAAGTAATTTTATTGATTCAATTATTAAGTTATAATCTCATTTAACTACAATAATGAATATAAAGTGTTAATCAATTTTAAGAATAATTATATATATTTAAGTATATTTTGAAAAAAAATATATCACAAATATTTTTGTATGATATGTTGACACATCTTTTTAGGTAATGTAATATTATAATATTGTTTAATTATATGTTTGTTTAAAATTAATCTTCCTTTCGTAACAAATAAATTGATAATACTTAGTAAATTATATTACAAACAAATACTACATTTAAAATTAGATTATTTTACTACATTATAATCTTTTTAATTTTTAAAAATTAATTTTAATAATTATTTATAATTTTGGTCTATTTATAAATATTTTTACATATAAATATAGCATTTATATTATTTGATAATCTTTAATTCCTACCAATTAAACTAATTTTTTAAATCTGTCAGATCAATCAAATCCTATACTAATTCTTATAAATTTTATTTCCAAATCTACTCTAAATTACGTACAAATCCACTAAATCCATTCAAATCATCGCCTCTAAATCACCTTAAAGAATAAAGCCTAACCTTTTTTACCCACCATCTCACCATCAAAGCAATTCAACACACAAAATAAATTTACCAATTATAAATAATTAAACATATCATACTCAATAGTCAACGGTCAACTCAAGTGAGAAAAAAAACTGTGACAAAAACTCCAACAACCGCCACATACGAACTCCGAACCACCGCAGCTCCGGACCCGAGCCTGGGAGGAACGTCTCCGAGCCTAATCGCTTTAGGGTCCACCTTCTCCCCGGAGCTAGCATTAATCTCAACATTAGCCCCTCCGACCAAATGGTGCCGTTTAATGTAAAACGACAGCCACACCTTGTACTTCACCCGAGTAGCGAACTCCACGCGCAGGAACACATTCCCGTTCTTCACCGCCGCCGTGCGGTTGAGTCGGGCTAAGCGCGGCACCACGGCGGAACCCCACTTGCGCGCGGTTTTTCCGCGTCCCTGGTAGAATGGGAGGAGCGTGGCGTTGGCCAGAGGGCGCGTGGTGGTGTTGTCGAGGAAGAGCGCGAAGGTGAGGAGAACGACGGCGTATTTGACGCCCTTGTCCTTGTTGTGGTTTTGAAGGGAAAGTTGGAAGACGAGGGTGTCGTTTTGGGCGAGAAGAGAGAGAGATTGGAGGGAGCATTTGGGAGGGTCCGTGCGGAGACTGAGCCAGAGGAAGAGCGCCGAGAAACCCAGGGAGAAGACGATGCCGAGGCAACACTTGCAGAGGTCCCGGCAAATATCCATGCACATGACCGAAGAAGAAAAAAATAAAGAAGAAGAAGAAGAAGGAAGTGCGTTTTTTTAAGTGTACTGGTGATGTATTGAGATGCCGAAATGAGAATCCACGATGGAGTATTGCTGTTTGAAATTCTTTTCTGTTGTGGCGGTCTTCGAATGTGATGGAGCTTTTATATTTAATTAATAATCCTTATAAGTGATGAGTTTAATCAAACTGAACACCATTAAAAAAATATTTTTTGTCATCTTTTAGTTTGATAAATGGATAAAATGTTTTAAAATAGTATAACAGTGAAGCAAAGTTTACTTCTTTGTATCAGGGCAATAAATCTTTCTCCTGAAACAGAAAAACAGTTCTTAATTTTCTTTTCACAGGGCTTTCAAGCATGCAAACATGGGCAATCCCGAATTCTACGATAACTTGTACGTTATTGTCTTGGAAAAGAAAAAGAGAAAAAAAAAAAAAAAAAATCTAGCATATATTACAACTACTAATATATTTTATCTAGGAGAGCTACCACTTTGCAGTTTAACAAGAGAATTGTATGCACCATCGCGTCCGAGTGAAATCAATTCGTTATGTGAACCTTGTTCCACAACCTTCCCATTCTTAATCACAGCAATGTAGTTGGATTTCTGTATTGTAGAGAGCCTGTGAGCCACTGCTATGCATGTTCTTCCAACCATTATCTTCTCTAGTGCTTCTTGGACCAAGATCTCTGACACACTATCAAGTGCACTTGTAGCCTCATCTAGAAGAAGTATTGCAGGATTCTTCAGAATCGCCCTAGCTAATGCTATTCTTTGCTTCTGCCCTCCTGATAGCTGAACTCCTCTTTCACCACAGTATGTCTCATACCCATCATCCATTCCACTGCCATGACAAACACCATCAAGACAAAAAAGACAAAGAAGGTGTCAGTGCCAAGAGGAAGAAGGTTTCAAGGTGCAGCTAATGCGGTTTAACTTTGGAAAATCCTTTGCCAATACAAAACTTAATATTTATGTCATGTTTAGAGTAGCTACGTTTTGAGTTTCTTTCTGTTCTCCTTGACGGGATAAGGTGGCCCAAACACAATGTCTAAAACATAAAATTAGCCTCTATAAGCTAGTTGGAAGAACATATTTGCAGATGATAACTTATGACAACTACTTATGGAAACAATTACTTGTTATATAAAAAGGTAAACCCTGTTTGATTTTTTATTACGGAAACTGCTTATACATGAATGCTATTTCATGTTAGTCACTTTCTCAATAAATGTGAGCTTCTATATAAGCTAATTAGAGAAGCTTTTACTTTTAAGGAAAAGAGAAATTGAAAAAAGTTGTATCAAATGTTACCTATTGTTTAGTTGTTCTCTCTAGCAGCCTGAGCATGCAGGTATGTCAGTTTTAATTCTTATTTGTTTCCTTAATGTTGTGTTTAGGAAAATGAAAGAAATTTTGGCATCTGAACAAAGAATGTTTAGAAAAAGTGATTCTGAAAGACCTTTTCTTTTTAAATCTTTTATTTACAGTTCTCTCGTACCTTATGAATTCATGAGCATTAGCCAGAGATGCTGCCCTTCTTATCTCAGATTCTGTTGTGTTTTCTTTCCCATAGGCAATGTTTTCTCTTATGGTGCCAGAAAAAAGGGCTGGCTCCTGACTCACTAATGCAATTTGTGACCTCAGCATTCTTAAATTATAGGACTTGATGTCTTGCTCATCTATGCACACCGTTCCCTTTGCAGGATCATAAAACCTTTCAATAAGACCAATAACTGTTGATTTACCACAACCACTGTGCCCTACTAGAGCCACTGTTTTCCCAGCTTCAATTTTAAGAGATAAGCCCTTGAAAACCATTTGATCAGGTCTAGTTGGATATGCAAAGAAAACATTTTTTAGGTCAACTCTGCCCCTTATTTTCCTCCTTTTCTCACCACCCCATGAAGTCTCAGGGTCAATCTCAGTTTTCCTGTCTAGCATTGCAAAAACTGATCCAACTGCGCTGCTTCCTTTGGACAAGTCAGAAGTCATGCTTCCAGCATCTGCAATTATGTAAGCAGTGAAGAGTAATATTAAAAATGCTTGGAAGAGTTCCTTTGGGTCTATTTTATGATCTATCAAGAGCCTCCCACCATACCAGTAAGCCAGTGCTGTTGATGAAGTGTTGAAAAACTGAGAGCTGAAAAGACCAAAGCCTGAAATCCATGACTGCCTAATACTCTCCTTTTTAGGTCCTACCATTGTGGATTTGAAAAGTGCCAACATTCTTTTCTGAGAGCTGAAGGCAGTTATGGTTCTATGGTTTATAACAGCTTCACTTGCAAGTTGGCTTCCTTCCCTTTGTGCCTTACGAGCTTTCTCGGCCATACTCTTCATCAAGACACTTCTTGAGTAAAAGCTTCCAATGACTAATGGCTGCACTGCAATCATAACAAGGGAAAGCCTCCATGTGAGCACAAGTCCTAGAGTGTAAGCGAAGAGAGACCCAAAAACTGCTTGAGCCAACAAAGACAGTCGATCTCCAACAAGGGAACGGACCAAGTTGGCTTCAGAGGATAATCTTGCACAAATGGACGCACTTGTGTTCTCTTCATGATCAAACCACCCTATCTCAAAAGTCATCAACTTCTCTAGCATCTTCTCTCTTATTCTTTTAGTCAACCTTTCTCCCATAACTGCAAAGTTATAGTGCTGAAGAATACTAGTGAAGAAGTTGAAAACACCAATTCCTAAGAAAATGAGGGCCAGGTCTTTAGCTTTAGACTTCATCTTAGAGCTATCAGTTTCAAAATAAACTGATATAAGTGTTCCTACACAGTATGCATTCACAGGTTGTACTGCTCCTGACCCTATTGCTCCTAAGATTCCTAACATTGCTCTTCCCCACTCAGGTGCATTCATTTTCAGCAAACGCCACTGTGAAGGAGCTGGGTGATTTGCTCGTTTCATGTTATCCTCAAAACTATCATCATCAGGATCATATTGAATAGAATATGAGTATGGTGTTCCCATGGAAAACCCCTGACTGAAGGGATTCAACATTGGACTGCCTACAGTGCTTGATCTGAAACTTACAGCTGGACTTTGTGGAATGCTCATCCTGTGAGAGTTCTTTCCTTCTATTTGAAGATTGGAAGGTTTGAATTCATCAGATTGGGTTGTTACTTGCTGCAACTCTACCATGTGAGCATACTCACCATCAGTCAATTCCATGAGCTCATTATGAGTACCTGTTTCAATGACTCTCCCTGCTTGAAGGACTGCAATCAAGTGAGCAGATTGAATTGTTGACAAGCGGTGAGCGATGATGATCGTTGTCCTTCCTTTTGAAGCTTGATCAATGGCTGCCTGTACCACTCTTTCAGATTGAGCATCCAATGCACTGGTAGCTTCATCAAGCAAGAGAACCTTTGGATCCCTTAGCAAGGCTCTTGCTATGGCAACACGTTGCTTCTGCCCACCAGACAACTGAAACCCAAACTGCCCAACCTAGGAAAACCATGGTGGTTTGCAATAACAAGGATTTAATGGAATTTTACATCAAAGATTTAAATGCAATTAGTTCTCTACTTTTCACTGTTTTTTTTTATATACCTTGTAGATTTCAATGTAAATTAGTACATGCCGATTATTGAAAGTATACAGGTTAAAGATTTTTCCGTGCTGTTCATTTACTAAGATAGCATGATGCCAAACAGGATTAAATGTTAGTCAACTCTGCAAAATCTGAAACTGTAATAACTTTGGTAAAAAGTAAGAATCAATTTATAAACATTTTTTCATCTAAGGACCAAACTAAAGTGTTGATTTTTCGGATGTAGAGACCAAAATAAAAAGGGGAATAAAGTCTTGTTAATTTAAAACAGTAGAAAAGATCAAACTATTTTGATGTGATCAGGTGCTATAAAGTATTAGGTAGAAACCTTTAAATGCTATTATAATGAAATTTCAAAAGAAGCATGCTCAAAACACAATCAAATTTATAGAAATTTCGTTCTGTTTCCCTCTTTTTCTCCTCTATATGTATATTAGTTTGTTTTCATAGTTCATATGAGGAAACAAGTTGAGACCAACTTACTTGAGTTTCATATCCATCTGGTAACTTGACAATGAAATCATGTGCATTAGCTGCTTTAGCCGCAGTTATCACACTTTCCATTGAAGCTCCTTCCTTTCCAAACAATATATTCTCTTTTATGGAAGTGGCAAAGAGAACAGGTTCTTGATTTACAAGACCAAATTGGGATCTCAACCACTTCAGTTGAAGCCTGTTAGTCTTGTGACCATCCAAGAGTATTACTCCTTCAACAGGGTCATAAAACCTTTCAAGCAAGGCTATGATAGTGGATTTACCTGAACCACTACCTCCCACAAGGCCTACCTTCTTGCCTGCTGGAACAGTGAGATTGAATCCTTGCAAGACTGGTGTGTCTGGCCTAGATGGGTAACAAAAGTGGATGTCTTTAAATTCAATCTCTCCCCTCACATATGACAAGGCCTTTCCTTTCTTATCTTCAGAATCTATGGTTGGCACCCGATCAATCATTTCTAAAAGACGTGTGACTGCAGCAGTTGCCTCTGTGATGGCAGTTAAATTTGGAAGGGCACTTAAAATGCTCCTGAAATTCGTGAAGTTAAACATATAAGCATTAACATGTCAGATTAAAAATCTGAACTATATGATGAAAGAGAATTTGGATTCTCTGCTGGGTTTTTCTCTATTGTTACTCTGTTGTGTCTTCAAAATACATTCATAGGCATGGATTTTGATGTTTTAAAATATATTAAAAAGATTTTTAAAGTACCAACATCATTGTACTTTTAATCCTCAGCAGAGGACAGCACCAAAAAACCCAACAGAGAATCTGGACTTCGATGAAAGACTAGAATTTAAAATATGAGAAAATCACTCACAAGCCTCCCATGAGAACATTGAAGCCAGCTACAAACACATGGCCACCTTGTTCTCCCATTTTAGTGATCAGAATTGTTCCAACCCAAGCTTGAAAGCCCCAACTGATATAAATAACCCCCATACTTCCCAACATTAACCCTTTTGCAAAACCTTGCTTTATTCCAAATTCCAGTGTTTTCTGAAGTGCGCTGCTAAATCTGTTTAGTGTTTGATTCTCCCCAACATATGAATAAACAGTTCTTATTGAAGATATTGCCTGCTCTGCTATGCCACCGGCAACCCCATAAGACTCAATCATTTTCATTACGAGATCCAACATGACCTTCCCAAATACAAGTGCTGGAACAATGAACATGACAGAGAGTGGTATGGCTGCCAATGTAAGTCTCCATGAAAGTACAAATGCAAAGATGTGGCAAAATAGGAATGTTGACATATAAGCCAGGCAATCAGGTATCTACACAGAAAGTAGAAAATATAAATTAATAAAACAGAAATGAAGAGTTCTGCTATTATCAGATTTTGAAACTCTTCTATTAAAAACGTTTCCAAATTAGTTAGATTTCAAATTCACATTAACATCAGATTCACCGGCTACCTTGTGAACAATTCTTATGAAGAATATGTTAACTTGTTAACAACAGAGGAAAAAATTACATTTAATGCAGAATAAATTTTAAAGGAACAAAAATGAGATGAAAAGGAATATTATCATAAGGACTACTTAACAGTCACAACAATTACAAAAGTTCAAATAAACTCAAAGAGCTGCTTTTGTAGAGCTACAAAGCCATGTTTCACGTTGCACAAGAAGTAACAATTACCAATGTTGTATTTACTCGACACAGGTAGAAAAAGTATAAAACAAAGAATAAACTAAACGAGTTCTCAAACGTTGTCAGAAGGAACCTCTTTTCATTAAATGAGTAACAGATAATAAGAAGCAAGTGTATCTTAAACAAGACGGAAGACCGGATAGACAGAAGCTTTAGCATACTGAAGAAATACTCTCAAAATTCTAACACTCCTATTTGAGATGTTTCTTCAACACTCTAAGTCTTGATCTTAACAATTCGAACTTGCCTTTTGGGAGTGCTATTGTCATTACTATGTATGCTAATTGATCTTCAAAACTGCAATGCTCCAAACATATTTCTTTTTCTTATGATTTTTCTCTTTCCCTAATTGCATGATCTCTATTCTTGATATGCTTTGTTCTTCCATGTTTAATAGGTTCCTTTCCAATTGATATGGTAGACATGTCAACTCTTAAAACAGTTGCTTTCTTTTATCATTGACCAACAGTTAACAAAAAAATTTCTACGCCAAACGACTTGACCATTGATATGACTTTTAAAATAGTTATGGTAAAAGTCATAGAACTTACTAAACAAGAGAATTTATGATTAGATAACAGTATAAAAGTCTCTTACACTATTTCTGCATACACTATTTACTCAGAAATATGTCGCTAATGCACTTTTTATGTACTAATTTGAACCAGAAGACCTATCTACTTTTGGAGATCTATGATCATGATCATCATTGAATTCCAAACAAGAATTAGAAATGCATAGCTGCGGAAAAACCTTCTCACACAAGACAACTTGGATTGTATTGGCATCTGAGGAAATGAGTGAGACAACTTGGTAGGTTGTTGAAGAGCCACCAGTCTGTGTGTCAAAGAAACCGACATCTTGTCTTAGGACTGATTTTAGGTATTCCATTCTCATTCTGGAAGCCTGTCTCTCAGCAGTTCTTGTCCAACATATTCCTTCTGTAGTAGGCAACATCAATTGGTATCAAGCATGAAAAGTAGTTAGATTTTCTTTTTCTAATGCTAGCAATGCTAATTGCATAACTTCAAAATTGATGTTAAACCTTCTAGGGAAGTAAATGAGCTACCAAGTGTGCAACTTACCAATAAAAGCTGAAAGTCCAACTCCAAGTGCAGCACAAAAAAGCCTCAACGCATACTGAAAAAAAGGCAAAATTGTTGAGTAATCATGTCATAAAACTCATTGAGGAAAGACCTTGCTTAAGTGGCATTCTTCATAGATGCATAAATCAGTTTCTACGTGCATGATTCATAACTTCTTAAAGCTTCATAATACTAATAGTTATAGAGACAAATAACTTCTTTTCTGAAACTCACATGACAACTTTAACTTCTAAATCAAATAACTGCAAAAAGTTAACATAAGCAGTTTCCAGAAAAAATTGTCTACTAAACTAGCTGATGCACTTCTGCCACATATAGTACACCAATTGTATATAGAAGAAGGGTACAGATATTATTGAACAAGCTCACCTTGTTCACATCATGCATTTTCAAGTGACTATTTTTGTCTCCATAGGCGTTGATCACATCACTAAGAATGTACATCATTAGAGGGGTCTGTAGTCCATCTCCAAGGCTTCCCAAGGTCCCAAAGAACATCAGTAATCTGTCTACTCCATCTGCATAACGAAACAAACTATTGTTCCCCATTTCCCCTTAACTCTCCCTATGAAGAGATACCCCTCAATTTATTTTTTCAAGATTCAGTAGTTTTATAACCAATCTCAGTGAAAACACAAAAAAGACTAATATATACTAACTATATTCTCTTAGCAAAATCAGCAGCCAACAGACGGCTCTTACTGTTGTCTTTTTCAACCAAAACGTAATGGATACAACATGCAAGAGTGGAATTGGCCGGGCAATTACATTATTCAAACTTTGAAAACTTTGTTTGTGTAATTTGATATATGTGGTGTTTGATAGTTGTTGTTGTTGTTGCACCTAGTTTATTAGCCCGGCACAAAATTCCATGAGGGTCACTGTTAATGTGTCTTTTTGCAGTTATTACAATGACATAGATTCATGCAAAGAATTATTCCCGTTATAGTCGTGTATATGATGTGTTGCCAATTGGACCAAGTCAAGTATTGTTGCCAACTTCATAAGGCAATGATCCGATATTTCCAAGACAAGTTTATTGGAAATGTCTTTCTACCTTTGCATTGTTATGTAGGGCCAATCTCACTCGAGGAATCCAAAATTTCCATTTGATATCTATCAGAATGTACTTGCCTTCAATGGTATCATTCTACCCGAAAAACAACAAAGAAAACAAACCATATAAGTAGATAGATAGATATAGAGAGAGTGAAAAAGTGAGTTTAAAGACATTCATGTAAGATTATATTGTTTTGTATAATTAAAAATCTTATTTAAGATAATTTTTAATTGGTTGATTGTATATCAACGTTCTTGGATGAAAGTGCACACTTCGATCTGAGCAGCTACAACAATCTCTATATATTTGCCATTTGTCGTTAAGGAATGTGATCCGTTACTAAAAAAGAATATGCTGCCGGCCTTACTCAGCAAGAGGTACTTGAGTCAATCTTTGTTGCACATATTCTGTGTTTCCTCTCATACAAGGAGAATTTGCAGTAACAGTTTCCTTCAACATCATCTTTTACCATTTAACATTCGTAAGCTTGCTAAAAATTGCTCTGACGTCCTTTGAGCCACTTGGAAGGATTTAGTTGTTGTATTTTTATCTTTTTATGATGTGGAAAGTGTTCTTTTGTTTGAGTACAGCAGTGGTATTTGTTGGGTGCTTATTTAGCATTTATTCAAGTGTATCGTATCATGGTAACTTTAGAAGAATTAAAATAAATATCATTCTGTATTTTTATTGAAATATTAATTTTTTTTCATATATAATTATACCAATGACAACATGGTTACTTTTATCGAGATTTTACACAATCATTGCTGTCATTAGTGAATTAGTGATATGTCCGTGGAGATTTTCGTTAGCCAAACGAGTCCTATTGGATAAAGACGGTTCTTTTTCCCACTCTTAATAAAATATTTCTTTTCATCTCTTTAAAATTTCATATAGAGTAAAATATACAACGGAATTGTCACGTTAATTTCTCCTTCAAAATTTTCCCGGGAAATGAAAGCACAAGAGGAAATTAAGTTTCAAAAAAATATATATAATTTTGATTTCTAAATGACTTCAATTCACAAATTATTTACACCTCTCATATTGTAAAATATGAAAAACATAATAGGAAAGACACGGGACTGCAAGAAGAATAAGCTGGCATTTTCAGAAGAAAAAAATGATTGTCTTCGGTGTTTCCTAAAGAAATCTCAAGAAAAAAATTAAGAATAAAATGATAATTTGTTATATTTAGAGGAGCACCACCTTTCTAAAGTTTCTCATATGGATGACTATAAATTTTTCTATCTCTTATCTGTCGTACCTTTTTCTCTTTACGTCTGAGCTTCTATTATGGTTAAGTATTTATTTCATTTGTTGGATGTTTGATGATCTCAAAGCTGTTATTTTCCCTCTTCTATGGTTCATTCTGGGTTAAAAAAATATCTTCTGTTGCTAAAAAACTCACTGAAATTTTTTGTATTGAAGGAACGCTCCTAAACTAAGTGTTGTAACGATCGAAGCTCCAAATACAAGGAAGGTTTCCTTAAACATAAGGAACTTCTAAGAGCTCCCGTTCATGATGCTCTCAGAAGAGAAAAAACCAGTACGCGACAAATGGCATCTCTGAGAAATCTAAATAGGAGGAAAAAACATATACCTGAAGTTATATTAACAAGTGATTTTAAATCCCGAGGAACATTACAATCCAAAAAGCATCAGGTAATTCGAATATACAATTACTGATTATACAGGATTCCAAACATAAATATTTTTTAATCATGAAATATGATTTTTAACTATAATCAAATAGTTAGAGCATCTATATCATGTAATGAGGAAAACTATAACTCAAAATCTAAAGGTCCCTTAGAAATCATGTAGATTGTAGCTCACTATCAAAACCGATATGATAATGATTTAATTAAAGATTTTCTACTGTATATAGAGTTTCATCAAAATACACATAGGACAAGTCAGAATATGACAATCTAATACTGCAGCAATGAAGTAATAAAAATATCGAGTATACAACACTACAAAAACAAATTCACTCATCATCTTTGTATGGATACTCTTCTGGAACATGCTTGAGAAGTTTTACCTGCAACTCAAACACATCATCACCTCGAAGCACATCACGGAGCCAAGTTACCTCAGTCTTCATTGACACCTGTACATAGATTAACATGTTTAAACATAAAGAACAAAAGCTTATGGTGTGGAAAAAAAAAAACCCTTAATGCCTCACCATGATTTCCAATTCCCAAGATATAACAGAAAACAGAACATTACATACCATGCCTCATTTTCCTCCAGGGCAATTTACTACCATAAAGGTGTTCAGTAATTTAATCAGATTGAGTTCAGTGACATGATTTTGGTCAATTTTAACTTGCCCAAAATTGGAAATTATCAAGCTAGACATTGACTTTATTTCTAGTTCTCCACAAAAAGAATTCATTCATAAAATAATTTAATGATTTATATAGAACGTAAACAGCAACTCAGAAAGCAAAAACTGATAAAACAATTTCCCTTTCCATGTATAACTATGCTACACAAACAATATAGGAGTCATCTATGTCATGTTTGAGAAAATACTCAAAAAAATTAGAAGACCACGAGGAGGGATTCAGTAATCAAACTATTATATTTTCCAAGTTTCCTAAATGTTAAAAGTGGAACAAAATAACTAGTATTTGATAAACTGAAGTTCTACAAAGTTGAAGTAACAAGTAAATTGAAGTAATAAATAGGAGCAGAACTTACCATATCTAAGGCTCCTCTAATGACTCCACTTAAGATGTTGCAATAGTACAGACCTTGGCAGTTGTCAGGAAGTTCAACAAAATCTACCAAAGGATTATCCTCCAAGACAATACTACAACATGTTCCATCTGCATCCCAATTGGTCACAGATGCAGTAACACCAAGGAACATTTTAAAACCAACCTGTAAAAAAGCAAGAGTAAAGTTAATAAAATTAAAAACTTACCTTATCGTTTAAATACACATTACTAGACTTGAGATTAAAAGTGATAAAATATATTCTTGAGGACTCATTTAGATCCCTCTCATTATCTTCTATATATATTGAAAACACAAAAGTATATGGAACATCAAGAGTCTGCACTAGACCTCTAGGTACAGCACTAGATACGACTCATTATTCTAACAACTAGTAATAAAATTAATAAACAAACAAAAAATTGTTGATCAGACAACCAAGAATGAATGTTTAATGCTGTGAACCTCATACCAATCAAAGTGTCACCTAGACATAACATACCTAAAATAAACATCCGTAACCCAAACCAATCAGTACATGTGACAAAAGCCAGGGAGTATAATAGAACAAAATCATAAAGGAATTACATATATGATATCTGTTGAAATGTAATGTGTTTTATTATAGTTATAGGCTCTATATGAGTCTATTGTTTACCTTTGTATTTTTCTGATTTACTGTTCCTCTTATGTGTATAAGTATGTTTAGTGGTGTATTAGTGAGTAAGAAGGAGAAATAATAAAACACTTCTATTTCTCTCTCTAAATTCTTCTTCAAGTATATCCTCCTGTAACAATTCACCAAAGTGAGTGAATATCGACTAAATCGTTGGTGACAACAAGTGATTGGACCAGAAAAATAAGTACTCATCATTCTTAAACCAATGATTACATTTGTAACATAATTGATTTTTTTATAAGCTTTTGTTGAAAGGTGCTATAGAGAGAGAAATTGTTTTCCCAAAATACCTAATCCAAAATCCCACTTATCGAAAGCATGGATCTGATCATCAGGTTGACAGATAGGTAGCTATAGACTATCTACTAGTCAATACCCTAAAAAAACCGTTATAGTGAAAAGAAAGATAAACATAAACATTAATATTTTTCCTTGATTATAATATGAGCATGAAGGAATACACTTATATAAAATGTACCAACAACTAAATGATGACCCTACAAGTGTCATCACTTACTTTAGGGAATAAGAATTTAAAATAAATAATGTTATTTTCAGTATTCTAAGACCATCTTATAAAATCCTTAAGCCACTTGATTTTCATTCTGGCCTCTTTTAGGCCATCCAACCCACCACTTAACATTGGACCTAGTTCTCAAGGTCCTTAAAATTTGCATGAACCTGTTCTTGAAAATAGGAGGCCGTGGAAAGATTGGGGTCAAATAATGTGGTTCAAAGTTAACATGGGGCAAACGAGGAAGAAACAATCATGTTATAGGGTCAAGCAATTAAATGTATCAACAAAAATTGCCTTTAGAACATGTAAACTATTAAGAAATAGACTTTAAGTCTAACTCAACCCTACAAAACTGACTTTTAAGATAAGATTTGCACCCACTTATATATTGTAAATTGACCTTATCTCTAGTCGATGTGGAACTTTCAACACACTCTCCTCACACTGAGGTATAAACATCTCAAGCGTGGGACTAGACATTAATGATTGGTCCGATAACGGTCCGATAGTGGGTGGAACTATGTCCAACAAGCACAAGTCTCACTAGGATAGGCTTTAAACTATGGTTCTAATACCATGTTAAGAAATGAACTTTAAATCTAACTCAACCCCACAAAACTGGCTTGTAAGGTGAGGTTTGCATCTACTTATATATTGTAAATTAGCCTTATCTCTAATCGAAGTGGGACTTTCAACATAAACAATGAAAAGGCATGATGAAAAGATGGAGATTGTAGGGTTTTGGAAAAAGAAGGATCTAATGGCTGGGAAAATGGTAGAGTCAACAAAAAATGCAAGAGTGGGGAGGAGTATTTGTCAGTAATGGGTACAGGGTTTCATGGGTGGGGAGGTGGAGGTATAAGGGAAAGTTGTGAACACATAGGAGAATCCAAAGGAAGTGAAGTGGGGCAGCACACTGTAGGGGTGACATGTGATGGTTTATTGTAGTTGTGGAGCTTATAGAAGTTGGGGATGGGTAGGTTGTGTTTTAAATTTCGGGTCACAAGGTGTTGTTATGATGGGGGCCACCTGGGTGAGCTAGAGTTGATGTGATCGATTGGTGTGCGTGGCTCGGCTTTAACAGTGAGAAATGAAGGTGGGGAATAGGTTCAAGCGGAATGGGTGGTGGGATTGTCATGTTTTGTTTAAGGGTGATTTGAGTAGTTTTAAGTGTGTGGATAGGTAAGTGGACATTGTGGTCAGCTGAACAGTTGAATTAGAGTAGAGAGAGATCTATATGTGTTTGAAGTAGGTGAGGGCAATGAGACAAAACATGCAGGGAGAGGGTGTTCGGGTGGTGTGGGTGGTTCACCATTGTAAGGTTAGAGTAAGGAGATATGGAACGGCTTAGTGGGAAATGTTACCAAAATGTGAGTAGAAAATTGTTATTTAAAATGACAGTGCTTGCAGCAGTGTTGGCAGAGGCTGTTGCAACTTTGAAACCCTTGTTTAAGGGTTAGATACAGGAAAGCAAAACCCATGGTACAATGGAAAACTAGGTTGTCAAGACCACTGGTGGTGACCATTGTGCCGGCAGCAGTTGCATGGCCATTTTGGAGGCCACTGTGTCGGCAACAGTTGTGGTTATGGCAACTTGTATCTTGGATGATTTGCATCAATGGAAGGAGGAGGTGATATCTGTTATTTTGCAATTGTGAAATATGTTGGAGTTGGTGTATGGTATGATGGAAACTTGGGGTTGGGAGTAACCCCAAAGAGAAAATACAATGATGTGGAATAAAGGGACAACTGCAAGCATGTTGGACAGACCATTAATAGCAGAGGAGAAGGGGACAAGAAAAGAATCAATGGATTGTAAGAGTGTAGTGTTGTGAGAATTTTTTTTGTTCTTCATAGTGGGTGATTTGGGTCTGTAAGGCATCTAATTTCGGGTGGAAAATTGCTTGGAGATTGTCTTCCATTGTGGTGATGGCTGTGGAAGGGGAGTACGCTGGATGAAAGCACCAAATTGTAAGGAAGATAAAGCTCAGAAACTTTAAAAGCCTAAAAGCTATCATTAAAGCTAAGCAGAAGCTAGAAGATAAACTTTCATATTCCAAATGGGTAAAGAACAGTACTCTTACATAACCTAAGATATACCAACAAAATTGATGAACGTACAACTGTTACCATCTTACTACAGGGAATTAAACTATAAACTAAACAATATTATAACTATATTATGTAAATCCTTTAACAATTTAATCTTTTTTTTTCTTTTGGGCCTCCACCAGCCCATCCTTTCATAGAAAGTCTATATTTGCAAAGGAACGTGTTATTATATCAATTGCTCTAAGGCATAAATCTTTTTAGATAGCACTTAAAACGGCCACACTATGCACTTCAACATAATAGCTGTTCATTTTTTAATCTTACCCCGTGCATTATGTTGGAATTATACCCCCTCCCTCCAGAATAAAAAAAGGTCACAAATGTGTTGTGCAGAATCAAGTTCAAATCTGCTAGGAAACCACAAAGGAAATTGAGAAAAGAATTTAAAGAAATGAATTCTTTTTTCGTTTCTCTAAATATGAACAGAACAAAAAGAAAGGTCTCTTTTCCAAGGATTTCCGCTTCATAAGAGGTCGAAGACCTTCTTATTCAAGCTAATTCCTACACCCTAGTATATTCCATATCAGAAACATACTATTTTAACTATATACTCGGGCACAACCAAAATCCAACTACAAACCTGTGCATATAAGACTTACTAATAGAAATTAGGTGCAGCTCACCTGAATCCATTCTTGTATTTTCAAAAGACGTGTATAGATGAAAATAAATACTCATTTCTATAAAACAAAAGTTACTAACATCCTTAATAGGAATACAGTTCATAAGGATGTAATATATGAATTTTCAAATTATACAATTAAAAGCCTGAGAGAAAATGAGATAATAAAGAATTACCCTCTTAATGAGAAGAGAAAAGTAAAACAATTTTGTAAAACATGTCCATTTAAGCTTTAGCTTCATTTAAAAGAACCAGTTCATGAATCAAAAGTGGAAAAGTTTTCCAGGAAGGCTAGCATTTAATATCGAAAATCCACTCTCACCATGATTTCAGAGAAAAACATTCTATTTACTGATTTCTTAACAAGCATCCTTAGAGCACTTGTCAACAGCATCCCCTTTTTAATACTACCAACAACATTAAATTGCAAGTTAATTTCAGCAAGCTGCACATTTAATAACATAGATCGGATGAACAACAGAAGTGCAAAACTTTTTCTGCAGTACAACGAGGATGAGTCTTCACACATTTTTCACCAGCAAGTAGAGACTAAAAACTACAGTACAATACCTTTGCAATTACATCAGTAGTCTCTCTGAAATCGTTGCATCTTGAGACATTAGACTTAGCTAAAAACTCATCAATCAAACGGATTCCAATATTATAACCCCTGAAAAAACCAACCAACCACTAAAATTCACTTACGCAATATAAGCAAACTAAATATGAATGGAGTAATTACATTATGCTAATAAACCCTCTTCCTCTTTCATCTCCTTTCACCCCATGTCGTACTGGTATGATCACACACATTTTACTTTCCTTCTCTTCCTCTTCTTTTCTTTCTACTCCTACTTTCCTTACACGAAATTATTTTATGGTCTAGGATCACCACAAATTTCCACATGGCACATAACTGAGTTTTTTTATTACAAGGAGAAAAGGTTCACAAACTCTGATAGCCTCCCACTATACATCTCACCCCAAACATATCCTAACGCTCACCCTTATTCATATTAATTCACACTGAACCAATAAACCAAAAAATATTTTTTTTTACCTAAAACAATAAACTATCCACATTTATTTAATTCAGAAGAAGAGAGATTCAAAGTTTTACATTTGATCAAGCTGCTTGTTAACCTCCTCGACCTCTTCCAGATCCGTGAGCAATTGACGCACAATTGCACCATAAGTCAAAGTAAACAACTCTGCGTTCTGCACAATCCAAACCAATTAGGATCCTATGAAACGAACTCACTAAATTCCACACAATTCAGTAAAAAGAAAGTTCACATTTTTCAAAAGAAAAAGAAATACAAAATCGACGAATCCACTTTTTGGAATGAAAATTGTTGCAGAATCGAGGGGAAAGAGGAACTCTTGCAGTGTTATTTTCTGAAAAACCAAATGGGGCATAAGAGAGGGTTTTGGTTTTGGTTTTCGGTAAGAGTTGCTTACAACGCGTTCGATGTTGGCGAATATGGCATCGCCGGATCGAGGAGCGACGGGAGGCATTGTCGGAGTTCACTCACTCTCAGAATCTGCTTTGCTGCGATCTGCTTGGCGATGCACGACCTTGGATCAGTGCCCACAACAACCCCAGTGTCTTTACACTTCAACCTTCAATCATATTTGTTTCAACAAATTAATTTAATTTTTTTAAAAGACAACATTTTAAAACATATCTTATTTTAAAAACACTAATAAAGACAGATGTAGATGCACCTAAGTATTTCTATTTCTTTTCTTTTTATGATAATAATAAAAAATTAACTTTTATCATAATTATTTTAAAAATAAAATATAAATTAAATATTTTTTATAATTTTATTATGGGTAATTAATTAGATTTAAAATAACAATTATAAACTTTAAATAATAAAATAATTTATATAAATCTATACATGAGGAGGATATTCTATTTAATGTATATAATTTTTATTTTTGTTTTGTCCTTTATAATATAATTGTTAATTGGTTTTTTAAAAAATATAATGGTTAACCGTTTCTTTTTAAAGTATATGTTATTTCAAAATATTTTGTATTTTATAATAATTGTCCCATTTTTTTTTTCATCATACTAGTCAAAGTGACCAGTGTGTGTACGTATGGATTTGATTTTATAAATAATTGTTTTTATTTTATATAAAAATAATAAAGTAATAAAATCATTATATAATAAGATATAATGAAAATTAGGTTGATTGTATTATTGTAATTATTATTATTAAAGTAATTAACTATGAAATAATATGACAATAATTTCGGTTTTAGATATAATAAATAAATTTATCACAATAATGTTAATTGATTTTATAAAATAATTAGTTCAAAAAATTATATCAAAAAAATAATAGTTTTTATTTATATGAAAAATAATAAAATATTGAAGTTATTATTTACTGAAATATAATGAAAAAGGTTATGGTAATTATTGGTAATAAATGATAAGATAAATAATTGATCATTGACATTTGATTTCATTAGTAAGAGTTTCAAATTAAGTTATATGTTGAAAGTGTTGAATATATATAATATAAAAATAATTATATGTAATAAATAAAATTGATATTACATTATTAACTTTTAGAAATAATCCCTTAAAAGAATTATATGTAGTATAATATTGTTTTAAAATATTATGATTATGTTGAGGTTATGGGAAATTGTTTTAAAATTTCATATTAGTATTATGAATTCTCGAGCTATTCAGTTATTCATATTAGTTATTTGTCTTTGCTTTTTGGTAATATTGTTGAGTTTTCCGCTGTATTCGAATGTGTTATTGAGTTGTCCACTTTACTCGGTTGTGTTACAGAGTTGTCCAATCTACTACTAAGTTGTGTTGCCGAGTTCTTCACTCTACTTGGTTATTACCGAGTTCTCCATTTTACTCCATTATCTTGTCAAGTTCTTCAACATTTTTTATTAAAAGGTTGGTTGTGCATTCTCTTGCATTGTCACACTAACAATCTTTTGTAAAGTGTCTAACCTTATCACAATTGAAACACTTGGCTAAGTAAAATGAATTCGGGGCTACAATAAGGAAAAATAGTGAGCTGAACTTAGAAAAGACCATGTGTAGATATGTGGTGGTTATTAGGATGCAAAATAATGGTAGAAGTATATCTCGATGCTCAAAATTTATATCTTAATGCTCAACAAGATCAACTCCAACTCAAGCATAAATGTTGCTTGGTACACATATGATATAACTATTATTTTTTTGTTCCTATTGGTGTGGTTTTTGTGAATGATTTGTATGCCAAAGTTGAGTGTTTAGGTAGGAAGAAGAAGTACCCAGCCTAGTAATTGATAATACGGTATTGCAGTTTGTAGACACAATTTATAGTTTTCTATTTGCAATAAGGTTTAAGGTAACAAAATAACATGATTACATATTATCATAGTGCTTGAATGATACATTTACCAAGTTGTTTAAAAATGTGGTGTAGTCCTTTGATAGTCCTGTAGACCAAGCCTTTTGTTGTGTTGTTGTAAGCTAAATTTGATATGGAACAAATAGAGATAGATGTGATAATAAAGACATATAACAATTTGGTTTGTACTCACTTGCCATAGATTCTGGAAAACTTCCTTAAAAACTACATTTGTTGTATAATCTAAAGGCCTTTTTTGGTTGTCATGGATTAGTATTTTCAGTCCATCTTTTCTCCGTACTCTAGATACTGCAACATATAGTTGGTTATGACTAAAAATTGGAAATGGTAAGTATAATCCTACTAATGCTAGTGATTGTCCTTGGGATTTGTTAATAGTCATTGCATAGGAAAAAATCACTGGAAACTTCATGACCATGGTGACTATAATGGTGACATAAACATTTGTGGTATATACACTTCATGACCGATCTTATTCTTAACAATAATATTTGCTCTTATAACATGGTTTGTCAGTCTTATCACTACTAATGTAGTACCATTACATAAACCCTGGATTTGATCCAAGTTCCTCAAAAGCATAATTAGTGCCCCGATCTTCAAACTAATGCTATGATTTTTGTAGTCCAGATGTATTTAATATATTTAGGAATTCTAGTGTAACATGTTGGAATGCATTTAGTTTGAATCCTTCCTTATTGTTAATGCTACCAGAGCTTAGATATTGTTTTTGTAAGCTTGCAATTTTGAAATGAGTTAGTCTAAGTTATTGATGTGTATAAACATAGTCAATTGTTAAGTTCAATGACGTACCTGGAATTAATGACAAATCATAACTATTTATTCCATTCATAGTTTCAATTCTACTGGCAAGAATCGCTCTAGACTACAAAGGTTGTAATCATAGTAGATATGCATGAGGTCTGGGTATGTGTTGTAGACTATAACTTTAATTGGATCATCAAAGTCCTAGATTAAAAACTTTGATGGGATATGAATTTCTATTATATTATCATTGATTTCTTTTGCTTTGTTATTGTCTAAATGACCTTATGATAGACGCGTGTTTTTTTTTATAAAATTAGTACTTGACAATGATCCCATAAATATGAAGCATTTATAGTTGTGTGTACAATATCTAATTTGGTTCCTCTTGGAATTACTAGAAGGATATGTCTGAAATCACCACCAAATACTATTACTTTACCTCCAAAAATTATGTTATGTTGTTTTTTTGTTCTAAAAAACTTTTCCCTTCTCCATTCTTCTCAAAAACGCACTTTTCTAGCAAAAATACACTAGATAATCGATTATCACCCGATGATAATCAATTATTTCAGATAGCTGCAACACCCAATTTTTTAGCTATAAAACGTATGAAAGGATAATTGATTATCATCCTATATAATCGATTATTCTAGTGATGAAACTCAAAAACGACGCGCAAATAATCGATTGTCACTTACAATAATGGATTATTGCAGAACCACAACTCATTATGGAAAAATATCAAATGTTCAAAACACACATATATCATCCCCAAACGACGAGGAAACATACTTAACACATCATACATGCATCTAAGCCTTACATTACCCTTGTAAAAAAACCTAAATGCATACATTACATCATTTGAATCATCCAAAACCCATCATTATGCAGATTACAACCCAAACAAACCCAACATACAACATATGATCATCATACCATTCTTTACAACAAATATATTTACATGGTAAAACCCCCAAACAACATACCTTTGTTCCCTCTTGGTATCAATACATATTATCAAGAGAAAACCCAACAAAGTTATACATGCTTTCATAAGGAAAACCCAAAACAAACATCATATAAACCTTATGCAGAACATATTCTCATACATACATAAGTATCAAAACAAGCATTACCTTTCAAGATAATCAAGAATATACAACATACAACAAACAAGGTAAGTTTCCCCATACCTTGGTCAATAATAAGACTTTATCTATACCTAAAGATCTCTTTCACTATAGTTGCACCCTTATGCTCACTCTCTCTCCTTTCCTAACCTTCAAAGTTTTTGTCTCATTTTCCTAAAGGTCAGAGTTTCTTATGTGGAATGTACGCATTGGGTACTCTATTTATAATAAAGGCCTATAAGAAGTAATAATAACTATGACATCCCAATTATATAGAAAAGACATATATAATAAAGATATCATCATGCATAATATAAGAAAGCAGTCAAGAGTAGAATGAAAGTTAAATACAGGTTTACAATCATCCAAATTAACTCCAGAATTAAAACTTTAAAGACAAGGAAGTACCTCAAAATAACATAAGCTGAGTACTAGAGTATCTCAAAATACAGTAAAGTAAATAGAACTCCTAAGGGACTAGGCTGTAGCGTCAACATCCTCAAGCTCTTGCTCCAAGGCAACCTCCTCAATGTCTGCTCACATCCAAGTGGATCATCATCGCAAAGGAAACATACACAAACAAGCACAAACAAGCAAGGATGAGCTAGGTATAAAAATCATGTTATGCAATCACACACAATAAGCAAAGTTCGCTCAAAACATATTAAATGGCACTACAAGAGTTGTTTCATTATAAACCGACTCGTCTGGACTAGAATGATTGTCGAGCTATGGCGGGTTGTGCACTTGTGGTGGCCTCTACTGCTTTGCAAAGCCATTGCCAATGGGTTTCACCCTACCACACTCACGAGGTTAGTCCGTTCCGTGCCTTAGAGCATACTGGAAGCCTCCAAGACTAAGACCTCCTACTACTACTCACCGTATGATTCAATCCTCTCTACTTGAGAATGATTAATCATTATAGTTTCAGGATAACCCCCAACGCTAAGCTACCATGCAAATCATTCTACACACTACTAGGGCACCACCATGTATCCTCTCCTTGAGGCTATGGAATTACGTCCAATACTTATAGGGCACCACCGTGAATTCTCTCCTTGAGGCTATGGAATTACGTCCAAGAACCACACTTGTTACATTCAACACCAATTATAACCATTATAATTACAAACTTTCAATTTACTAACGTTCCAACAATCATATGTCAAGTTACCATAAACAATCCAACAATGCATCACAATTCAATTAAAACATAAGCATGAAAGTGACTAGGGTGATCTAAACCTTGAAACCAGAGAGGTTCACAACATAGTTGTGAACATTTCCACAACCTGTGGATTTGTCTCGAGAGAAACAAATTGAAAACCAGCAAGTTCAACAACTAAGTGGTGGCTTTTCCACAACCCATGGATTTACTTTAGGAACTACAAATTTGAAAACAGAGAAGTCTACAAGCAAATTATGGATTTTTCCATGGGTTGTGGAATTGTGCAGAGCATATACTAACCTTTTCATAGATACACTTTAAATCTCAACTTGGACACTTTCCCCCCACATTCTATCGACTCTTACGATCTCCTATGCACCAAGCTACATTGAAAAACACTCTCCTAACTTAGATTTGCTACCTGAATCCAATTTAATTACTTTAAACCACTCAAACTCAATTAAACTCAATTATATACCTTTTAACACATTTTTTTGCAACTAATAGCTTGAACAAGTTTTAGTAGACTTAACAATAGTCCCCAAACCATCACATTTATTCCATATCATTTAATTCAGAATCTCACTAGTGAAAACCCTTGAAAATGAACCAAAATCATACAAAACACACTAAAAAGGCTAACAACCAGTTCTACATCAGAATTTTTGTTGTCATAACACTCAAACAAGTCTTACTCCACTTGCTAAGGCTGCCCTAATAGCCCATTCCTACCCAAAACCCCTGACCCTCAGTTTCACTACCTCACTTTCTCTCAAATGACCTAGAACTCTACCTAAACACTTGACTTTTGATCAAATTAACAATATAACAAAATTTTCCACCTCAACCACTTCCAACATGTCCAATCCAAGCAATTTAACACATCCACATTCAGTCCATGGAATCACAATATAGTTTCACAAATTCACGCTTTCAACAGTTCATAACATGCAACTTAAGTTACCAAAAATCTAACTTAAGCACAAACAACATATCATTTCAGAATGCAACACACATACACATCGTACAAGCAATTCAAGGAAACATAACTAGCTCCCCTTACCTTTTGGTTGCTCAGTACAACTCACTACACCTCTTCTCTAACACTCCTCTTAGGAAGACCCCAAACAGTACCCTACAACCACCACATTTGTGGTGAAAACAACTCTTTAGAGCTAGCACCAAACAAAAATTGGAAGAATGACGGTTCTAATTTCATGAACCCATAGGACCTCAAGCTCTATGTTTCGAAAATAACGGAGGAAACAAAATAACTTCTTACCGAAAGGAAATGGAGAAACTAATCGGTTCAAAGTGAAACCCTCGACACCGCAAACGCTTAGACGGTACCTAATCACAAATCGAACGGTTCAGTGAAGTGATAATCTAGAGAGAAGACAAAGCTAGGTTAGAGAGAAAGGGGAAATTTGAGTTTTAGAAAGAGAAGAAAAAGTTGGCTAAATGAAATCAGATTTTGAAAAGCCCCTTTCCAAGGTCAGGGTATCCTTAACTTTATGAGCCTGACTGCCTCCACTTAAGGCCCAATAGCCCTACATTTTCAAGGCCTTACAATAACCAACTAAGATATAAGATATAAATAAGATAAAATACATTTATCTTTCACTTAATTAATTCTTATAAGAACTTATAATATATTATATCTTAATATTTTTATTCTAATTAATTATGATAAGTCCTTAAATAATACATTATATTTTAACATTATTATCTAACAATAATATTTAATTATATATAATAATATCTCAAGATATCTTTTAAAATATATAACAATATCTAATAATGATTTTTCTAATAATAATATCTCTTTTAATTCGTAAACCCACCAAGATTATATCTTTTATATTTCTCAACAAATTTTAAAATGACTACTACCCAATTTTCTAAAATTTCTTGTAATTTATTATTTTGCATGCTTCTACTTTCTATATCTCCTTATTTTAATTTATGCGCTTAATTAATAAAATGTAAAAGACTCTTTTGCCTCTAGACAAAAATATAAATAAAATCAGATAAATAACATAATAATTATGTTCTAACAAAGATATACAGACAAGACAATAACATTAGTTGTCAAACAAAACACCAAAATCTTAATATTACTTTATTTTTAATACTCTTATTTTTCCAAGTCCGAGCATGACTACTCAAATTCGTCATATTTTAATAAACAAGTTTTGTATGATAAGATATAGAAGAATAATATATGGTTTGGAATCACATGTAACGTGACTTTGGTTTGGTTTTAATTGAAATTGTGACATTGGAAGCTTTCTTCTTTTATTATATTATTAACCTAATTAACTTGTATATGTCTATAAACTACAAAAATATTATCCATAACTAAATACTAAAAGACTAATAAAATAAAATTTAGTAGTTAACAGACAAAAGAAGCAATACACAATTTATAAAATAAAAACACATTCAAAATTTTAATAAATTTTGAAAGAACTACATGGTTTACTTAAATTAACATGTCAAAATGTTGTTGAATAAATTATTTAATCTAAAATAACATTACTTAAAATTAAAATAAATAAATAAATAAACAAAAGACGAAAAAGTCTCCGGATAAAAAAAATATTAACCTTTATTTTAATTACGTCAAATAATAATTAGTTTATTTTTGTAATAAGTAATTATAGGATTAAATATATTTTTAATTTTTAAATTTTGATACGAAATTAAATTTTTTATATATATTTCAAAGCTTAAAAAATAATAAATATAATTTTTTTAATCTAATTATGATAAATGTTTTTACGGTTAAATATATTTTAATTTTTAAATTTTAATTTAAAATTAGAATTTATTCATAAATTTGTACATTTTTATTTTTAAATTTTAAAACTGAATAAATATAATTATTTTAATCTAATTGTATTAAATTTTTAAGTATTAACTAATATTTTGAGCTGATATTTGAATTATTTATATTTTTGATATATTTTAGCTTAAATATAAATCTTAGACATGAAAGAAAAATTAGTGAGTTGAAAGGATTATATTTGTTTATTTTTAAAATTAGGAAACTAAATATATGAAAGTTTTGAATAAATTTTATTATATTTAATTCAAAAAATTATATTTGAGTCATGGAATAGAAAGAGTGTTTGTATTTATTTATTTATTATTAAGAAAACTTTCAGCACGTGCAACACACGTGCCGCTCTCAAGTTCCTTATTAAAGAGATCCTTCTCTCCCAAACGTGAGCATTCCTCAGCGCTTTGCAGACATAGAAAGCAATAACACTTTTACTTCAGCCTTATCCAATTTAGGGTTTCGGTTCGTGACCCTACTTTTGACGTATCGAAACCTTAAATTTAGGATCAGGTAATCTCTGTTAATCCTTTTTAAGATTTCGCTCATCTTTGTTGCTAATTTTGGGGTTTGGCTCTCCCTTTGTCACCAATAATCTTAGTTTGCCCCAATTTTCTCTCGGACTTTTATTTTTCCCGACATCTTATACACTTTTGGGGTTTTTGATTTAATACAGTCTTGATCTGGTCTTTCCGTTAGAAATCTTGTGTGTGTGTGTGTGTGCGTTTTTTTTTTTTTTTTTTTTTTTTTATGGTGAAAGGGGTTTCTTTCTAATCCGTTTCTTTAGGATGATTTTGGTGTACAATGATTTTTGAGGTATGAAAATTCTCTTCTGCGATAAGTTTTTGACGATTTAATTCTTAAATAGTCACTATCAATTTCAAAGCAAAATCTGAACCCTAGGATATATTTTGCTTTATGCCACTGAGATCTTTTGAAAATTTTAAAATTAGTTTTAAATTTTGTCGAATAAACTAAGTGTGGGTTGTTTAGTCATTTTGTTTTATAATAGTATTTGTTTTGGATCTTTAACATGGTACGGAGGTCAGAATTTTTTTAATACATTTGATGGTCATTGATGAATTTTTCTCTAGTTTTTTGTGTTGAAGAATCTTTTTTTGTGGAGATTATTAATGGTAGAGATTTGGCTTTTGTAATTTTTTCAAGTGTGCTATTATTGTTATTCAATTTCGCTAACATGTTGATTGCAATGTCAGGTCTGAACAATCTGGTTGGTGGAACCTTTGGTCATAGAGAGTCAAGTTTTATGTCTGAATTAGACGCTCAAATTCCTACTGCCTTCGGTATGTTGCGACTCCTTGATAAAATAATTTTGATAGGTTTGGCCTGGTGTATAAAAGGAGAAAGAACTAAATGAGACAGTTATAATCTCCTGCTGATGTTTCCTTAGAACTGACTATTATAAATAGTCAGGGTTTTGTTTTAGGGAGGGTAGCTTGTTTTTTAGAAAGGAAAGAAGTCGTGGGAGAGTAAGGTCCTCTCAAAGGAACCTCAATTGTTTTATTCTGTTACTGTTTTCTACCACATTGGCAGAAACATTCTTGTTGGTAATATTCAAGAGTCTGTCTTGAATATTTCTGTAAGTTCTGTTAGCCTATCAGATTTAGTCTGTGGATTACTTGTCTTGTTCACGATATGTGATATTTCTAAAGGGAATAAATATCAGTTCATTTTGTATGTGTGATTAACGTATGTTTTCCTTCCTTAATTCTGTTGTGCTACATGTACTTGCAGAATAGAATATCTATATGTTCTCTAACTTTTATGTCTTATTGTTGTTATTTTGTGTATTGTCTTTATATTTCAGCAGTATGCGCCTAAATAAATATTTATTATACACTTTTCCTTTTGATTCTCAAAGTTATGTACCTTCTAATATACAGTTCAGTGAAAATTTGGTTTCGAACGGTGTTCCTTTCATTTGTACTCCCTGAGTGTGGAATTTGTCATTTCCCTTGACTTTTCAGTTTTATGAACGACATGTTATTTTGAATACTAATTTGATTATATCCCATGGTTCACCAATAATATATTCCTGTACATTCGGACTATCTTATGTGTATCTTTCTTGACTAGGAGATTATTGTGCAAAAGGGATAAGCTAGTTGTACGAGTTTTCGGAGTGTTGGTTTATGGTGAATTTTATGTTGAGCTTTTCATACATTGTATTGCATTTTAGTTTTATCATTTGTGGAAGTTATGTTATTACACATGCTTGCTCACTATTGTATATTATGAGAAGTGCTTTGTTACTGTGATTATGCAACTATGATTAATGATCGAGTCTCGTGAATAATGAGTTTGCCTCAATTTATAGATCCTTTTGCTGAGGCAAATGCTGATGACTCGGGTGCTGGGTCAAAGGAGTATGTGCATATTCGCGTACAACAGCGAAATGGTAGGAAAAGCCTGACAACTGTTCAGGGATTGAAAAAGGAATTCAGCTATAACAAGATACTTAAAGACGTGAAGAAAGAGTTCTGTTGCAATGGCACAGTTGTTCAGGACCCAGAACTAGGACAGGTCTGTGTTGACATTCCCCTCTCTGATAATGATCTACCCTGTTGTAACTTCAAGTAACAAGTGTTTGTGGTCGTAGGTTATTCAACTTCAAGGTGATCAGCGGAAGAATGTTTCTGCCTTCCTAGTCCAGGTAACTGTCGTCCTCATCTTTGCGTTATGAAGTGTATTCTATGACTACTTATCTATTTTGATTTTCATCTTTTGCGTTCACTTCTTTCTGTGCTATTTTCATTATTGTACTTTAAGGCTTGTTTTTTTGAATCTCCCATTTCTGAGAATAAGTGCCTTTTGCTGCTATTTTATTGGGAATGACCTAGTAATAGTGTAGGCAACTGGATATTCTTTTGTAGAATACTCCGTTAGTCTTGAATGTGTTACTAACGTAGCTGGTCAGTCTTCTTACATATTCGAGACCATATCCAATATTTTTTAATTTTGTGTCAAATGTGAACCTAGGCCCTGTATACTCTGCTGAATTGTAGAAAATTTATTTTACTTAATCTTTTTTTTATGCTTGAGAAAAGGAAAGCTAAGAAAAACAAAAAGGAAGCACAAATAGCTTTTATTTGTGTAAATCATGATTTTATTGTAGCTGAATGAACTTTATTTAGCACAAATCGTTGTTGGGTTTTAGCTCAATGGTTTGGGATTTTGTGATTTAATTGATGGTATCTGTAATACTAGAATAGGGATCAAGCATGCTACATAACTAGTATATACTTCCATCCATTCCTCTAGATATGTGGGAAAAAATTGTAATTGTTTTTGAGAATGTACCAAGGAATATTTAGACACAAGGATTCTCCATCTAATTATCTTGTTGGCTGTTGTCTTGTGAATGGGAACAGGCTGGTATAGTGAAGAAGGAGCATATCAAGATTCATGGTTTCTGAGCTATTGGAGTGTCAATTATCCAGACTTACCTGCCAAAATATGTGCTGGGCATAGATAATTTGAGTTGTCTGTTACTGTGGTATATCAAGTGTGTTCTGGTATTTAACTTCTATGTGGGATTATGGATTTTAGAACATTGTGTGCTATTTGCTTAAGACATATATGAAAAACCAGTTTAATGGACTTCTATTCGATCCTTTTTCACTAATAAAACCTAAGTGAAAAGAAAAAAAGAAAGAAAGAGATAGGTGAGAAATATAGGATAAATGTTAGTGGTTTGGTTGAAAATAAATCTTTATATTGCAGTGATGTTTTATATATTTATATTATTAGTATTATTTTTTCTTTATAAAAAAGAACTAGATTTGAAAAAAGAAAAAGAAATTGCAGTCTCGTCTAATCAGTTATTAACCTCCTAGTCGTTTTTCCGGATGTTGTAAACCAGTCCGCTGTTACAAAATACTATCTGACAACTTGTTTCCAAAATTTAATTTTTGTTTGAGTTTTAATTTAATTTAATTTTTTAATTAAATTTAAGTGAAAGTTGTTTTTCGATGAAAAATTCACATCAAATTTATGTGATTTACCTAATGGTTTAAACCTATTTGTATTTTTTTTGGATATATTATTCACATGTATATAATATATCTACAAATATGTTTATTATATATGTGTATATAAGTATATATAATTTTACTATACGTCTACCAAGCCATTTTCTCGTCCTCTTTTCGTTTTCTTTCTATTCTTTCATGTTTACATGTGACTGTTAATCGCTCTTTCTTCTGTTAGAATGAAGGTGCACTCAGTAAAAATGGTAATTACAAGGATAAAAGCCGAAAAGTTTGGTAACAGTGGGTTGTGCCAACCTTTTTATTCCTGAAAGGTCGCTTATAAACATGAAATATTGTTAAAGATAGTATTTTATAAATATAAAAAAATCACATGAAATTTTAGCTAAATTTTTATAATTTAATTTAAAATAAAAATTATTTATTTGTCATATGATTGGTCCACGTGTAAATGGATAGCTATTATTTTTTATTATATATTTTTTAAAATGTAATTATTTTTTAAAATGAAAAAAATAAGTATCTTGGATAATCAGATGTTAAATAAATAATTTTTATTTTTTATTTTAAATTAAATTTTAAAATTAAAGTTAGGTTTTTTTAATAAGATTTTTTTGTACCTAAAACTTAATATGCTAACTAATATATATATATATATATATATATATATATATATATATATATATATACGTTTTTTAATTAATAAAAAATAATTTATAGTAGTTTTTAATAGATTAATTTTATGATTATTGTTTATTATGAAAAAGAGCATTTCACACTCACACACTATGGAATAAGTAAAGCTTCATATTTGTCTAATAGTTGTTGTTATAAAATATATTCCTTCCTCTTTATATCAGTAATTTTAACGGAGTTATCTATTTTTTTTAAAGGTTTTAAATGATTTGCTACAAATTATTTTGTTTGGGTATTTCGATTCAGAAAAATTAAAATTCAGCAGTAACATTAGGGATGACAACAGGTCGGATTCGGGTCGGATAGTGTAATACCCGAACCCGACTCGCCGGATAAAACTGTACTTGAAACCCGACCCGCTACCCATCGGATATTCGTCTAAAAAAAATCCGCGAATATTTTAAAACCTGCGGATATCCGCGGATACCTGCAAATATTTAAAAAAATTACATTTTTATAAATTATTAAAATAAAATTTAAATAGAATTACAAAAAAAATATATAAAATATAATATAAATTAAAATTTAATTTTTGTTTGGGTTGAATTTGTTCGATGATCAGTCGTCCTTCTTTACTTTGTTCTCTTTTGATCTTCAATCCTTCTTGAGAATGTCATCCACTCCAATGGGTTGTTGACGTGCAGAAAACATTTCGACACTCAAAATGTCTAAATTTTATTAGGATAGAAGAGGAAGATTGTATCAATTGTACATTTATAGAGCCTGTGGTAGGCAAGCCCATTGATTAATCATTAGTGCAATATATTTTTAGGAAATCAAATCCAATAATAAATAATTAATATCGTATAATAAATAATTAATATCATATATTTTGTAAAGCGTAAGACAATCTCACCTATTAATTAGTGCAGTATATTTTATATTTTTAGGCAATCAAACCCAATAATCTATACACATATATGAATATTTTGTAAAGAGTAAGACAATCTAACCTATTAATACATGTTATAATTGTCAATAAATGACAATTAATCTCGATCCGTATATTTCATATAGTAAAATTTTAATTAAATTTAACTTTGTAAAATATAAATTAATGTTAATTTTAATTATATTTAACTTAATAAAATAAAAATTAAATTTTTATTTTTAATTTTTGCGGGTAGCAGATATCCGCGGGTACGGATAGCATAATACCCGTACCTGACCCGTTTATAAGCGGGTATTAAAATATCCGCTATCCGCAGGTTTCGGGTAGTAAGTATCCGCGGGTATCAACTATCCGTCACGGATTTTATCCGCGGATATCCGCGGGTGCAGATTTTTTTGCCATCCCTAATCACGTACCTAAATTTTCAAGATAAATGAAGAATTCAAAATAATAAACTTTAAAATTTTCCCATTTTCTTTTCTCTTATTTATAATTTTTTTTCACTAAGAGTATGTTTAGAGTTTTTCTAGGCTCCTATTGCATTATATGAAAAAAAAAACCAAAGAAATCAATATCTTCAGTTTTAGAAAAGTAGATGAGTAGATTCTTTCTATTTTATCCGAAGTATTTTAAGATAAATCCGAAGTATTTCTTTTAGAAAATTTAATTTTGAATTACACACTCTAAAAGTTAATAATAACTTTCAGATTGTAAAATTTGAAAATTATTATTTTTCTTTAAAAATATTTCTAAAAGGTTAACCGACATATAGATGTTCCATCAAACTGTTTAGTAAGCTTAACAAATCACAATTGTCTAAAAGGGATTGTTCTATTTAAGCTATCCAAAGATGATTAGTTTGTGTAAACTGTTTATCATTTAAGTTTAATATCTATTTTAGTTCCTCTTTCGAGGGATTATGTTCAAAATAGTCTTATCTTTTTTAAAAAGTAGTTTAATAGGTTTGGAGGTCCCTATATTTGGGGGTTTGTTTCAATTGGGTCCTCCAATTTTGGAAGTGATCAATTATGTCCCTAATTTTGTCAATTTGAATCAATAAAAGCC
This sequence comes from Vigna mungo, assembly GCA_036885675.1. Lineage (NCBI taxonomy): Eukaryota > Viridiplantae > Streptophyta > Magnoliopsida > Fabales > Fabaceae > Vigna > Vigna mungo. Next base: position 18,836,763 of record CP144694.1, read on the forward strand.
TTTTCGTTAAATGCAGTTAACGCTGTGAAGTTTTTGAACATGTGGCACGCTGACGCTTTCAGGTGGCACCGTGCATAGGTGGATTATAACAGGGTGAAATCCCTTTTAATTTAGGGATTTCACCTTCAAATACACCCTTTTAATTTAGGGATTTCACCCTTTTATAATCCTCCTATGCACTTGAAGCGTCACATGTTCAAAAACTTCACGGCGTTAACTGCATTTAACAGAAACACTTTTATTGATTCAAATTGACAAAATTAGGGACCTAATTGATCACTTCCAAAATTGGAGGACCCAATTGAAACAAACTCCCAAATATAGGGACCTTCGAACCTATTAAACCTTAAAAAGTTCAAAGTGATCCCAACTATTGAAAAATCTAGTCAAATTAATCTTTTTTTATTACTGCGTTAGAAATTGTATATCTGTCTCATTGGCCAAAACTTAATAATCTATCATATTTTTCTCATCCGTGGAATATAACACATCTATTTTAAATTTTAAAAAACTAATTGCTTGCCACATAAGCTGAGAGAAGCCCCTGGTCGTTGGTCATCAACTCCGTTGGGACTCCCGGCCATGGATCCTAACTCTGCCATGGAGAATCTCCTCAGGAGCATTACAGGTGTAATCAGGAAACCAACCTCCATCTTCAATCTCGCACAGCTTGGGAACCGTCAAAATCAAACATGCTTGGGAACCACCTTCTCGCTCTCCATAGTGGCCTCCGGATCAAGCCTCCCGGTGGCTATGTGGCTCTCCGCTGCGATCTCGACAAGGTCCCCCGCTGCGGTGCCTGCGACCTCTCCACTACCACCGTATCCTGCCACTCTACCACCGCAATGCCTGGTCCAAGTGGCGTCGCCACCTCCTCCGTGTCATCTTCGTGCTCCGCCACATGCGTGACTTTTACAGGGAGGTTATCTCAAAGGAACCCAAACTCAGATCAAACAAAAACCCTAATCCCAAATTGCAAGAGATTACACACGGCGAATCACCACTCAGGACGAGCTCCATCGTCTCTCTGCAACAACATCATCCACGCATCCATCGTCTCTACCGTAGCGTCCTCTCGCATCCTAACACTTCTTTTGAGTTACCTTAAGGTTTATGAACCCAGAAGCATCCCAGCATCATCCACGCATCCCAACATTTTTCCTCGCCTTAGGCAACGAACCCAAGGATCTCATCTGCCAGTGTCTTCGCGGCGAGGGTTTCGAATGAGAGTGCTTTTGCCTGCACCTCACCCCCTTCTCCCTGCACCTCCCAAATTACCTTTTTATCCTTCATTTAATAAAAGTCAAATCTGTTTTAATGATTCATTAATGATTTTTAACTACTAACACCCTACCTACCAACAATTTTATCTGATACGTGCAGAGGGAGCAACACTTTACTATAAACCCTACTGTAAACCCTAACATATGCACCTTCTTCTTTGTGTTTTTACACTAAGTATTCACAGAGCTATTTCATTATTTTGAGGTGAGCTAATACCTGCTGGCATCTGGTCACCTGGTCGTGATAGTTGCTGCTGGTGGAAGGAAGAAGAAGAGTGGTGGTGATACTCGGCGGTGGTGGGAGGAAGAAAAAGAGCGAGCTCGAGGTTAGTAATGAAAACAAATTTAACCGCATTTCGAACAGCGATTAATGTTTGACGTCGTTCGAAAGGCGTTTCTCTGCCGCCGCATTTCGAGCTGCGGCATATCTCAACCCCATTTCGAGTTGCGATTATGGCGGGTCAAACTACGAAGTGCGTTTTCCCTGTGCAGATACTATTTCATTGCAAATGTTGTAATTAATTTTGTTTAAGCATGTAGTTAATTTTGTTTAAGCATTTTTTTATATTATAGGATTTATTATTGAATATGTTTATGATTTGATGTATATATTAGTTTTAAGTTTCAGTCGTTTTAGTTTTAGTTATGAATCATGGTCTAGATTTTACGCACCTGTTGAACAAGCCTTTGTTTCTTGAGATATATTTTTCTGCTTTGCTTTGAATTCATTGAATATAGTTATAGACTATGAAATAATCCCTTAATAGTTCACAAAGCCTTTCATATTTTGGTAGAGGTTAGGACTAACTTGCAATTTTTTTTCTTGGATTTACTTCCCTGTGTTTGTGTTTTCTTAACAGCTTTTAGAATGTATGTGTTTATGTTCATGCAATTTGGTTTTACTGCCTTTTTACTGGCAATAGAAACTGCAACGAGAGCTATTTTTTTCTATTGAATTTAGTAATGAATGAAGTATGATTGAAGTTTAGTTGTTGTGGAGTACTTTTGTGATAAATTGTTATTACTGAACTGAACACTTTGTAATAATTAATATAGATGCAACTTATGGAAACATTTATATTTTTGTAATGATAATTTTAAAACTTAATTAAACCCTTTTTCACTAATTTTTTTATAAAGAACCTAAGAAAGCATGGCTACTTTGAAAACTCCTTTGGCTTATAACATTCACAAAGGGATTTTTCATGCGGCTTGGATAGCATTATCAGACTGTAGAAAATGTTCTTGAAAGTTAAATTTCATTCATATTTATAAGTGAAAGCCGAATTTTTATTACACTAATTAAAGTCACAAATGGTAGCCTAAGAGAAGTATTTTACGTAGATATTTTAAGAACTTAGATGTTAAGTGCTAAATTCTTTAGTATAATTTCATTTTCATGCAATCAATCTCAACAAACTTTGTGACAATAGAAGTATTGTTTTGGACAACTTTGTTCTGCATTATCTATTTAGTATTAGTTGGGTTCTCAAAGTTTATATTTTTCTTAATATTTTATTTGTTATTTGTTAAATTTTAAAAATTTAATTTTCAATGTAGGTTGTATTTATTTGTATAAGATGGATAGCTATCCATTTTTGGATTCTCATATGAATTCTGATTTTATGTCGGAATTTTCTTCCTTTATAAACGAAGTCGGTGAGGGTGATTACATGGATAAATTTTCTACTGATCAAATATTCCCATCACGCGACGATATGATTGATTGGGTTCGGAAGATTGCATTTCAGCTTGGATTTGTGGTCGTCATCATAAGATCTGACACAGCAACTGGTGAACCTGGAAGAAAGACATTCGTTGTGTTAGGTTGTGAAAGGAGTGGGAAATATAGGAAGTATAAGCAAGACGTGCAACCTAGTGTGTCTGGCACGAGAAAATGTGATTGTCCATTCAAGTTGAGGGGTAAACCTAAAGGACACGGTTGGGTGTTAAAGGTTATGTGCGGTTATCACAACCATGAATTAGCCGAGACTTTGGTCGGTCATCCTTATGCGGGGAGGTTAAATGCTGCTGAACAGTCAATTCTTATTGACATGACTAAGAGTCAAGTTAAACCCTCAAATATTCTTTTGACTCTTAAAGAACATAATGAAGATAACATGACAACTATAAAAAAAATATATAACGCGAGGTACACTTACAAACGATTTTGAGAGGATCGAGAACTGAAATGCAACAGTTGATGATGTTGTTAGATAGAGACAAATACATCCAGCATAATAGATGTATGGAAGATTCTAACGTAGTAAGTGACCTATTTTGGACACATCCTGATTCAGTGCACCTGGTGAATTAATTTAATATTGTGTTCTTAATGGATACGACGTACAAGACAAACAAATATCGTCTTCCGTTGCTTGAGATCGTTGGAGTCACGTCCACTGGTTTGACATTCACAGCCGCCTTTGCATTGCTTTCAAGTGAACGCCAAAATAATTTCACTTGGGCATTGGAAATGTTTAAAAGATTACTATTGACAACAGAGGGCAGTCCACGCGTTATTGTCACTGACAGAGACCTTGCTTTGACAAATGCCATTACCAATGTCTTCCCTGAGACATATCATATGCTTTGTACATTTCACATTATCAAGAATGTGAAAGCGAAATGCAAGATGTTAGTGGATAATAAAGATGCATGGGATGGGTTGATGGAAGTATGGCAAAATGTGATGGACTGTGACGACGAGTCCAAGTTTGGTGGTTATGTTTATCGTTTTGAGTATGCCTCTGCTGCATGGCCTTTATTTTTTTATTATGTGAACCGTACCTGGATCATCCCGTATAAGACATACTTCGTCAAGGCGTGGACGAACAAAGTCATGCATCTAGGCAACACTACAACAAACAGGTAATTGTTATTGTTAATTTTTTTAGTTATGTATTTCATATTTGTTGTCATAGTATTAATGTGTTTTGTCATAGGGTTGAGTCTGCGCACTGGAACCTGAAGAGATTATTGGGGTCCAGTATGGGAGACTTATGCTCGTGTTGGGATGCTATGCATAATGTCATTGTCCTACAACATAATAAGATTAGAGCGTCCTTTGAAAAAAGCATTAACTTAAAGAGTGATGCTTATAAAGCACTGAGATATAAAAGACTTGTTGGACGTGTTTCACGATACGCTCTAGAACGTATTGCTGATGAAGTACAGCGAGTGAATAAAATAGGTTTGGACAGTGCTCGTTGTGGATGCATTTTGAGCTCAACGTATGGCCTACCATGTGCTTGTATATTAGAATGATATGAGCCTGGAATGATTCCTGTTGGTGAAATACATGTTATCTGGACCCGTCTAAGCATTTCAAGAACTATGTCTACTGAATCGCTTCCAGAGTTTAGCCTTCATCGTGAAGTTGAACTGGTAGAGGAACGATTCAAAAATGTTGACATTGGTGAAAAAGTCAGCATAAAACATAAGATGCTAGAAATTGCTTGCCCAGAGATGACTTCTATGCTTGCTCCGTCGCATAAAGTGAAGACAAAAGGTGCACAGAAGACTAAAGTTGCACGACATGAGAGGTCTACGAAATGTGACCCATCATATTTTGAGCACGTTGACACTTTTCTTTCCAAGACAGAGGCTTCTTCTTCACCAAAATCTCAAGTCAAATCGAAGCCGAAAGAATTTACGCGAAGGGCAGTACCATTCTTAAATCAATTTCATCCAATTTGTCAACCATACATTGTCGATGTTGTTGATGTTGTTGCCGATGATCATTGCGGTTATCGATGCATTGCTGCTTTGTTGGGTTTAGGTGAAGAGGCATGGCCTACTATCCGACATAACCTTTATGAAGAACTAACTCAGTGGCGTGATGAATACGCAAATTTAGTAGGAAGCTACGATCGATTGGAAGAACTACGTTAGTCATTAATTGTCCACGATCGATCACAAGTATTTCTTCAAAACCTCATAAAAATGACCTCATTATTTTTTTGTATTTTTTTTCATAAATACTTACCTTGTTCCATTACAGGTTAATGCTAAGAAGTGGATGACCATACTAGACATTGGTTATGCCATTGCTAATAGATACAATGTGATCTTAGTATGTTTGTCCTATGTTCAGAGTTTTACCATATTCCCACTTCGCACTCCAGCGCCTACTGATACTAGACAACATCAGATGTTATGCATTGGATTTGTTAATGGATGTCATTTCGTACAGGTAAATTTCCATTTTTATTATACCATAAGCATTACCCATTACGATTCATTTACTAATATTAAGTTTCCAGGTTCAATTACAAGATGGTTGTCCGATACCCATGGTGGACATGATTTCCTCAAACCATTGTTACCCAGAGGCGCGAGCATGGTCATCATTTTATACACATAGGATGCAATCATTTATGGAATTAATGGGATCTAATAAAAGTTATGTAGATCTTGGAGAAGACTGAAATGAAGTTTGTTATGTAGTAATTCATTGTTTTTAATTATTTTTCATATTAATTTAACTATTTCAATTGTATCTCGTTATATAATTTGATTCAACGTAGTCCAAGTGTGGAAAGCGTACGCCAAAATGCATTATAAATACTCAAAGTATAAGTAAACATCACATAAACAAACATTAAAAAGGAAACATATATGAACATATCCGTTCAAGAAAATGATGCCTGTCCACGCACATGACGACCACCTCTACTAGTAGTGGCAGCCTCGTACTCCTCAACAGATCTACGAGCAACCTGATATGTCTGATTAGTTTGTTCATAGACTACAACGTTCTCTGTGACGTGTTGGCAGCTTAACATGCCCTGCAGCATCCTCATGACAAGCCTCATACCACCCTGAAATGAATATAACGAAATAAATAAATTAACTATGTCAACCAAAATTGATATAATAAATAATCACACTTAGTTTCAATACTTACGAACAATCTAGATTCAGCCGACCGTCTACGATGAACTGGGGCCACCGGGATGTCATCCGAAAGGTGTCGCCTCATGCGCGGTACAAGACTGGGTCGATCATCATCATCCGCTAGAATGATGTACGGGTGGGACACCCGTCTAAACCACACCAGGTATCCGTCAACGCAAGCAGAGGGGTCCTCAGCTTCAACGGCACCAGTAACAGCATGCTCTACATACCGCAACCAATTAAGATCAATCGTATGAATATCTGGCACCGGAAGGCTCTCGGGCGAACGTGGTATAATCTGCACAAAACCGAACTGACAACTTTTGGCGCACAATTTTTGGCGCACAATTCCAAGTGTTCAGCGATCATAAGAGTTTAAAATATCTTTTTAATCAGAAGGAATTAAATATGAGGCAGAGAAGGTGGATGGAGTTTTTGAAGGATTATGAGTTTGAACTTTTATACCTTCCGAGTAAGGCTAATGTAGTAGCATATGCTCTGAGTAGAAGGACGGTTCATATATCTGCTATGATGGTAAGAGAGCTAGACAACTTCTCATCCTTCCATAAGTTTACGAAAATAAATAAATAAAGGTAAATAAAGAAATAATAACGTATTGGGAAAATAAGAAGTTGAATTTGGCAGAGTCCGTTAGACAATTTCTCATCCTTCCATAATCATAACAACATCAAATGATAATCATAAATTAACACAAAAAAATAGAATCAAATCACATAATTAACAGATACAAGTATCATCACAAAAGCAATTTCACAGTCAACACATAAATAAAAACAATAATTCCATATATCAAACAAGAACATAAAAAGGCACAAGGATAGCTCCCCTTACCTAGTTTTCTGTTTAGAATTTGTTTTTGAATATTCCAGAGTCTCCTCTTTCCAACAGAATTTCCTCTCACTATCTCTTTCTCTCAAAATTCTAAGAGTTTTTGGTGTAAATTTTAGCCCTCCCCCTTATGGCTATTTATAGTTAAAAAATTTTATTATTCAAATTATTATTTTTTTATATTATTTATTATTTTAATATTATTTTATTAATATTTTAATCACCAATTAAAAACCACTTGCAAATCTTATCCTCTCTTTAATCATGCAACTTAGAGAATCTTATCCTCTTATTATTATTTTTTTTTCGTTTTTACTATTCACTATTCACTATTCACTTTTTACTATTCATTATTCACTATTCACTATTATATATATTTTTTAAATTTATTATTATTATTATTTTTTTTTCAAAACCTTCTAAAATAGGTTGTCAAAATTTTAGACTCCTTATTCTGAAATTATTATAATTTTCTATCATAAATTTAAATTTTTCTAACCTTAATTATATATATATATATATATATATATATATATATAATATTATTATTACTAATAATATTGCTAAAATTTACTTATATTTATAAAAATAGATATTTTCTATGGGTTTTACATTCTCCCCAACAACAAAAATTTTCGTCATCGAAAATTCATCATTTCCAGAAAACCAAAGGGATCATGATTGTTTCACACGATCGTCTAGTTTCTTTGTAAAGTCAATGTTCTCCTAACCCAAACTACCATGACTAAGTTGATATTTCTCCTAAACCATTTTACCTGATAGCGTTCTATACTAGATGGTTAAACTTATACTGAAAGATCTTCCATAATTTGAATATCTTATACTTCCAAAATATGAGAAAGATTAGATATTTACTATCATTAATTAATTTAATTTTATTTTTTTACCGATACTATTGAAGCCTCCGGTAAACATGACCGAAACTGTGGACATAGTGAAATTTTTGACTATAAAAGGAGGAGCAGACTACGTTGAGCGGAGTTACGATTTTTCTAAGTGTTTTTGAGGGAGAGTGTCTGGGAGCTTTTGAGAGGGTGAGATTTGAGCGAGATTTGAGAGAGTGGGAGGTTCCGATCTGGGTGAGATCTGAGTGAGAGTGCCTACTTCGAGCGAAACCTCGGTCGAGCGAAACTCTGCTTCTGCTTCCACGCTTGTAAGTTCTTTCTCTCAACCTTTCTTCTCTTTTGTTCTTATTATTTTTTTCCTACCGCTTTTCTATTTTAAGCTTGTTTTTGTTATTTCCTTTTGTTTCATTTTTTTTCTGCTTTACGTTTATTTACGTTCTTGCACTTTACCTTCTCTTTCTCTCTGTTTTTTTTCGTTATGTGTATGTACACGGGGTATATAGGTTGGAAAACCTGTTGTTAATCTCCCTTCGTTTGAAGGTACGGCAGAGACACTCGGGTATAACAACGCCACGTACCCCAATTAAAACAAATTTTCAATTTAAACAAAACAAGAAAACAGACTCTTGGGACCTAGATCTTATTAGGATCCGTTGCGAGGATCGTAAAACAAACTTATTCCTGGACATTGAGACTCAAAGACTGGACAATGATATTTAAACTAAAAAGAGAAGAAGCAAAATGAAAAACTTTACTTAAAATGGACATTTGACTTGAATTTGAATAATCTTTTTACTCTTACCTTTTTTTTTGAAGAAGTATGAACAAAAACTTAGAAAAAATGGATATGGAAGCCAAGACGGGTTATAAACGATGACGGTCCACCCCGGAACAAGTTAACATCTTGTTGAACATCTTCAACCATGGGGTCATTAATCCTAGTCGAGATCAGATCCACGAGATTGCAGAAAAACTCAGGGAGTACGGGGAAATAAGAGAATACAGCGTCTATTGCTGGTTTCAGAATCATGGAAACCGAGTAAAACATCGACGCTTGCCGCAAGACGTCTCCGATATATCTGAACCTTCATACTCCCTCCTACCGTCGTTTATGTATGGTAAGCATTTTTTTTATTATTTATTTATTTTATTTTATTTATTACTGACTACTATTATTTTTGCACACTCGGAGATCCTTCATGGGTAATTCCACAGGCTCCAAGGCTCCTAGATCTCTTTCCCATCCCTACTATACATAAAGAAGAAGAGAAAGTCACTCAACCCATTCCGTTTCGCATCAAAGCTCTTTCCACGGGGCTTTCTTTGAGATTGTCGTTAACCTGATCAAAAGTCTCCTTAAGGGGACTGAATTTTTTTTTGGATTGTACCTCTAACGTAAGACCCATGAAAAATGTCTATTTTAATAAATAATAATAAATTTGAGCATTATTATTAGTAATAATAATTTTAATGAATACTAAAAAGTGAATAGTAAAAAGTGAATAGTGAATAATGAATAGTAAAAAGTGAATAGTGAATAGTAAAAACGAAAAAAAAATAATGAGAGGATAAGATTCTCTAAGTTGCATGATTAAGGAGAGGATAAGATTTGCAAGTGGTTTTGCAATTGGTGATTAAAATATTAATAAAATAATAAATAATATAAAAAAATAATAATTTGAATAGTAAAATTTTTTAACTATAAATAGCCATAAGGGGGAGGGCTAAAATTTACACCAAAAACTCTTAGAATTTTGAGAGAAAGAGATAGTGAGAGAAAATTCTGTTGGAAAGAGGAGACTCTGGAAGATTCGAAAACAAATTCTAAGCAGAAAACTAGGTAAGAGGAGCTATCCTTGTGCTTTTTTATATTCTTGTTGGATATACGAAATTATTGTTTTTATTTATGTGTTGATTGTGAAATTGCTTTTGTGATGATACCTGTATCTGTTAATTATGTGATTTGATTCTATTTTTTTGTGTTAATTTATGATTATCATTTGAGGTTGTTATGATTATGGAAGGATGAGAAGTTGTATAATGGGCTCTACCGAATTCAACTTCTTATTTCCCCAATACGTTATTATTTCTTTATTTACCTTTATTTATTTATTTTTGTAAACTTTTGGAAGGATGAGAAGTTGTCTAACAGGCTCTGTCGAATTTAACTTCTTATTTCCCCAATATGATAATATTTCTTTAAGTTTTTATTTATTTACATTTATTTATTTTGCAATTTTGGAAGGTTGAGAAGTTGTCTAACTGGCTCTGCCGATGCAACTTCTTATTTCCCCAATAAGTTTATTTTATTTACTTTACGTTTATTCATTTCTTTTACATTTTTTTATTACTTATTTTATGTTTATTTATTTCTTTTACACTTTTATTTACTTTACGCTTATTTAATTCTTTTGTATTTTTACTTATTTCTTTTACGTTTATTTATTTCTTTTACATTTTTGGAAGGATGAGAAGTTGTCTAATTGGCTTTGCCGAATTCAACTTCTTATTTCCCAAAATGTTTATATTTTGCATTAGGAATTTATTTTATAACGAAGTTATTTTGTATAACTTTATTTATTTTGTGATATTCATTTTGTTTGATGGCTGTAAGAAATGAATGTTATGATGTTGGATATAAAAAAAAAATTGAGCGTAATGAGAGTGTGGTAAAGAGTGGGAAATCCTTACCGAAGATCCATCTTGAGAAGTTGGACATAGTAGGAAGGATGTAGCTTTAGTGGTTGCATTTATATCTGAAGATCCACTTTGGGCGACAGAGTAGGATATGATATATCTGAGTAAAGTACCACTGTAAGCGTATAACCTATTTAGAGTTCGATATTCATACGATTATTCGATTAGGTTGAGTTTTTGATGATCATGGTGTGTTTATTGTATTATAAAGAGATTTGATTTATAAGTTAGATATTATGTTATTAATCTAAATATATCATATTATTTTGTTACAATAGCTCACCCTTGCTTTATCTGTTGTTTGGTTGTTATGGTTGTGTTGTGTGTTTTCTCTCGGCGATGATCATCCGGTAGGTGTGAGCAGAAAGTGGTGAGACGTCGATGGAACATGCGTTAGATGGAGGATTGACTAGTGTTTAGTTCTTATGGACGGGATCCCTATTTCAATCGTTTTAAGTTTGGAATGTATTAAGTTTAAATATTGAGTGATGGTTTGTATAATGAGGAAAATTTTTACTTCTCGTTTCTATGACTGTTCTATCATATCAAAAATGTAATAACTGTATTATAGTTTAATACTATAATTATTGGGATGTTACAAATAGCATATGAAAACAACACATTTTAATTACAGTAAACCTAACCTAGATTTGAAAACTTTAGCTACAAATAGGTTTAGGCAATTGATAGAAAAATATAGAAATAATTATTGAACAATTAAATAACCATCCTTATCATTCAAGAATCATTAGTATAACCTTTTTTCATTCTGTTTTCAAGTTTTATACTAATGTGAAATTTGTTTAGATATACGGTTTTGATGCATATGTGGGTTTACACATTAATAGGAATATCTTAATTACTGAAATAACAAAGCAAAGAAACTGAATCAGATTAATTTCTAATTCAGTAAACAGGTAAGCTTAGGCTGAATAATTATATTTATGTATATGCTATAATAAATCATATAATATTGATCAAAATTATATGTAGTGTCTTTTATTTTTTATAAGTATCTTAGAATATAACATAAAATAAAATAATCTATATCTACTGATGAAGAAAAGATTATTTTTATAACTGTTTTAGCTTATATAATTAGTTTCCAACTTTATTGTTACTAACGTATTCATTTTTATTATTTTACTATTTAAGTGTTGTAATTATTTTTAACTCAATTAACCACTTATAATAACAGTTATAAAAATTAACCACATATGATAAAAATATAGAAATATTTATTTTATAATTATTTTTCATAAACACATTTTTTATAGTTATATTAATTATAATAAAATATATTTTTTTTCTCACTAAATAAAGAATAAAGACAATTATAGTTTAAATTGATATCATTAATCATTATTAATATAAGAAATTCCATATATATATATATATCACTTTATATTTGTTAATTTTATATTTTTAATAACTTTTTAAATTTAAATAATTATTCATAATATTTTTTTTCAATTTTTATTTTAAATAATTACTTTTTTAAATTTAAATAATTCTTTATAATAAAAAGAATCATTTACATACTAAACCGTTATTATTTATAAAAAATATTTATTCTTATAATTATTTTTTATAAAATTATTTCTTAATTTTTTAATATTTTTTATTTTAATAATTAAAAATTATCTTATAATTTAGTAAAATATTTGGTATAAAATAATTGTAGATAGACACCTAGAAAGAGTACTAGAGAATTCTTTTATGATAAAGCAAATTTCTGGCATGCGTGTTATCTACTCAAAAGTTAGATCCTATGTTCTTTACACGAGACACATACAGACACGTGTCACTTTTGATCTCTGTATTAAATAAATCTATTTTCTTTGAAAAGTAAATACCTCACCGAGTCTCCCAGATAGAGAAACCGATCAAAAGTTTCATCTCAGTCTTATCCAATTTAGGGTTTCGGTTTTGGTCCTATTTTTTAGGTATCGAAACTTTCAATTCAGGATCAGGTAGTCTCTCATCATCCTTTTAAAGATTTGGTTTCTCTTCCTATCTAATTTTAGGGTTGGGGTTTTTGCTTTATCATCCTTATTCTAATTTTGTTAAATATTTACTCTTTATTTTAGTTTTTCCTAAATCTTTCATCTTTTGGGGGTGGATTTGATTCTGATATAGTCTTGATCGGATCTTTCAGTTAGAAATCTTGTGTTTCTGATCAGTGAAAAGGTTCATTTTTTTTTTAATTTATTTGCGGTTGATTTGGGTGTAAAATGATATTTGAGGCATGTTATTTCTATGCTGTGATGGTTCTTGACTGTTTGGATACTGTCAATATCGATTTCAATGCAAAATCTGAAATCTAGGAAGGGATTTTGCTATGTGGTATTAAGATCTTTTGAATTTTTCTATATAGTTAGTGTTTTAAATTCTGGTGTAGGTTAAACTAGTTGTTTTTTTTTTCAAGCGCATTCATTTTAAATCATTTAGTGTAATTAGTTTGGAGCTTTATTTCGATACAGAGATCAGAAATTTTTTAATACATGAATGGTCCCTGATGAAATGTTCTCTATTTTGTTGTGATTTTTTGAAGTGTGCTTCTATGTTAAATCAGTTTAGCTAACATAAGCAATCTGGTTGGTGGAACCTTTGGTCATAGAGAGTCAAATTTTATGTCTGAATTAGACGCTCAAATTCCAACTGCCTTCGGTATGTTGTGAGTTTTTGCAGATGTTTTAGTATGTGGATGAATTGTCTTCTCTCGTCATATGTGATATTTCTTAAGGGGTTCCTGCATATGTTTTAGTATGTGGATGAATTGTCTTCTCCGTGATATTTCTTAAGGGAATAATTATCAGTTCATTATACGTGGGTTATTATCATTATATATGTACTTGCAGAAACAGGACAGCTATAGTTGTTTATAGGCTCTAACTTTTATGTTTTACCTTTATTTCACCATAGTAGTTTTATACGTGGTCGTCTTTAGATTTCTTTTTAAGATTTCATTACTGTCTGACTAAATATGTATCTGCTCACTTTCCATTTAATTCTAAGTTATATTCCATCTGATCCATACAGTTCAGGGAAATTTTAATTGCTCACTGGATGAAGTTCATTTGTACTCCTGGATGAAGTTCATTTGTACTCCTGAGTGTGGAATTTGGTATTTCTCTTCAGTTTTATCAGGGACGTGTAATTTTGATTGTAATTTTGACCATGTTCCATGGTTGAACTAGAGTGTCTGTTAATTCAGACATTTTATAGTTTGCTGGTTATTGGTTTATGGTGGATTTTATATTCAGCTTTTCAAATTTTGAGTTTTATCAGGTACATGCTATTTTCATTATAAATTTGATTATGTTCGATGGTTGAACAAGACTGGTGTCCTGTGAATTCAGACAATCTCATAGTTTGCTGATTGATGGTTTACAGTGAAATTTGTATTCATCTTTTCAAATTTTGAGTTTTATCAAGGACATGTTATTTTCAATATAAATTAGATCATGTTCCATGGTTGAAGACTGTTGCACTGTAATCTCAGGCAATCTTATAGTTTTTGCTGGTGAATTTTATGTTTAGTTTTTTCAACATTGGTATGTCAGTTCAAAAGTTGTGTTATTAAACATTCACGCTCTCTCTGTTGTCACTATTGTATATTCCGAGTGCGTAGATACTGTGATTATGTCAATTAGGGTTAGTTGTTAAATCCAATAAATGATCTGCCCTCGATTTATAGATCCTTTTGCTGAGGCAAATGCTGATGACTCGGGTGCTGGGTCAAAGGAGTATGTGCATATTCGCGTACAGCAGCGAAATGGTAGAAAAAGCCTAACAACTGTTCAAGGATTGAAAAAAGAATTCAGCTATAACAAGATACTTGGTTTCCATGATTCTGAAACCAACAATAGACGTTGTATTCTCCGTATTTCCTGAGTTGTTCTGCAATTTCGCGGATCTGATCTCGACTAGGATTAATTACTCAGATACATCATATCTATTCTGTCTCCCAACGTAGAGATCAGATCCGCGAGATTGCAGAAAAACTCAGGGAGTACGGGAAAATCCGAGAATACAGCATTTATGGTTGGTTTCATAATCATGGAAACCGAGTAAAACGATGCTTGCCGCAAAACGTCTCCGATATATCTGAATCTTCGTACTACCTCCTACTGTCGTTTATGTATGGTAAGCATTTTTTTTATTATTTATTTATTTTATTTTATTTATTACTGACTACTATTATTTTTGCACACCCGGAGATCCTTTATGGGTAATTCCATAGACTCCTAGATCTCTTTCCCATCCCTACTATACTTAGATCTCTTTTCCATCCCTACTATACATAAAGAAGAAAAGAAAGTCACTTAACCCATTCTGTTTCGTATCAAAGCTTCTTCCACGGAGCTTTCTTTGAGATTGTTTTTAACTTGATCAAAAGTCTCCTTAAAGGGACTGATACTGATTTTTTTTAATGTACCTCTGCCACTTGTGGCCGACACTTGATCAATTATTTTTTTATTTTTGGACTGAAAACTTAACGGCCACACGCACTGTGATGATTATTTGTCTTTTCTATATGCCTAACTTTGTTTGTAATTTCATATTTGTATCGGTAATAAATAAATTACAGTTTGGTTGCTCTCTGTTTTTTAGAGAAAATAAAATAAAATCATATAATAATAAATCAAAATGAATTAAAAATTAGAAACCAAATAAAATACAATAGAGCTAAAACAACAGTTAAACAATGAAAATTAAATTAAATCAAACACCGAATAGTAAATCCTACTATTTATTCATTGGGACTAAATTGAGTGTTGACATCATGAAGTGATTCTTTTATTATATTATCGTTTACTTGTGTTTCTTGTCTGATTTAAAATGATTATCTCCTGTCTGATTTAAAATGATTATCGAATAAAAAATAATATACAATTAATAGAGCAAATTCCGGACTACGAAGGCTTGGATGTATAATTTGATTAGTGTAACAAATGTTATCATTTGAGTTGTAATAAAAAAATCTTTAATATTAGTAATTAGTTTTTTCTAATATAATTATGTATATAAATTATACTTGGGATTACTATTCAAATATTTTATATATCTATCTAGAAATATGTTGTATAGATATTTCTTATTTAGATTATTTAAATGGAATATTATACACAGAATTGTCTTTGTATTTAGTTCAATTCAATCACAGATTAAAACACATATTTCTCATAATAATAACTGTCACAACTCGAAAATTTCATTTTTTAGGCTCGGCCACGTGGTGACCGGCCGGTCTCCTTTGGTGAGTAGGAGACAAAATCCTGCAAGCATTTAATTTCCTTTTCTTGTAATCTGTGCAGCGACGGCTTAGCAGGGAAAATCCCTGTGAGTGGAAATCAGGTGGCGTCAGTAGAATAGACTGGATGTTGTAGTGGAAACCAGGTGACATCTTAGGAATGGCCGACCGCTGGCGTTGAAGGTAAGAAGAAAACAATGCAAGTTATCTGTGCATACAATCTTCTTCTTCTTCATCAAATCTCTGAAAATCCAAATTCTCCTCCTTCTCTCTAAACCTTCCCAACCTTCTCTCTAAATTTCTAACCTCAAATATTTCTCCGATCACTAGCTCCATTCAAGAAATTTGGTGGCTGGCACCAAGACGTACAATCTGTACCAAACAGAAATCCATTCGGAGCTGGTAAGTGTCCAACCCTTTAGGATTCCTAGCTTTTCTACATGCATGTGCTGTTAAAGCTTGCATGTATCTTTAAACCATTTCTTCTGAACCTATATTTTTGTATTTCATTTTAGAATTTGGAAACTTAGAAGAGATAGTTGCTATCCATTCACTGGGAAGTCTTAGCAGGAATTAGAGGTAAGGGAAGTTTATGAAAATTCAAGATTTATTTCCTATGGTTGAATATCGGATTTATGGTGTGTTTGATTGTATATGTTATAATGAAAGTTTGAATCTTGTGTTAAATTGAATTCTGTGACGTTTAGATTTCAAAGAGAGTATAAGAACTTAGTATAACCACTTTTATAATCGAATGGTCATTATGACCGTGCGGTTTCCCGTTACACCTAGAATTGATTACTTATTTCTGAATCTAAGTTATATTATTAAGTCAGTCATTTCGGATTTTCTGTCCTACACAGAACGTCCGGTTTATCATTATAATATCCATTTGATAAAGCGTCCGGTATTTTACCGATTCGTGATTTCTCACGGAGTGTCCAGTTTAGTAAGGACATTCACTTTTCTGAAGAGAACCTGTCTTCCTTAAACCGTCCGTTTTTCTTCAATTCAGTCAGTTGATTTTCCTTGATCAAATTCTTGATCCGATTCTCCTTAAATAGTCGGGTCTCCCTTTTGTTGATTAAAACTATAAATTTACTATTCCGACCGGTTTTCATTAGTTACATTCATTTTTGTTGATGAACCATCATTGATCGTTCCGTCCGGTTTCATCAGTCAAATACTCCTTACTTATATTATGTTGAGTTTCTTACGTTAAATTTATAATAAGTTATCGTTTATGTTGGATTGAATTGTAAGAGAATTCCAAGGAGGAATGTCTCATGTTTGAAGTAAAATTGATTTAGTATGACCGTGGTCATAGGCTCAGGTTCTGACTCTATCCCGATATTTCGTGATTACGTCACCTCAAGTAGAGGGGAGTAATTCATGCGTGGGAATGGCGGGAGGTCCTCTAGCCTCAGGGTAATTTGATACCGGGGTGGTTCCATTGGACTAACCTCGGGTGGCGGTCTGTTGAGTGTATCCCAGCCAGGTCCACCCGGGTGCAGAGAGCGGCGAGCATACAGGGTCATACGTCCGGACATTATTTTTGAATAATTTGATGATTGTTGATGTTTCTTTCATGATTTTATTTTTAAAGTACTATGTATTATTGATGATTGTGTTTATATAGCAAATGAATTGTTGAATTCTTCATAAGCTTACCCTGCTATGTGATTTTGTTTTGTTTATGTTACCGTTCGGTATCCGACCGTTCGGACGTTTCTCTTCACTGCAATGATCATCCTTTTTGGGTGTGAGCAGAAGGATTTCAAGAGGAGTCTCTGGAGGAAGCACTACAAGAGGAGCAACCTTTGGAGGTGTTGCCCGAGCAATTTGCTGGACCGTCCGGTCCTTAGCCTTAATTTGTCTCTTTGTAAATATTGTAGTCGACGGTCGGTTAAGTTATTTTGTAAAACCGTCCGTCCCAAACTTTGTAAACTCCCAACTTGTATATTTTGGTTGATTAAGTTATCTAAATGCCAGCTTTCGTTAGTTATATTTACTCTTCATTTCTCTACTGTTCTTTAATATTATTCTTGATAACTCTTAGAATAAAATATAGTTTTGTTCTATATATTTATTGAGATGTTACAATAATAATAATATTATATTCAGGAACAAATAATTTAAAATGTATTAAACAAATAATTTATCAAGTGAAAAGTGCATACTCATATAATAATAAAAATTTCATATAGACAGTTAATTCTGACTCACATATAGCATGTCTCAAATGTTAAATTATATTTCTCTTCCATTATAAAACTTTATATACTGTAATGTCACAATTATTTGTTTAACCTTTGTTCAAATTTTTATCTTGTTTTGAGCGGCAGGGAAGAGAGGATGGGTTCAGGTTTTAAAGGAAAGAAGTAGTTGAAGGAAGTAATAGGAACTGTCTTTGATGCATGGTTTTTCTACTTCCAGTGAGCTACGTAAATTTTTAATAAAGAAAGAAACATGTTGGTTGTTGTACTATGTTGCAGGAGAAAGGGTTGGTACGAATAAATTAAGGTGGAGTTTCACTCAGTATCTCACGTAAAGATTTAATTCCTTGAAATTTTATTATTTGGTGTGTCTAAGGAGGTGTTCATCCTTGGTGTGTCTAAGGAGGTGTTCATCCTTTGTGAAGATTCAAAGGAGGTGTTGTCTCATCTCTTGTGGCTTCAAGAGAGGTGTTTTCTAAACTCTTACAAATTGTATCTTTGTGATTATAATTTGTAATTGTTTTGTGATAGTGGAAGTTAATCTAGTTTTAGATTAACAACTGGATGTAGGATTGGTAAGATCCGAACCCGTATAAAAATCATCTGTGCAAATTTCTCTCACTCTTACTCTTTTACTTGTCAGTATTATTTGTGTAGTAAGATAAATGGAGTAGAAATTAAAAGGCACACGTTTGAAGTAAAAACCCTCTTGGTTTGTTATTCCACGCTAACCATTCCGCTGCAGACCCGATTCTGAAAATTGGTATCAGAGCTTGCTTTGATAGTTATTCAAATGGCAGGATCTTATCAAACCTTTGCAGAGGGTGCTTCTATCAAGAGACCACCTCTATTCACAGGTGAAAACTATGCATTTTGGAAAGTAAGAATGCAAATATTTATTTAGTCTATTGATATTGATATTTGGGAAGCTGTTGTGCATGGTCCATTTGTTCCTACTAACAATATGCAGGAACCTAAACCTCGTGATTTGTAGACCCTTGAAGATAAGATAAGAGCACAATACGATGTAAGAGCTCGTAACATTATTTCATCTGCTTTAATTATTGATGAGTTTTACAAGATATCTCTTTGTAAGACTGCTCAAGAAATGTGGGAAGTGCTGAGAGTAACCCACGAAGACATAGATGAATTGAAGTATGCTCAAAACAACTCATCGATCATGGAAGAGAACGATTCAAGCTCTTCAGATGAAGAGGCAAACATTTGGTTGGTGGCAAACGACGACGCTGGAAGCCAAGTAAGTACATCTAGCGATTCTGAAAATTATAGTCAATATAGTGAAAGTGAATTGCATGAAACTTATGCTGTTTTAATTGTAGAATCTGAAAAATTACATAAAGCTCATAAGAAATTGAAAAAGGATTTTAAAGAATTAAAATTAAATTTTGAAAATATTCTTGAAGAAAATAATAATTTGAAAACAAATTTTGCAACTATTATTGATGAAAATCAAAATTTGAAAAAGGATTTCAAAAATTCAAAATTAGATTTGAAAAATATTTTTGAAGAAAATGAAAAGTTAAAATCAAATTTTGAAAATATTTTTGAAGAAAATAAAAATTTGAAGAGTAAAATTTTACTTTTTGAAAAGGGAAAATTTGCTAGTAGTGAAGAATGCCTATCTTGTGTTAATTATAAGCAACTACTAGATAAAACAACCTTAGGAGAGTGTAGTAAAATTAATGATCATAAGGTTGGTAAAAATAAGCATGTTCCTAAAATTAAAAATAAACATAGTAATAGAACCCGTAGAACATGGGTAGAAAAAGGAACAACCTATAGGAACCCAAATATTGTATCATGCTTTTATTTTATGAAAAAGGGGTCATACTTCAAATAAATGTAGAATTAAGCATTATGGTGTTCCTAGTGGTAGATATATTTGGGTTGTAAAATGATCTCAATTTCTTTGTTTTACCCAAATAATTTTTTTTTAATATTTAAAATTTTAAGAATTTTTGTTATTAAAGTTTTTTTTTTGAAAAACAAAAATTATAGAAAATTTTTTATTCAAAATTTGTTGTCTTTTATAAAAATGTGGACCTTGAGGAAAAACCTCTTGAGTCAATTCAATTAGATGCAGGAAGTTTTGAAGATTTGACAAAGACAACAAATGAAAAGAAGAATAATGACAATCCTCAAAGGTTAAGATCCCAACAAATTATCACAAATTTGGAGTCATTTCAAATGGGGTAACATTAGAAGAGATCTAGAATTTTTAAAATCTATTAGGATTGCATTTTCATTTTTGTGCATTTTGAAAAATCAACCATATTTTTTAAATTTCCATCTTATATGGTTCAATGCATGATAATGTTTTTAAAGTTCTTTATCCTAAAATTATATGCTTTAAATCTCCTATTGCATATGTTTTAAATGAATATTTAAATTTGAAATATATTTTGGCTCATATGCATACATGCTTTTATTAAGGGGGAGCATTATCTTAGGGGGAGAACATGAAAACACAACTTTTTAATTATGATCAAAAAGGGGGAGAAATAGTTTAAAGCTTATTATTATTATTAAGGGGAAGAAAATGTTTAAAGCTTATTATTATTCTCTAATGCTCTTTTTTTTAGTTGTGTTTTTGTAAGAACAGATTATCATCAAAAGCTTTAAATCAAAGGAATTTTTGATCATCATAAAAAAGGGGGAGATTGTTAGCAAAATGATAAAGATGAAGTTTCGATGATGCCCAAATCAAGTCAAGAACAATCAAGAATCAAGAGGATTTATTTGAAGACTTGTTTTTGTATTATAAAGCTTTTGTAATAATTAGAAATTGATGTCTAGAACTTAGAAACGTAGTGGTTTTTGAGTCTGTATAATTTAGAAGTGTTAAGTGCATGCATCTGTGTTAATAGATTAACCAGGGCAGTTAATAGATTAACCAGGGAAGTTAATAGATTAACCAGGGTAGTTAATAGATTAACCAGGGCAGTTAATAGATTAACCAGGGCAGTTAATAGATTAACCAGGGCAGTTAATCGATTAACAAGAGCAGTTAATCGATTAACGTTAATAGATTAACCAGGGCAGTTAATCGATTAACCAATTGTCCATTGCAAAAATTAGCCGTTTTCGAGCCGTTGGACTATCCGTTGGTTTGTCCTTTAGTGGTTAATCGATTACCACTTAAGTTAATCGATTAACACAGGTCAGAAAGGCTGAAAACGAAAATGGAAGAACCTTTGGCTTGAGTCTATAAATAGACTCTCATTTGCTTTCAAGAACCAAGACTATTCCCTTGTGCTCAAACTCTCTGAGAATTGTGTACTCTTGTTCGGCTTGTGAAACTTGCGTCTGTGGAGTTGGTGAAGTGCTGCTACGGTGACGGAGGAAATAGCCGGTTCATCCTTGGTGTGTCTAAGGAGGTGTTCATCCTTGGTGTGTCTAAGGAGGTGTTCATCCTTGGTGTGTCTAAGGAGGTGTTCATCCTTTGTGAAGATTCAAAGGAGGTGTTGTCTCATCTCTTGTGGCTTCAAGAGAGGTGTTTTCTAAACTCTTACAAATTGTATCTTTGTGATTGTAATTTGTAATTGTTTTGTGATAGTGAAAGTTAATCTAGTTTTAGATTAACAACTGGACGTAGGATTGGTAAGATCCGAACCAGTATAAAAATCATCTGTGCAAATTTCTCTCACTCTTACTCTTTTACTTGTTAGTATTATTTGCGTAGTAAGATAAATTGAGTAGAAATTAAAAGGCACACGTTTGAAGTAAAAACCCTCTTGGTTTGTTATTCCACGCTAACCATTCCGCTGCAGACCCGATTCTGAAAGTTATGATTATGGAAGGATGAGAAGTTGTCTAGCGGGCTCTGCCGAATTCAACTTCTTATTTCCCCAATACGTTATTATTTCTTTATTTACCTTTATTTATTTATTTTTGTAAACTTTTGGAAGGATGAGAAGTTGTCTATCAGGCTCTGTCGAATTCAACTTCTTATTTCCCCAATACGATATTATTTCTTTAAGTTTTTATTTATATACATTTATTTACTTTGTAATTTTGGAAGGATGAGAAGTTGTCTAATTGGCTCTGCCGATGCAACTTCTTATTTCCCCAATAAGTTTATTTTATTTACTTTAGGTTTATTCATTTCTTTTACATTTTTTTATTACTTACTTTATGTTTATTTATTTCTTTTACACTTTTATTTACTTTACGCTTATTTAATTCTTTTGTATTTTTACTTATTTCTTTTACGTTTATTTATTTCTTTTACATTTTTAGAAGGATGAGAAGTTGTCTAATTGGCTCTGCCGAATTCAACTTCTTATTTCCCCAAAATATTTATATTTTGCATTACGAATTTATTTTATAATGAAGTTATTTTGTATAGCTTTATTTATTTTGTGATATTCATTTTGTTTGATGGCTGTAAGAAATGAATGTTATTTTGTGATATTCATTTTGTTTCATATTACTTTGTTACAATAGCTTACCCTTGCTTTATCTGTTGTTTGGTTGTTATGGTTGTGTTGTGTGTTTTCTCTCGGCGATGATCATCCGGTGGGTGTGAGCAGAAAGTGGTGAGACGTCGATGGAACATGCGTTAGATGGAGGATTGACTAGTGTTTAACTCTTACGGACGGAATCCCTATTTCAATCGTTTTAAGTTTGGAATGTATTAAGTTTAAATATTGAGTGATGGTTTGTATAATGAGGAAAACTTTTATTCCTCGTTTCTATGATTGTTCTATAATATCAAGAATGTAATAACTATATTATAGTTTAATACTATAATTATTGGGATGTTACAAATAGCATATGAAAACAACACATTTTAATTACAGTAAACATAACCTAGATTTGAAAACTTTAGCTACAAATAGGTTTAGGCAATTGATAGAAAAATATAGAAATAATTATTGAACAATTAAATAACCATCCTTATCATTCAAGAATCATTAGTATAACCTTTTTTCATTCTGTTTTCAAGTTTTATACTAATGTGAAATTTGTTTAGATATACGGTTTTGATGCATATGTGGGTTTACACATTTATAGGAATATCTTAATTACTCAAATAACAAAGCAAAGAAACTGAATCAGATTAATTTCTAATTCAGTAAACTGGTAAGCTTAGGCTGAATAATTATATTTATGTATATGCTATAATAAATCATATAATATTGATCAAAATTATTTGTAGTGTCTTTTATTTTTTATAAGTATCTTAGAATATAACATAAAATGAAATAATCTATATCTACTGATGAAAAAAAGATTATTTTTATAACTGTTTTAGTTTATATAATTAGTTTCCAACTTTATTGTTACTAACATATTCATTTTTATTATTTTACTATTTAAGTGTTGTAATTATTTTTAACTCAATTAACCACTTATAATAACAGTTATAAAAATTAACCACATGATAAAAATATAAAAATATTTATTTTATAATTATTTTTCATAAACACATCTTTTATAGTTATATTAATTATAATAAAATATATATTTTTTTCTCACTAAATAAAGAATGAAGACAATTATAGTTTATATTGATATCATATGTGAAGTATTTTCTTTGCAAGTTTGAAGCTTGATCTTATGAGAGAATGGGTTGCTTATAAGCCTTGTTATAAGGGAGTTATAGTCTTTCAGAGGTATTTAGTTTGAGAGAAGAAAATAGAGGTGATGCAGCAAGGGTGTATTAAGATATAGTTTAGAATCAGTATTATGTGAAACAGGGAAGTTAGCAAATGCAAGTAAAGAAAATATGAAGTTGTTTCTTTGTTTTAAGATAGGAGTGTGATCACAAGAATGATTTGGTTGTGTTCCACTCTCTTTTCTGCGGTTTTTTATCTTCAAGAGAAGTGTGATGTTTCAAGAAGAATATCCAGGGGGTATACGTCAAGCATGGATCAAGTCAGAAAATGAAGACAAGAGTGGAAATGAAAAGTAAGTTTTTTGATGAAAGTTTTTCGTTGGTGCTCTGAAGCAGGTACTAGAATTTCCATATTAGAGTGGTGGGGTTCACTATTACATTGGTGTCTAAAGTAGAACCAATGTTAATAAATTTGTATTGGAATAGTTCCTGTTAAGTGTAAGGTTGCAAGAGGTAGGAGGCATATTGGTTAGGACAACAATAATTTAGAGTCAGTTCAATCTTTTGGAGAACTACAAAGTTAAGGAATCTTAGAAGAGAATAGAGGGCAAGTTGGGATAGTCTGGCATAATTATTAGTAGTCAGTAATGGGATTCGGGCGTGTATGTTTTCGAGGAATAGAAGTAGTGTTAAGAAAACAAAATGACAAAGTTATCGTGGAAGAGAAGAGTCCTTAAATTTTTTGCGAGTTCATTTGAGTTTTGAAGAAGGTTCTTCAAGGGTGAGTGTTTTCTAGTTACAGTTGTCATGAAGGAAGGATTCTTTTCAGTAAACTGGTGAGTAAGGGAGTTTGAGGATCAGAGTAGGGCAGCGGATAATTGTGGGCATGTTATTATCTTGAGAAGTATACATAAGGGGTTTTCTTAATTAGATATTGGTGGTTGGGTACCAAGGTCGTTATTTGGGAATCGTTTGAGAGTATTCAGTAATCTTTAAAAGCTAGAAATATGATAAGGCATGGGATAATAAATGCAAGATACAGAGAATAAAGTGAGACTATGGTTTCAAGTTGTAATGTCAACTCGGAGGTGATAAAGTGGTATAGGACGCCGAACAAGGAAAGTGGGTCAAGGAGATGAAGAAGAGCAATTGAGTGATGATTTCAAGTTGTGGTAACAATCTAGAGACAACGAAGTGTTAACAAGTAGTTTAAACAAAAAGAAGATTCAAGTTCTTAGTTTGATGAGGGTTGATTTAAAGATGGTTGAAGAATATGAAGATTAGGGTCTCCAGTGAAGCTGTAAAGTGATTTCATTAGTATAGTTGAAATACTATAACTACTGGGTTTCTCAAAATGGTTGAGAAATGCGTAGTTTGGACCATCCTAGTTCGAGATGTATCATAAGTTGGCATGATACTGATCAAGCTAGTGATCTCAAGTCAAAGAGATTACAAATCTAAGTTTGATTGTAGGCTAGTGAATCAGGAATTGCATATGGTTCAGATCCGTAAGATAATGAAGTAGAAATAGAATGCTCAAATTGTTTTGTCACTGTAGCGGAGCATAGATTATTTCGATAATTGGGTAGTATAGTTGGGAACTATGCTACTCAGTAGTGAAGATCAATAAAGCAATGTGAAGCTCTCAGAATGGATGTGGTTAAAGGTGATCAAGAATATAGCAGTTGGTGGTTAACTCGAAAATTGTGGTGATCGAGTCAGAGGTAAGGTGGTTCTTAAAAGGAGCAAGAGGAGGTAAACTGAGTATCAGTCAAGGGTTGATTTGAAGTCAAGATTAATGAAAATCTTAGAAGATATTTACAAGAAGTAACGGAAGATTGATGAGTGGTTATCAGTGTGACGGACACCATAGGGTTGGTTGTGAGAAAGAAAGATGCTCAATAGCTGAAGTTTAGGAGTTCATATTTGTCTTGAGAGAAATGACTAAACCAATCTACATTATTGAACACTAGAGCATTTTAACACAAAGGCATGGTTTTTCATGTTAGTAAGATCCCTGGGGAGTGGTATCTTAGTCAAAATAGGTGGTTATACTAGAGAATGTGACGAGAGTAAGTTGTTCCTTCTCTCTGATAGGTTTAATTTTCAGGGACGAAAATTTTTGTTGTTGGGAAGAATGTAAGGACTTCAATTTTTCTTCTAATATAAATAGAAGTTAAAAAAAAAAAACACAGACCCTAGTTCATTTTATAAACTGATCTCTCTCTAGAAACATATCCTTCAAATTCTCTACCTTCTCACTACACCATCTCAAGATTTAACCGTTCAATTATTGATCAGGAAGTTCCTGAGCGAACCTTGAGCTGAGAGCTACGTTCTAGACCGATCAATTTGCAATTTGGTGTAGGCAAGTCAATTTCCCTCTTTTCCATGAGTTATTCAATTGTGATCATGCAATTTTCTTCGTTGCATGTTATGAGCGATCCTTTTCTTACATTCTCAGCTCAAGATTCTTGCTTAAGAACTAATCACCATCACCAATTGGTAGTTTTTAGGATCCTGTGAAATTTCCTTGTGTAAGCCAAGCTAGGCTCTAGGGTTCTTGTGAGTGGAATTGCTTCAATTCAAGGTAAGGGAAGCTAGATTCAATTTCTGTTTGTAGCATGTTGGTTTGTTATGTTGAATTTGTTATATAAGTTCTTGAGATGGTGCATGTGAAAAATTGTAGTAGATTAAGTCACTGTTTAAGTTAAATTGAGGAATGCTTGTTCTGGAATGTATGTTTCATGATTGTGAATGATGTAATTGAGCATGGGATGAATTAGGAATTTGTATGCCTAATTTTATAAGATGAATTTGAATGTTGAAGGAGTGAAATTTCAGTAATGCAGATAGTTAGTCAAATGGTAGATGTTAAATATAGTAGTCAAGTCAATTTTAGGGAAGTGGAGGGGTGATTTCGTGAGTTAGGGGTTGGGAGTGGATTTAAACCATTAGCACAACTTAGTCAAGTCATTTTTGACTTATTAGGAGCTTCAAATTGATCTAAAACAGTTTCTAACTGGTAAGACCCAATTTGAGATCCAAGTGAGTGAAAGAGTGTAATTTGATCCAAATTGTTTGCATAGACACTAAAGATTAGTGTTAGGATTAGAACCGAACCTTTAGAATTTCATCTATACTTCGAATTAGAAGTGTTCAAAGTTCACCAAATGGCCTAAAATAGATTTTGAGTGGGTGAGTTCTCAAAATCTGCAGAAATTCTGCAGATTTCACGCCTGGGTGCCCCTAAAGGGCGCTGGGCGCCCTTCAACTCGACATTTTCCAGAATTCTGGCGCCCGGGCGCCCCTAAATGGCGCTGGGCGCAGCTTTTTGCTGTTGCTTTTGTTTGTGATAGTTTAGGGGGTTCCGGATGTCCGTTTTGGACGTTCTTTAGGTCGTTTTGGGGGGTTTTAGACCCTTTCGGAGCCGTTGGTGATGGTTTCGGAGCTGTTTGAATTACTTAAGTATTGATAATTAAAGTTCATAAAGAAATTGTTATTAATAGATGATGTTTCCGTGAAAATATGTAATGTATGAGTTATATATGTTTATTTTGCTGCTGAATGAGATTGTATGATTAATTGGATGAAGTTGGTGAAGTGAAACAAGATTGGTGGTATGAATCATGGGCTTTGAGAATCAAATCAAGATCTCTAGGTGAGATCATTGTTAATGTTGAGAATAAATATAGGAAGCTCAATCTTGGGTGTCTCCATTTTATATGGGCCAAGATATGAGTGATATCATGTTAAGTACTGGAATGAATATAGGTAACTTAGTCTTGGGGGTTGCCCTTAAAGCTCTAATGACTATTCAATCTCACTTAGAGAAGATTAGTTCATGTGGTGAAGAGCAGTAGGGGGTCCTAGTCTTGGTTGTCTCCATTGTATATGGGACAAGGTGAGTGATAACAGACTAACCTTGTGTGTGGTAGGGTGAAACCCATTGGCAATGGCTTTGCAAAGCAGTAGAGGCCACCACAAGTGCATAACCCGCCATAGTTCGATATTCATTCCGGGTCCGGACGAGTCTAAGTCTAACACTATCTAATAAAACTATAACTCATAATCTATTAAAGTCGTCCTTCTATGATTGCAATTGCTTGTATGTCTTTTTTACTTTGTTTAATTTAAATTGATTTGTATTCTTTTGAATTCTAGCTTACCCTTGCTTTGTTTGCTGTCTGTCTTGTTTGTGTTTGTTTTCTTTTGCAATTATCATCCTAATTGGATGTGAGCAGAAGTTTCAGAGGCCCCACTGGAGCAGCTACTAAACGTTCCAGATGTTCCTGATACTGCTCATGCTGCAGAGTAGTGTAGCTCAGTTCTTTCATTGTGTATAACTTAGTCTTCTTTACTCTTTTCCCTTTTGAAAGACTCTGATATGTAGAGCTTTCATATTTTGGATGACTGTGTTATATACACTTCATCTGCTACTACTCTTAACTGTTTCTATTATTATAATATGTTGCATTTCACTTGATATGAATTGTACACATATTTTGGGATGTTACATTTGTGTATATATCACTTTATATTTGTTAATTTTATATTTTTAATAACTTTTTAAATTTAAATAATTATTCATAATATTTTATTTTTCAATTTTTCTTTTAAAAATTTACTTTTTTAAATTTAAATAATTGTTTATAATAAAAAGAATCATTTACATACTAAACCGTTATTATTTATAAAAAAATATTTATTCTTATAATTATTTTTTATAAAATTATTTCTTAATTTGTTAATATTTTTTATTTTAATAATTAAAAATTATCTTATAATTTAGTAAAATATTTGGTATAAAATAATTGTAGATAGACACCTAGAAAGAGTACTAGAGAATTCTTTTATGATAAAGCAAATTTCTGGCATGCGTGTTATCTACTCAAAGTTAGATCCTATGTTCTTTACACGAGACACATACAGACACGTGTCACTTTTGATCTCTGTATTAAATAAATCTATTTTCTTTGAAAAGTAAATACTCACCGAGTCTCCCAGACAGAGAAACCGATCAAAAGTTTCATCTCAGTCTTATCCAATTTAGGGTTTCGGTTTTTGATCCTATTTTTCGGGTATCGAAACCTTCAATTCAGGATCAGGTAGTCTCTCATCATCCTTTTAAAGATTTGGTTTCTCTTTCTATCTAATTTTAGGGTTGGGGTTTTTGCTTTATCATCCTTATTCTAATTTTGTTAAATATTTACTCTTTATTTTAGATTTTCCTAAATCTTTCATCTTTTGGGGGTGGATTTGATTCTGATATAGTCTTGATCGGATCTTTCAGTTAGAAATCTTGTGTTTCTGATCAGTGAAAAGGTTCATTTTTTTTTTTAATTTATTTGCGGTTGATTTGGGTGTAAAATGATATTTGAGGCATGTTATTTCTATGCTGTGATGGTTCTTGACTGTGTGGATAGTGTCACTATCGATTTCAATGCAAAATCTGAAATCTAGGAAGGGATTTTGCTATGTGGTATTAAGATCTTTTGAATCTTTCTATATAGTTAGTGTTTTAAATTGTGGTGTAGGTTAAACTAGTTGTTTTTTTTTAAGCGCATTCATTTTAAATCATTTAGTGTAATTAGTTTGGAGCTTTATTTCGATACAGAGGTCAGAAACTTTTTAATACATGAATGGTCACTGATGAAATTTTCTCTAGTTTGTTGTGGTTTTTTGAAGTGTTCTTCTATGCTTAAATCAGTTTAGCTAACATGTTGATTGCAATGCCAGGTCTAAGCAATCTGGTTGGTGGAACCTTTGGTCATAGAGAGTCAAATTTTATGTCTGAATTAGACGCTCAAATTCCCACTGCCTTCGGTATGTTGTGAGTTTTTGCAGATGTTTTAGTATGTGGATGAATTGTCTTCTCTCGTCATATGTGATATTTCTTAAGGGGTTCCTGCATATGTTTTAGTATGTGGATGAATTGTCTTCTCCGTGATATTTCTTAAGGGAATAATTATCAGTTCATTATACGTGGGTTATTATCATTATATATGTACTTGCAGAAACAGGACAGCTATAGTTGTTTATAGGCTCTAACTTTTATGTTTTACCTTTATTTCACCATAGTAGTTTTATACGTGGTCGTCTTTAGATTTCTTTTTAAGATTTCATTACTGTCTGACTAAATATGTATCTGCTCACTTTCCATTTAATTCTAAGTTATATTCCATCTGATCCATACAGTTCAGGGAAATTTTAATTGCTTACTGGATGAAGTTCATTTGTACTCCTGAGTGTGGAATTTGGTATTTCCCTTCAGTTTTATCAGGGACGTGTAATTTTGATTATAATTTTGACCATGTTCCATGGTTGAACTAGAGTGTCTGTTAATTCAGACATTTTATAGTTTGCTGGTTATTGGTTTATGGTGGATTTTATATTCAGCTTTTCAAATTTTGAGTTTTATCAGGTACATGCTATTTTCATTATAAATTTGATTATGTTCGATGGTTGAACAAGACTGGTGTCCTGTGAATTCAGACAATCTCATAGTTTGCTGATTGATGGTTTACAGTGAAATTTGTATTCATCTTTTCAAATTTTGAGTTTTATCAAGGACATGTTATTTTCAATATAAATTAGATCATGTTCCATGGTTGAAGACTGTTGCACTGTAAATTCAGGCAATCTTATAGTTTTTGCTGGTGAATTTTATGTTTAGTTTTTTCAACATTGGTACGTCAGTTCGAAAGTTTTGTTATTACACATTCATGCTCTCACTGTTGTCACTATTGTATATTCCGAATGTGTAGATACTGTGATTATGTCAATTAGGGTTAGTTGTTAAATCCAATAAATGATCTGCCCTCGATTTATAGATCCTTTTGCTGAGGCAAATGCTGATGACTCGGGTGCTGGGTCAAAGGAGTATGTGCATATTCGCGTACAGCAGCGAAATGGTAGAAAAAGCCTAACAACTGTTCAGGGATTGAAAAAAGAATTCAGCTATAACAAGATACTTAAAGACGTTAAGAAAGAGTTCTGTTGCAATGGCACCGTTGTTCAGGACCCAGAACTAGGACAGGTCTGTGTGACATCCTCCTATCAAATAATGATCTATCCCTTGTTGCTTACGTGTTTGTGTTTGTAGGTTATTCAACTTCAAGGTGATCAGCGGAAGAATGTTTCGACCTTTCTAGTCCAGGTAACTATATCTTCATCCGTGTTATGCAATGTGTTACTATAATTGAATTCTTTTTTGATTTTCATCTCTTGTCTCTCTTATTTCTTTGCTTTATTTCATAGTTGTTTCAAGCTTATGGGTTATTGGAATGGCCCATTCTAGAGAATTGTGCATCTTTCTTCCATTTTATTCGTTTAGGGAATGATCTAATAATAGTATACCAAACTGAATATCATTTTGAAGAATATTCTTATGTCATTTGAATCTTTTGCCAAGTAGTTTGCCATTTACGTATTAGAGACCGTATATAATACCTTTTGAAATTATATGGTTAATACGAACCTAGTTGTCATATTCTCTTCTAAAGAGTAGTAAATTTATTTAATTCAACCTATTAGATGTGTTAGAAAAAGAAAGAAAAAGAAAAAAGAAATAAAACATAAAGAAAGCAACTACATACATCACGGTTTTGTTTGTAGCTTAATGAACTGTATTTAGCACAAATCATAGTTGGTTCTTAGCACAATAATTTTGTAGCATGTTCAATGAAATATTCGGACACCAGGATTCTTCATCTAACTATCCTTCTGGTTGTTTTAACCTGTGAATATAAACAGGCTGGTATTGTGAAGAAGGAGCATATCAAGATTCACGGTTTCTGAGTGGTTGGTGTCTTAAGTGTCAAGTCTTACCTGCCTACTGTGTTGGGCATAGATAGCCCAGTTGTGTATGTGATTGTGGATTTCTGTGTTTCGATGTACTACACCATGTGATGTGGGATTATGGATTCTAGAACATTGTGAGTTATTTGCTTTCAATACATATGAAAAAACAGTTTAATGGTCTTGTGTTTGATCTTATTACTTCATTTAGTGCTTTTATCCGGGTTTTTTTTTTGTTTTTTTTTACAAAATTGGTGTACTTTTGGGGAGAAATTGCCCAAATGGACAAATTTTAAAAATATTTTTGTTAGGGTAACTCGCGTATAAGACGGAAGTCTGTAGAAAGAATTCAGCACATGATGAATAGGAAGGAGTCGTGTGCGGCAGTAACGACTTTGGATTTGGTTTAATTTTTTTTTTTAAACGAATGGATTGTTTGTATAGGTTACAGAGTTTTTACAGGAAGATGTAATTGATTTATGTGAATTAATGTTGTGTAATGGTTTGGGACGAATATAAGTTTGATTTAATTATTGTTGATAATTTGAAAAGAATAATATTAAACTGAAGATGATAAGTAAAAAAAATAGGAAACATGAAATTAAACTGGTGGAAATTTTTTTATTAAATATTGCGATAAATACATCATTTATTTGTGGAATCCAGTGTAACATGGTAGTCTTTTATGTCTTTTTGCCTTTGCACCTCCTGTTCTGGGAGGTGGAGTATCTTAATTTAATTTAGTAAACTGAATTGGATTTTGTGAGGTGTCATGGTAAAGGTGGCGAAAATGTTGGTTGGACCTATACCAAAGGATGAGTAGGAGGAAAGGTGGATGGTACTTGTTAGTACAAAGAGTGAGATGGGATGTTGTGTAAAAGATGATGCATGCTAGATTGACCATAAGATTGTGTTGATATTGAAAAATATCAGAAAAAGATTTGGCATGGTGATGCTAGGTTTGTGTGGGAGATTGAGCAAGCTCATGTGGCGCATCATATTGTTATTGAAATAATGGTTTAACTTAAATGTCTAAAATTTTGATAAGTCAAGTTGAACAAAAATAAACTTACGTCGTCGTTGAAAGAATGTTACGGACGTGATATGTAGCATATGGTATGATCAATATACCATTGTATATAGATTGTGTTGCCACACAAATGGCCATTTCTATTGAATGGATTTGGGATTGACATGATTATGTTCATCATTCTAAATTGGTACCCATAGTTTGTGATTGTACCGATTCCTATAAGTTATGATGTAAGTTTATCTTATAATTTGAATTAATGCAAGGTGTTGTGTTAATGATAAAGGATCATCTCTTAATCTAATAAGTTTGAAATTTAAAGAATAAGTAGATTATGAATTGGAATACTAAGTTTGAATAGTAATTTAAAACATTTAAGAATAATGTTTAATATTATTTTGTAGAGATTAGATGAGTTACAATAGATGTTAAACATTTAGGTTTATAAGCGTTTAATAGAAAACTTGTTCATAAACAAAAGTAATAAAACATTAAACCGTTTAATAGAAAACTTGTTCATAAACAAAAGTAATAAAACATTTTGATTTTATATTGTAACTTAAGTTAGGTCTAGTTTTTCTTAAAATTTTTTAAAAGGCTGTATTAAAAACGAGTTTAACCACTTCTAGTTTACAAACTAATTATCTGATTAAACGAGTTTTACTATTTTTAGAATCAACTCTAGTCCAATTGACTAAAATATTTAATTCTATTGAGTTAAACTTTACAAGTTTTGAATTTATTTCTGAATCTAAAACAAAAAAGTGCTTTTAAAAGTTTATAAAATAAAAGATTACTCTTATAAAGTAAAAGATTACCCTCGTAGAGAGGTTGTTAAAACAAAGTCTTGATAGCAAAAGTTCTTGTTCATTTCTTCATGCAAACTCTTTTATATAATCGTTTTCAAAAAGATCCATTACTTAGAGCTTTTGACTTTTTTCTAAGGATGTAACCTTTATGGTAGAGTCAGAAGCTATGTTCCATCTTGGCAGAACAACTGTGTCGAGCGTACAAAAGGAGTAGGCAAAAAGCATGTATGAATATTCTCCTATTTCTTAACGTTGTTAATCTACATAGAAAAAAGAGCACAACACAACATACAAAAGAGTACTAAAACGTACATCCATTAAAGTGTTAGATGACTTAAGTGTTTAGGCATAACATGAATATTACTGTTTAACACTTGTCTGTTTTGACTAGCTTTTAAGCATTTAGGATATTTAACGTTTAACGCTTATTATATGTGTCCTAGACTGTCTAACTTTCTATTAAACGTTTTCACAATTAGACGTTCTGTTACGAACCTTATAGCGTTTAATGCTTATTAAACATACAAAAGATGTTCTTATATTATTAGACACTCTTGTATCGTTTAGGCATTTAGAAAGTAACATTTAATACTTCTAGTAAATTGTCCTAGATGATCAAACACTATTTCGTTTTAGATATTGTGTTAAACTTCAAAACAAGGTTTGCTTAAACGATATTGTCTTAATAATTTTTCCTTTTTGATGTTTAACAAATAAATATGCTAACATGAAATAGGTATCAGAGATATAAAAAATAACGACATATTAGTCATGATAAATTTGTTTTAGAACATATGTATAACTAAATTTAATTCTATTATGCTAGTCAATTGACTATTTTTTTCTGAAAGATTTTTCATGTATGTAAATCAGAGCAAAGACAATTTTAAATTTCCATTTCATGAAATCATAGAATATGATAAAGAAATCATAAAGTCATATATTATCATAGCAATAAAAGGATTTATAGAAGTAATTAGAACTACATATATTAAGACAAAATTGTCTAGAGAATAAACCGTCTAAAGCAACCCAAGTTTTGAAGTTTAACAAAGAGTATTAAACGAAATATTATTATGTAGGAAAAGCTATTTAAAACAGTAGTGTCTAATGAAGAAGCGTTTTATAACGTCTAAAATGCCAAGAGTTGAAGTAATGTATTCTAGACCAAACTGTTTAGATGGATTAAAAAATCATAAACAATGTTTAAAAGAAAGTGTCTCTCATTGAAATCTCTTAATAGACTATATGAGCAAAGTGTTTATATATCGTCTCACGCTCAATATCTTTAGAGAGAAAAATCTTTGAAAAGAGAGAAACACTTTCAAGTGTTACAGATTGTATTGTATTTGAACACATTTCCTCTTACTGAGAGTTAATCGTCTGTACCTCTTGTGGAAAATCCATTTGTGGATTTGTTGTAAGTTTTGAAGAGAACTCAAATACTTGGTTGTTCAGCTTAGGTTGAGTTGAACGTCTAGTTGTCTGCGATTAGATCCTAGAGAGGCTAAACTCTTTCTAGTCGTGTTGACCACGGAACCATGAATGGTTCTAATACTCGTTGTAATCAGGAGTGGTGAGAATACTCGATGAGATCCTAGAGAGGAAAAACTCGTGTAATCTTGGAAAAGATTAGTGGAACCTCTTAAGAGTTCTTACAGGAGAATTGGGCGTAACTCAGGTTGCGTGAACCAATATAAAAATATGTGATTTATTGCTATCCTATTCAAAATATTTTCCATTACCTCATATTATAAAAACTAGTGTCTAAACATCGCAAAACCCTTAACATTTTCTTTGCAAGTTATTAGACGTTTCTTTGCAAAAAGATTTTGAAAACACTATTCACCTACCTCTAGTGTTTTCTCTCTAATTTCAATTGGTACTAAAGGTAACCTCAAGGGTGAGTTCCTAACATAACTTGAGGAAACAATCCTAACGAGCGATGGAAAACAAAGGATATGCTGTCAACAGACCTCCTATATTTAAGGGGGAAAAGTTCATTCAGA
Source organism: Vigna mungo (assembly GCA_036885675.1). NCBI lineage: Eukaryota > Viridiplantae > Streptophyta > Magnoliopsida > Fabales > Fabaceae > Vigna > Vigna mungo. Next base: position 18,872,059 of record CP144694.1, read on the forward strand.
GCCATGTCTTCAATCAAATCATAGGCTTCGTCTTCAGTCTTCCTATTAATACTGCCTCCAGCTGAGGCATCCAGCATCATTTTTGACTGAGTGTTAAGCCCTCCTAGAAAAGCAAGCAAATAAGCAGTCTTATCAAATCCATGGACGGGAGTCTTTCTCAACAGGCCTTTGAATCTGTCCCATGCCTGTCCGAGAGTTTCCTCCACCCCTTGCTTGAATGAGGAGATTTCAAGCTCCCCTTGATGAATCTTGGTTTGTGGAAAAAAATCTGGTGACAAACTGTTTGGCCAATGCATCCCAGTTTCTGAACGTCCCTTCAGCAAATGAGTGCAACCAATCCTTGGCGTTTCCTCCCAAAGAGAACGGGAATAGGCTAAGTCTGATCCTTTCATCTGAGACTCCGGCCACCTTAACAGTATTGCAAATTTCGCCAAAGATAGTCAAATGTTTCTAGGGATTCTCACTTGACATCTGTGGAACTGGTTACTTTGGACCAACTGAATAAGTGCAGGGCTCATCACCAAATTCATTGCATTGTCTGCAGGAATGACAATGTTGTTGAAATTCAAGGGACCCACAATGTTGGCTGAGTCCCCCAGTGTACGTCTCTGAGGAGGAGGTTGTTCCGCCATCTCCTCCAAGTCTTGTGCAAAAGGTTGCAAAAGTGGTTCAGGAGAAGGAAAGTTTTCACGTGCAAAATGATTAACTCTCCTCCCTCTCCTGTTTGGTAGCCCCTCGACAAGAGGTTGCTGACCTTTTCTGCTCCTAGTGTGTACTCCTTCCTGCATACACAAGAGAAAATACCCCTAAAAGCACTTTTACAGAAAAATAAAATAAAACAACACAAAAGAAAAATAAAAACAAATAATTACACACAAGTCAAATTCAGTCAATTCACACTACTTGATAAGTCAAACCTTGAGTCCCCGACAACGGTGCCAAAAACTTGTTGGCGGATTGGCAAGTGTACCAAATCGTATCAAGTAATAAAAATGGTAAATCCCATTATCGTTCTTCCCATGAGACTCGAAAGACCTTATTGTTCGCGTGAATTAAAATAGTAGGACTTGCGGAGAAAAATTCAATAATTTTGGTGGATGCAATGACAGAAAAGAAATATGCAATGTGATTTAATTGACGAGATTTGGGCAATGGATAAATAGAGTTGTTGGGGGTTTACAATTTCATCTCATCCTCTCTCTTTTATCTACTCCTCTTGTTTAAATGGCGTTATTATCTAATTGCATGCAAACTTTCTTGGCCTCTCCTTAACCCGATCCCTCGGCGAAAAGGGCCTATTACTAATTACCGGCTTGCTATCCCTAGCCTCCCCTAGTAACCAGCAACGCATTACAAACAGAAGCAAATACAATTGGTCGTCCTACTCCCCTATCCTTAGGCGGTATTGCTGAACCAAGGAAAAATCTCACCAGTTCATGTCATTACTGTACGTCCCCGTATCAATAAAGTCAAACAACAATTGCCGAATGAGTTAAACGATAAAAGCATTAAGCACAGTATGAGACTCCAACAATTAATAATAAATGCATATGAGACACATATAATTCAAACAAGAGTTTCAATAATCGAGAATATCAAAATATTACATTGTTCCCCCAACAACAAAAATGGTTTAGTTCACCATAGTCATGGTGAACCAAGATGAAAGTAATGGAAGATATGGAAAGCAAACCCTAGAAAAGACAAAAATGAGCCTAAGCATCCAAGAGATCCTTTCCAAAGAGTGCAGAGTAGGTCTGGCCGCCCTCCTCTGTCAAAAGAATGAATTGGAATTCGTAGCAGGGCTATTTATAGGTGAAGAGCGCATCAGAAAAATAGGCCCAAGCCACTCTGACCACCGCCCGGCGTCACACTTTGCCGCCCGGTGGTTGCCCTCGTGTCGCAAAACCGCCCGGCGGCAGGGGTCTGCCGCCCGACGCCCAAAACTGTGTCTTCTCCTCCCATCTGACCGCCCGGCGCCAGGGGTTTACCGCCGGGCGGTGCCTAGACTCTTCTTTTCTCTCTTTCCTTGAGTCTATGACCTTCATCTTTATTCCCAATCTTCATTTTTGTCAAATTTGCTGGAAAACAATGCAAAACAAGCATAAAATCGCTAAAAACAGCTTTTGACCCTCGGCTGACTCATTTACTGAGTTTTGTTTGATTTCAAGCTCATTGTAAGCAATAAAGGGCGTAATTTAGTCCAAATTAGCATATGAAAATAACGGTTTTTCAACCGTTATCCACGTTCCCGTATCAATAAAGACAAACAACATTTATCGAATGAGTTAAACGATAAAAGCTTTAAGCACAGATGAGAACCCAACAATTGATAATCAAAGCATATGAGAATCATATAAATAAACAAGAGTTTCAATAAAAGAGAGTTTCAAAAGATTACATTGTTTCCCCCAACAAAAAAAGGGTTTAGTTCACCATTGTCATGGTGAACCAAGATGAAAATAATGGAAGAAATGGAAAACAAACCCTAGAAAAGATGAAAAGGAGCCTAAGCATCCAAGAGATCCTCTCCAGAGAGTGAAAAGTAGGTCTGGCCGCCCTCTTCTGTCAAAAGAATGAGAATGAATTCGCAACAGGGCTATTTATAGATGAGGAGCGCAACAGAGAACAGACCCAAGCCCAACAGGCAACCGCCCGACGTCACACTTATACCGCCTGGTGGTTTGCCTTTTTGCCGCAAAATCGCCTGGCGTCAGGGGTTCACCACCCGACGGTTTGCCTCTTATCGCAAAACCGCCAGGCATCCTTGCATTGGTGCCATCTCCTCGCATTTGGCCGCCCAACAGTGTATTTCTGCCGCTGGGCGGTTTCTAGACTCTTCTTTTCTTGATTTTCTTCTTCTATCTTGAGTCTAAGGCCTTTATCTTCACCTCCATTCTTCACTTCCATCAAAATTACTACAAAACAATGCAAAACAAGCATAATATCGCTAAAAACAACTTTTGACTCTCAACTGACTCATTAATTGAGTTTTGTTTGATTTCAAGCTCATTCTAAGCAGTAAAGGGAGTAATTTAGTCTAAAATAGCATATGAAAATAACGGTTTTTCAACCGTTATCGCAACCCCAAACTTAGAAATTTGCTTGTCCTCAAGCAAAACAAAAGAAAACAAAACTAAAAACAAAACAAAACTTGGCTTTCTACACTTTCATCTAATGATTCAACATTCCTAAAATACATGATGAGAACTACTCAATTCCAGATCGTCATTTAAATAATTAGATGACGTTATAATAAGAGAATTGGGGCAGATTCAAAAATTAGGATTCATTTCCAAATTTTCAGATTTGGAACATTTGAGAAAGGAGAGAAGCTCGAGAACCAGCGATCACCGCCATTGAGAAAGTCGACCTCGTTCCAACCAGCCACCAGTGTTGCTGGAGTGCCGCCGTCGGAGAGCCGCCGTCCGTCCGCAGAGTTGTCTTCCCTCCACCCAGCCACCCAGTGCTGGCCTTCGAAGACAAAACCTAGACGCCGTCCTGTTCTCCCCTCCAAGCCACCGTGCCGCCGCCGTAGTGTCGACGTTCGAAGGCAAAACCTTGATGTTGTTGTCTTCAGTCCTCCCATCCACCCAATGCTGCTGGAGGTCTGCCCTAGTGTCGTCGGAGTAGCTTTATAAAAGGTATTTTCTTCCTTTTAACTATGACTTGCGTCCTAATTAATTGGCCATAAATTAAGTTGCTTATAAAATAGGCTGTAAGTCATGGGAGAACTTTTGAAAAGAGAAAACCCATTATTTCCTAAAATAAACCTTTATCCAAACATGGGACATAGCCTAAACCTTTTGTCATTGCATGATGTCTAAAAATACATAACAAACATCATTTTCCTTTCAATACAGAAATTTCGTTTCAGATGATAACATCTTTGTATGTCACTCTGAAGTTGTTTGTTGATGAAATCCTAATTGTGACACATATCATACTTATTTATGCAATAGCTCAAGATCTCTCTACAATGTAGGCTTAAACCTTTCTACATCAAGCTTTATATTCTGCTTGTCCAAATACACAAACTTAAATTCTTGCCACCCTATTTTCCCAATCAATGGAGGATCCTTTATAAATATGTGATCTAGCGGGTATTGTTGTATAAGAGTGCTTTCTTCCAAGCTTATTTTATATTCTAAGTACTTTATTTTCATATCCTTTGAGGGTGTTCCAAAGTCATTTGTGGCAAGCCAGTCCAATGCATACCCACCATAAGGCACAACCTGTATGAAAACTGCATTTTCCGGAAGGAAAAGTAGGTTAGTGAGACTTGCTCCATGAACTCCCAATAACACATCACAGGAATTCACAACACGAGCAACACCCGACATGCTCTCCCTGCTTCCCTAATGATGACATGAAAACCCAAACTCGTGGCCATTTTTTATATTTCATCAGTATTAATGAAAGATCTTGATATTTTTATTGAAAGAATCATGAGCGTTGGCTTCCTATGGTGACCATTTCTGATTTTTATTGCTTAGAATCTCTTCAATGCATAGGAACTTCTCAAAAAATCCCTAAAATCCTGCATGGAATAGGAGTATTTTTGTGGGTCAATGCTTAGTTCTTTATGGTGTCATTTGAGCCCCACATTCACCCTTGGGAAGCAATGAACTCCATCATCTTCATCAATGTCCATAATCTCATAGTAGAACAGCTTCTTAAGAAGTGGTTCGTGCTTTGAAATCCACCAAGGACGGTTATCTGCTATGATAAAGTGTACTTTTCCAACGTTGTTGCCTTAGTTGAAGCAATGTATACAGTGGAGGATTTTCCTTGGACTCTGATATCCCCCTTGCTTGGCAATATTTTGTTCTTTCATCTGAACTGCACAATAGCTCCTTTCTCTATGTTTGTTTCCCTTCAACTGCAAAATTAAGAACAATAACTTTATAAAAGGTCTAGCTAGTATCATTCTATCTTTATCTTTATCCATTTGTGGAGAACTGCCACTGTCTTCAACTACAATTTTGGCCATATTCACTTTAACTGTAGGCCCGAGAACCGTTAGAGAATCACATGTTGTAAGACTCATTTACCTCAACACTATAATATGACCAGAGTTTAAGGATTCACTTATGTATTAAAAGTTCTTGTTTTTCATAATGTCCCCTTGTGTGCCTTTTTTTTTTAAGATTTCCACTTATACTTTTTTTTTCATATTGCATTACCATTAATATTTCATTTAGGAATAAAACCTGTTGGCTTAGGACTCCCGAGAAGAGGACATTAGTTGGTCTTTCTAGACACCTATATGCTTTCCACAAACTTAAAAGAAAATTTTCCATAATTGGATCACATATGAAAATGCTTTAACAGTTTGAAATATATGTCCAATTATGTGTTACTGCAATTGCACATAATATTTCAAGACATTTCTTCGTAATTGCTCTTGTGGAAAAAGGAATCCATTCTTCCTGGTAATTTATATTTCTTTGAGATGTATCATGTGGATGTTAACTTGTATGCTTATGATTTCTGTCTATAACTATGAATTAGTTGATTTCTTTGTGATCTATAATTTTCTTATTTGTCGTAATTCTTTCTGTACTAACTTCAAAGTGACGCATTGATCTTTTCAACTATTTTTTTTTGTTATGTTGGTTTTATTATTATGATTAAAATAACTCTGCATAATCTTTATATTGTCCAGCTTCTTTGCTGCAACAAAATTCCAGTTTGCTTTGTACTTTTTAATTGTTCGTTGTTTATCATTGTTTGGTTTTGGTTTAGTGTCATGGTGGAACTCGGTGAACACAATAAAGCTTCTGATACGAGGAAGAAGGTATGTAGGGTTGTATTTGATTTGCATACATTTAGTGTTGTATTGTAATGTATTTAAATAGTAAGCATGTCTTTGTATGCAGTTAGTGTTTAGACACTACTGCAAAGTAGATGAACAAACAAGGGTTATTGCGGACATGCAAAATAGTATTGATGAGTTAAGGAAGTTGGTTGAAGCTAAGGGTGAAGATTTTGTGGAACAACCATTTTGGGGAAGTGAAGATCGTTGTCAAAGTACACTAGTCAATCTCATCACCAAACCCCGGTGTTTGAAGGTGGTGTTGAAATGAAATAAAGCACAATGTACGATCGTATGAAAGCTGAACCTCGAAAATGAATATTTGTCTGGCAAGAAGAACTCCTTATACTGAAGATGTTAGAAGAAAATAATGAGTTGTTCAATAACTTGTATTAGAATAGGAAATCTAAATTTTACTTAATATGATGATGTTTGGTATGCTGTTGAAAAATTTTGTTGATTTTGAAAACATTGGAATCTGTTAACCATTGTCATAATGTGACTTTAGGTGTCTGTAATTGTTGATGATAGAGTAAGGTAGTTGAAATGAAGTTTGTATGAACATGATACATACTTTTTTTAAATGAAGTTTGTATGGTCAGAGTGGTGAATTTGAGGCATGCTTTTTGATCTTTTTCGCATGGTTGATGAAATGAATAGATTTTGAACATGATGCTGAATATTAGAAGTTCAAAACCTTTATGCAAAAGGTAGTGCAGCCTGGTAAAATTTATACCAGTTGTGTGTGCAAAACTAATAACATAATGTTATTGACTTGATATTCGTTTTTGTGAGGTTGAAAGCTGTATTTACAAGTCCACGAACCCTTGTGTGCAAAACTGATAACATAAGTACCCACTTATTTGAACTAAAGTCCACTAGTACAAAAACAGCCTATAACGTCGAATATTTTTGGCCTTTCACGTCGAATTCGAGAACGACGTTATATCAGAAGACGTTATATTGATGTCGAATATAAAAAAATTCGATGTTAATTTAACGTCGAATTTTGTCAATATACGACGTTATTTAACGTCGAATTTTGTCAATATACGACGTAATCAATTATTTATTTATTTATTTTAAATAATTGTGATCCTTTGTTACAGCTCTACGAGACCTGAAAAGTAGAAAAAACAACAATTTTCAGTTTTTGGTATTTTATAAAGCATGAACTATGAACAGTAATATAGGATCAATCAAAGAACAATAACAAACAATAAAGAAGTTCAATGAAACATCAAACAATAACAAAAAACTAGTTCAACCAAACAACAACAACATCAAACAAGTTCAACAAAAAATAACAAACAAGTTATCAACAAATAAGTTCTTCAAAACGAAAACGAAAACTAACTTGGGTTCATCAGAATAAAGTGTTGCCACCAATGAGAGAGAAAGCAGAATACGCCTATGAAGGACAAGAACACGAAAATAATCGGTGAAAACAAATGAAAATCATACCTAAAGTAGTTAATTAACATGCATTTCTATCAAATGAAAGAAAGATTACATGTGATAGTCGTCAAACTTCGTTCGAAAAAAGTTTGAGCAGAGAAAAGGGTCCTACGCGGTAAGGTAAAGTGAATGAATTTTCAATCTCCCGCTCAATTTTTTTTTTTTAATTCACTAACCTTTTAACGTCTAACGCTGGGGGATTCGACGTTTTATATTCTTTTACGTCGAATTACAATTCTAATCGACGTTTAATAATTGAATTTATTTACAAAAATGCCACCGGTCATTTTTAACGTTGGCTATTGAATGGTTTGACGTTAAACACGTGACGTTATAAGCTATTTTTGCACTAGTGATCCCACTTTATTTTTTAAAGTTTCATATGTTGTTTAACTTGATAATATGGTGGCTTATTGTGAATGTTACCATGAGGACAATGCATCATTGTCTTAACAAAATGTTATTGGACATGATACTCATTTTTGTGAGGTTGAAAGATGTATTTACAAGTCAAGGAACCCTTGTGTGCAAAACTGATAACATAAGTACCCACTTATTTGAATTAAAGTCCCACTTTATTTTTTAAAGTTACATATGTTGTTTATGTTGATAATTTGTTGGCTTAGGGTGAATTTTACCATGAGGACAATGCATCCTTGTCTTAACAAAATGTTATTGGACATGATAGTCATTTTTGTGAGGTTGAAAGATGTATTTAGAAGTCAAGGAACCCTTGTGTGCAAAACTGATAACATAAGTACCCACTTATTTGAACTAAAGTCCCACTTAATTTTTTAAAGTTTCATATGTTGTTTATCTTGATAATTTGGCGGCTTAGGGTGAATGTTACCATGAGGACAAAGCATCCCTGTCTTAACAAAATGTTATTAACATGATACTCATTTTTGTGTGGTTGAAAGCTGTATTTAGAAGTCCATGAACCCTTGTGTGCAAAACTGATAACATAAGTGCCCACTTATTTGTACTAAAGTCCCACTTAATTTTTTAAAGTTTCATATGTTGTTTATCTTGATAATTTGGCGGCTTAGGGTGAATGTTACCATGAGGACAATGCATCCCTGTCTTAACAAAATGTTATTGACATGATACTCATTTTTGTGTGGTTGAAAGCTGTATTAACAAGTTAGCGAACCCTTGTGTGCAAAACTGATAACATAAATACCCACTTATTTCAACTAAAGTCCCACTAAAAATATACAACTTATATTTCATATTTGAAGACACATTTTAGACTTAGGGCGTGTGTTTTGATCATTATGCTCCAATATTGGTGTAAATAAATATGTTATTACTTGGAAGTAATTATTTTTTATTACTTTAAAAGAATAAAAGAAAGTAAGAACGTAATGATTAAATATTTAATTAATTTAAATTACATAATTTATTTCTATTACTATTGTAAGTTTAATTTATTAAAAAGGTCAACAAAAATTTGTCATTTCATTTGATTCATATTTTCATAACTGAGACAAAGAAGTAATAATTTGATTTCCATTTAAACATAAATATTGATTAACTCAATTTAAACAAGCAGTTTACGACATTAACAGGTTCATACCTCTTTATATAATTAAATGATTGTACCATTCTAGTTATTACTTTTAATTCCAAATCATTATCTAATACTTAATATAATATTATAATAACTCCTTTTTACAATATAATATAATATAGATCAATCATACACTTTTATTTTGCATGTTTTCCCAAAAGGTCAACAACAAACAACATAAGAACAATGATGGTCAATTATAACTTGTTAAATTGTAATGACAACATTTTAGACAAAATTTTAAAGAACACATATGCATAGGGTATATAGGCTAGTCATTCTTTGCAACTTGTTAATGGACATGTCCCATGATCCTGCCTGTATTCATTGGTTCCTTCGTCCATTCAGACATCCTTAATTTACAAAAGCATAAGCCCTTTGAGGTTGAATATGTTTTCCCAAAAGCTCAACAGCAAACAACATAGGAACGAACAACGATGGTCTGTTATAACTTGTAAAATTGTAACGACAACATTTTTGACAACATTTTAAAGAACACATATGCATAGGGTATATAGGCTAAAACTGCTTAATAATCATGGACTCATCGAAAATGAATGTTGTTAGTCACATTTTATTAGATTATGAAGCAATCATGGTCTAAGTTTGTAATGCCAGATAGAGAAAAAAGAGATGAAGTTTTACATGTGATCAATTACTTTAAGGGTGTGATAATTATGCAAACATATATGACCCAGAATGAAGAATATAGAGCAAGCAAGACCATGCTACTGGCTATAAACACTTTGGCAATGTCACATAAATGAAGTTGTCCTCAAATGTCTAAAAGTTAAGACCATGTGAACATCATCATCAGTATCACTATCATGGTACGGCATAGCCTTGTTGTTCTTGGAGATTTTGAACAATGAGCCTTTTTAATTGATGTATCTTGTTCTATTATAAGCAAATCAATTGTGTGGGGATTTGGAAAATAATCTCTTTGCATTGGTTATATTACAGGATTTGGAAAGCTGAGCATGGGCAACAATATGGGTAATAACAACACATCTGCTATCAAAGGTACATGTTGTTTTTGGATTGCAGAAGAAATTTTGGTTAAGTACAGTACAATTTTTCCTATCTTTTTTAACTTTTAATTTCATTTTCCATTTTGTAGAGGAAGATAACTTAGGTGAAGCCGACAAAAATGGTTTCCAAGTTGATCCTAATGAAACATCTATAGCCAAAGATGTTGCAGAAAAAGCTTCAATTGATATAAATCAGCCAGGGAAAGATACATGGCAGGATGAAGGTCATGCAGAAAATGTAAAAGGGAAAGCTCAAACAATTACAATAGATGAAACCAAAGATGAAGACTCTCAAGACAAAACTATAGGCTTTGCTTCTAACCATACAACAACAGTGCTTGAAAATGATTCAATGAAAGGAGATACTCATGCAAGTGATGTAAATATGGATCTCCGGCAGCACTGCGACGGACCTCCGGCGGCACTCTGACGGCACTGGGTGGTTGGGAGGGCTGAAGATGACAACGTCAAGGTTTTGCCTTCGGACGTCGACACTACGGTGGCGGCACAGTGGCTTAGAGGAGAGAACACAACGGCGTCTAGGTTTTGCCTTCGAAGGTCGGCACTAAGGCGACACTAGGTGGCTAGGTGGAGGGAAGACAACTTTGCGGATGGACGACGACTCTCCGGCGGCGGCACTCCGGCAGCACTGGTGGCTGGTTGGAACGAGGTCGACTTTCTCACTGGCGGTGGTGGCTGGTTCTCGAGCTTCTCTCCTCTCTCAAATGTTCCAAATCTGAAAATTTGGAAATGAACCCTAATTTTTGAATCTGCCCTAATTCTCTAATTGCCACGTCATCTAATTATTTTAAAATGATTTTTCACGTGGACCAATGACATTTAGACACGTGTCCAGGATCTAAATGTTGTCAAAACATGTTGTTAAAATATCATTTTCCAATAGATAATATGAGTATAAAAAGACCAGCTTCACCTATTCCACCAACATTAGATATACTGGAGACTATGAACCACAAAATCTCAACTAGTACGAATGGGTCTGAAATATGTATATGAGATTGTGTTTTACCTCTCCACATATAAATTTTGGCCATAAAATGGTCAATACTGTTTGAAAAGGATTATTCTTATTTTACATTTGAAGGATGAAGACAATGATGAAATTGAGAAGGTTTAAACGCTCTAGTTGTCCCTATTTTTGTTGGGTTTTCCCATTTTGGTCCCCTTCTTTTAAAGTTCCGCAATTGAGTCCTTATAAGTGCTGATTTGAAGCAATTTAGCCCCTGCCGTTAAATTTAGTTAACGGAGTTAATTTTCTGCACAGGTGGTCGTATGACGTGTTAAATTATTTAAACGTGGCATTATTGGAGGTGAAACGTGGCATTTTCGCAACTTGTTAAAGAAGAATATTATATAAAATGCAGTAATATAAAATTAGGGAATTATGAAAAGGATTTAGGGTTCAATCAAATTGAATTTGGGATTGAATTAGATTAGAAATCTAAGAGGAGTGCATCGCAAGTTCATTTGAAGTAGAGATGATACAAAGTTGATTAGGGCTCTCGAGCTTGGTCAGTGGAGTTTGGACGTGAATCGCGAGTTCTTTCTACGTGTGTGTGAAATGGTTCGAGTGGAATTTGCTGGAAGGTAAGTATGTGTACTTTACATACATATGAATTTAATATTCGATTGTTTTTGTTGTTATCTGGGGATGCTTTTTTTTAATGTGGGGTTTGGGTTGTCTGAAAATGGTGTTTGCTATTTGCGGTTGTGGTCCCCCATGTTCCCCATAGTTATAGTTGGTTTGTTCTGTCATTATCACTTTAACAAGCGGTGTTTTTTTTATCATTTTAGGGTTATTTGTAGGTGTAGAATATTCTTGACTGTGTTGTGAGTGATGGAGGATATAAAGGTAGTTATTCACCATGGGGGAAAGTTCGTCAATGACGGTTGCCTAAATTATGAAGGGGAAATTGAGACAACGTATTTTGATCCTGACTTATGGAGTTATTTTGTTGTAGTGAGTGTAGTGAAAAGTCTTGGGTACGATGGTTTTAAGGACTTGTGGTTTTCTGTTGGTTGTGGTCTTATATTAGATGATAGGCTAGAAGCATTGATTGATGACGTAGGTGCCATGCATATGGTCACTTTAGCTCAGTTAAATGGACAAGTTCATTTATATGTTGTGCACACTGTGTCTAAACCTGATGTCATTCACATGATTGAGTACAACGTTGATGAAGGAGGTGACGAAGTTGCACCTCAGGTGAATGAGGGTGGTGGTAAGGGTGCACAATTTGCTGAGGAAGTTGTTGTTGGGTAGGCTGAGGAAGTTGATGCTGAGGAAGTTGATGTTGAGGCTGAGAGGATAGAGGTTGATGAAGGTGATGTTGAGAGGACAGAAGCAGATGAAGTTGAACTTCAGGCTGAGAGGATAGAGGTTGATGAAGGTCATGTTGAGAGGACAGAACCAAATGAAGTTGAAGTTCAAGGTGAGAGGATAAAGGTTGATGAAGGTCATGTTGAGAGGACAAAACCAGATGAAGTTGAAGTTCAGGCTGAGAGGATAGAGGTTCATGAAGCTGATGTTGAGAGGACAGAAGCAGATGAAGTTGAAGTTCAGGCTGGGATAGAGGTTGATAAAGCTGATGTTGAGAGGATAGAACGAGATGAAGTTGAAGTTCAGGCTGAGAGGATTGAAGCACATGATGGTGAGGGTGATGACTTGGATGATGTAGAAGTAGAAGTTCGTGATTGAAGTACATCATGTGATGGTGATAATGATGAGATGGATAGTGAGGATGGGTTAGTAGACATAAATGTGCAGTGTGATGTAAGTGAAAATTCTAGTAATTTGGAGGTTGAGGTTGAACCTCTTGTACTTGGGTCTGAGTCAGATATAGAAGAAGATGAAATTAATGATTCTAATTTGTTCAATGACGAATGGCAATATGAGGAATTAACTTCTCCTCACATAAGTGATGAAGACAGTGAACATGAAGAGGGGTATGGGCATTTTTCTACATTTACTATGCCAAAAAATATGCACGATTTCAACTAGGAAGTGGGAACTTATTTCGTGGTTAAAGAAGATATCCTTGATGCCATCAAAAGTTATGCAGTGGAGAATGGAAAAAATTTGAAACTTGTTAAAAATGATAAAAAACGAATAAGGGTTAAATGCTTGGGATCAAAAGAAGAATGTCTGTGGGTGGCATATTTTGGTTTCATGGATGCAGTTAAGTCATGGCAACTAAGGACTGTGGTTGACAGGCATACATGTAGTCAGGAATACAAGGTTCGACTATTTAATGCAAAATGGCTTAGTTCAAAACTAGAAAAAACAGTCAGAGAGAATCCTAATGTAAAGGGAGTTGATATTAGAGAAAAAATTTCTAGGAAATGGAACATAGCAATATATAAGAATATGGCTTACAGGGCCAAAGCCTATGCATTAGACGAAGTGGCAGGCTCCTTCACTAAGCAATATAGTAGCATTTTTTATTATGCTCATGAGTTATTAGCAAGAAACCCTGGGTCTACAATCAAGGTCAAAGTTGAGCCATATGATGGGAAACCAATATTCCAGAGGTTTTACGCATGCCTAAAGGCATGCAAAGATAGCTTTGTGTCATGCAGGCCAATCATTGGCCTTGATGGAGCCTTTTTGAAAGGCAGACATCGTGGTGAGCTATTAACTGTTGTTGCGCGAGATGCAAACGACCAAATGTTGCCACTGACATATACAATAATTGAGGTTGAGAACAAGGAGACTTGGACATGGTTTATGGAGCTATTGATTGAAGACCTAGGTGGTCCAGATGTGTGTTCTTCACTTACAATCATATCATATCAACAAAAGGTAAATTCAATTATAGTTTTTGTCTTTTATCTTATAGAAATGACTTTTTCATCTAACTTTTTATGATTGATTCACAGGGTCTATTACAAGCTGTACGAGATGTTGTTCCTGGAGTTGCACAAAGTTTTTGTTTAAGGCATTTATATGCCAACTTCAGGGAAAAATTCGCTGGAAAAAACTTGAAAAGGCTTATGTGGAGGGCAGCTACAACAACCCACCCACAAAAATGGGAGAATGAGATGAGAAATATCAAAGAGGTGAACAAAGATGCTTTTCGACACTTGATAGCAATTCCTCCAAGGTTTGCCAACCTCAATTAACATAACTTTTACTTAAGTTTTCATTTCTGATTATTTAAAATATTCATTGTATGACATACATCTTCATTGAAGGTTTTGGTCCAGATCAAGGTTCACAAGCACAACTCAATGTGATACTTTGGTAAATAACATGTCAGAAGCCTTTAATAGTGTTCTGGTAAATACGAGGACAAAACCAATTATTACAATGTCGGAGGACACCAGATTATACATGATGAAGAGATGGGTCACTAATAGGTCAAGGGTAACTTCATTTAAGTCAGCAATTTGTCCAAAAATTCTGAGTAGACTACAAAAGGAGGCACTACAAATAAAGAATTGGATTCCTAGGTATCTAACAATTATTACATATGTATAAACTTGTTTATGTTTTCCCAAATATCATATAACTCATGTTTGCTTATGTTGACAACTGATCTGCACAAAGGCTTTTTGACATCAGACATGTGTCCCAAAGTGGGGACAACTTTGTGGTGGATATAGATAAATATTCATGTTCCTGCAAGAAGTGAAGCATCAATGGAATTCCTTGTGTACATGCATTGGCAACAATGAGGTTTCTCAACCTAGATGCAGAGGAGTACCTACCTGTATGCTTTAAAAAGTCAACGTATGAAGAAATGTATTCCTCCATTATATATCCCATTAATGGAAATCATCTATGAGAGGTGACCCAATGTCCAGATGTCTTGCCTCCATAAAAAAAAAAAAAATAGATGCCTGGTCGTCCTAAGAAGAAAAGGAGGTTAGAGCAATGAGAGTTGAAGAAAAGTAGCACCAGAATGTCAAAAGGGGGATTACTGAAGAGATGTAGCATGTGTAGGGAAGTGGGTCACAACAAAAAAAAATTGCCCCAAAAGAAGCCAAGTGCAGGAAGAGGGACAACAACCAAGTTCATTGCCTGAGGGTCAACCAGATGTAGAAGAACCACATCACAGTTGAAGAATGTTATATGTTTTAGTAGTAGCAAATGTAATAGGGCAAAGTTTGATGTTTAACATCTTACAGACATGTGTTATAAACAATGGTTCATGTTTCAATATGTAATAACCCAAATTATCCTATATATTGGTAGCTGTATGAACAATGGATGACTACTTTTTCGTATTTATATACAAATCTTTGTTATCATCTTTGTGATTTTTTATAAACAATAGTTCATGTTTTGAAGTGATTTGTTATCATCTTTGTTTCAATTTCTTTGTGATTACTTTTGGGCTTAACTATTTACTCTTTCTGTTCTTTATTCAGTTCCCAATATAACACTAGAATTACTCTTTCAGTTTTTTATTCAAGTGCCAATATAGCACTATTATTTTACTCCTTTATTGTGCATGAAATTAGACATGTCTCAACTCTTGCCTGCATTTGTCTCCTTTATTGACCATTGTTTTACTATATTCAGCTCCCAATATAGAACTATTATTTTACCTCTATTGTGCATGAAATCAGACAAATGTTATGCTATACATAGGGCAACTGTTGACATAAAAATGAAACCAAAACAGAGACAACAATTGAACTCATTTTTCCCAAATTATCATTTCATTAAACATTTGAAATTGATACATCTTCATAGCAGAAAACATAAATACATTGCAACCTCTACATTAAATAGAACTAACTACATTAACATTATCAAACCTACAACTAATACCAAAACATACCTAAATTATCAAGCTCTTCCCATCATCATTACAATTATAATCATGTTAATTACACATAGAACACTAACAACCCCAACCAAAAATTTCATCTAGCTTTTAAGAGCCAGCACAACTTTCTGCACATGAACTTTCTTCTTATCACCTTCATTTTCAAAACTCTTCAGCAACCTCTCATCATTTTCTTCCAACACCTCACAACTAACACTTTCTTCAATTCCCCAATCAGTGCACCATTTGAAGTAGTTGCATCCAGTATTTTCACTCCCAACCTTATACCTAGGGCAACCCCATAATTTTTTGCCACGATTCTTACTCGTTTTTGCAGTCCTCAACACAGTCTTCTCTCTACAATGGCATATCAGCGAAGCATCCTTCCGTTCCACCCTCCATCTCCACGAGAGCTCACAGACCGTAAATGCTTTCTTCCACACTCATTGCAAGTGGAAGAGGAACACGAATGACCCATTGACATTGTTGCATCTTCTGCTTTAGAACTTCCCTCTTTCGAAACTTCAACTGTTGCCCAACCTTCAAGCACAACGAACCCTAAATACTTCACGCAAGATTGAACTTTGCACTTCCTCTCAAAACCACATTCGTCTCAGATTTTTAATCAAGAATGCAATGGAAATCTATATTTCGTTTTTAACAAGTTGCAAAAATGCCACGTTTCACCTCCAACAATGCCACGTTTAAATAATTTAACACATAATACGACTACCTGTGCAAAAAATTAACTCCGTTAACTAAATTTAACGGCAGGAGCTAAATTGCTTCAAATCAACACTTATAAGGACTTTTAAAAGAAGGGGACCAAAATGGAAAAACCCAACAAAAATAGAGATAACTAAAGGGTTTAAACCAATTGAGAACCATAAACATAAAGCTTGAAATACTCATTTGTTTGCTTGTATGGTATATCTTACAATTGTAATTTTTATAATTAAATGATTTTGTTAATGTTAAATGAAGTAATTAATAAATAATATTATATTATTTTATGAAATCAATCAATATTAACATAAAATACTACTTATACTTTTTAAAAATAATTAAATATCATTTAATATTAAAAATTTAATTACTCAATATATAAAATTGAATTATTAAATATTTTGTAATATTTAAAGTTGACTAATATTTGTAAATTTAATTTTAAAATTTCATATTTTTAAAATCAAAATTTTATCTCACAAGATAAATTCGATTACTTTACCCAGACGAGAAATTAAAATGTAAAACATTTCAATTGCTTTATCCAAACAATCTATTTCAAAAGTAAAAAAAAAAATTCAATTATAAATAATTCAAATATAATATTTTTTAATTTGTTAAAATTATTGAACGTCCAAATAAAATGTTGAACTATGTTTAGAATTTTTGTATCAACTCAAAAGATTGTATTTATTTGGACTCCGTATCGTATTTATTTTGACACTAATAAAGTCGTGAGAAAAGTGTGATTTGTTCACATTTTTAAGAACTTCAAGTAAAGAAGAGACCTATATAATATTTGATAGATGAGTTGGAAGGAGATGAGTTCCACCACACGGAAGATTGAAGATGGAGGGAAGGATGTTGTAAGAGAGTGGTGATTGGAGATTCAAAAGAGAAATTAAGAAAACCCACTTCATAAGGAAGACCACTGTTTAGGAAATGGTTAAAAGAGAAGACACAAATAATTCAAAGGTAAAAATACAATGTATTAATGGTTATTTCTTTCTTCACCCCACCCCACAGTAACGAAATAATACTCAACTATCCTCACTAGACCACTAATTTCTTGTCGTTGTTCTTAGTGCAGTGTGACTTATGCAGCAGTTATGCAGAACAATATTATGGAGAGAGTAAGAGGGGATTAAGAAAAGTGAAATTGTAATTCTCATTAAATGGAAGTAAGTATATAAACTCAAAAGAGAAGGAACTAACTGTCAAAAGTTAGTTATTACAGTTTAATAGGAAAACTCATTAACATCAACAAACCCTCCTTAATCTGAGTTTTCTATTAATCTAACACCAAGCAATTCTCGTAGCTTCTCAAGTCTGTTTTCCCTCAAAGGTTTAGTGAAAACGTCTGCCACTTGGTCTTCTGTGCAGCAATGAATCAACTCCAGTCTACCTTTATTAACTTGATCCCTCAAAAAGTGATACTTGGTCTCAATATGTTTACTTCTTCCGTAGAAGACAGGGTTTCTAGACAGACTAATGGCAGATCTGTTATCAACTTACAACTGTACTGGTTTCTTGCAATCAAGTTTCAACTCATCAAGTATTATTTCAAGCCAAACACAGTGACAGGTTGTTTCTACTGCTGAAATATATTCAGCTTCACAAGAAGATAGAGCAACTACACTTTGTTTTTTGGAACACCATGAAATTGTCGATCCCATGTACTTAAACAAATAACCAAATCTACTTCTTCTATCATCCTTGTCTCCACTCCAATCAGAATCACACCAAACCTCCAATGCTTCCCTAGTACTATCAGATTTCCTTGGAAAGAATAAGCCAAAATCAACTGTCCCTTTCAGGTAGCGTAAGATGTGCTTGGCAGCAACTAGGTGTGACTGCCTGGGATCATTCATAAATCTACTTACTAGCCCAACTCCATAGTTAATATTTGGCTTGCTATTACAAATGTCACTTAGAGAGCCTACGATCTGCTTATAGAGGGTAGCATCCACCTTCTTCTCATCAGCTTGACTGAATAGCTTCAGATGTTCCATTATTGGGACTGCAGCACTGTTACATTCTGACATGTTAAACCTCTTTAGGACTTCGAATATATATTTTCTCTGGTGGAGAAACGTTCCATCTTCCTTCTACATGAATTCCAGCCCCAAGAAATAGCTCAGACTGCCGAGATCCCTCATCTCATATTCCTCTTTCATCCTCTTTTTAAATTTCTCAATTTCATCCGCTGAATCACCAGTTATGAGCAGGTCATCGACATATAAGCAAATTAGAATCATACCTTGTTGTCCAATGACTCTCACATAAATGCCAAATTCTACGCTGCATTTCTGGAAACCAAGTTTAATGAGTATTGCATCAATGTGACTATTCTAGGCTCGAGGTGCCTGCCGGAGACCGTATAGAGCTTTGTTTAGCCTATACACTTTATGCTCTTGGCCTTCTTTTTCAAACCCTGGAGGTTGTCTCACGTAGACCTCTTCTTCCAATGGCCCATTTAGGAACGCTGATTTAACATCCATTTACCAAATTCTCCATTTTTGAAAGTTGGCAACAACAACCACTAATCTCACAGTTTCAAGCCGTGCAACTGGTGCAAAAACATCTTTGAAATCAACTCACGGTTTCTGCAAGAAACCCTTCGCTACTAGCCTAGCTTTAAGCTTTGCAATATCACCATTTGGTTTATATTTGGTCCTGAACACCCACTTTACCTCAATAGGTTGCTTATGTTGAGGTGGCTCAACCATTTCCCATGTCCTATTTTTCTCAATAGCCTTCAGCTCATCAACCATAGCTTCTTTCCACTCTTTTATATCAATAGCCTGTCTCCAACTAATAGGTTCTGCATCTACTAGAAACGCCTGATGAACCAAGTCTCCAGAATCTGTTATATCACTATTTGCAAACACCTCATGGTGAGCCAATCTTGTGGAGGGAAACCTCACTCTTTGAGACCTTCTATTGCTACCTTCATCATTAACACCACTCTGTTTCATAGAAGTGCTACCATCTTCCCGCCAACCATAAACGACTTCTGGTTTATCATCTGCCTTCTGCCAATCATAAACGGCCTCTTCATCAACAATTATATCTCTACTAATGATCACTTGTTTTTTCTCTGGGCTGAACAATTTATACGCTCCTGTTGAATGATACCCTACAAGGATGAAGATTTCACTTATGTCATCCAGCTTTTTCCTCTTTTCCTTTGGAACATGTTTATAGCACACGGACCCAAAGACTCGCAGGTGATTAACAGTTGGCTTGTCACCTGACCAAGCTTCCTCAGGAGTGCAATCAGACAAGGATCTTGATGGGCACCTATTTAGTAGATATGCTGCTGTAGACACGGCTTCACCCCATAAGCAGTGTGATAGTTTTTTTTGCTTTGAGTAGGCATCTGGTCATGTCTAGTAACATCTTATTCCTCCTTTCGGCCATGCCATTATGTTGTGGTGTATACAGGGCTATCACCTCATGTATGATGCCATTCTCAGTGCAAAATTTGTCCATCTCGTGAGAGTTAAACTCTCCACCACCGTCTGTCCTGAGAATCTTAATCTGCAAACCAGATTGCCTCTCCACCATGGCAGAAAATTTCACAAAACATGAGTATACATCTTTCTTTTCTTTAATCAGGTAAGTCCAAATTTTCCTAGTCCACTCGTCTATAAAGGTTAAGAAATATTTGTTACCTTCGATCGATTCCACATTGAAAGGTCCGCACACATCTGAGTAGACGACATCAAGAGGTTGTTTGGCTCTCTTGAATGTGGTTTTCTTAAATTCAGTTTTGGTCTGCTTCCCAACAACACACCCTTCACATACTCTGTCAGGCATTTGTATCGCTGGAATTCCTTTCACGAGATTCTTGGTTTTCAGCAAGCTTAGACTTCGAAAATTCAGATGGCCGAAACGGTAGTGCCACAACCAAGTTTCCTCTTTCGTATCAAAAGCAGTTAGACATTGTACAACAACAACATCGAGTTTTACCTTAAACGTTTTGTTTTTGGCAAGTGGGGCTTTGAGAACGAGTCGTTGCTTCTCATCGAACACCTCTATGTGTCTCTAATGCATCTTCATCATATAATCTTTCTCGAGAAGTTGTCCCAGACTCAGCAAATTACTCTTCATGTTTGGGACATACAGAACGTTGTTCATATACGCTGGTCGCCCATCCTTACGTCTGATCATGATCTTGCCAGCTCCTTCCGCCATGATTACGCTATTATCAGCAAACCGCACAGTACTTCTGATTTTCGGATCAAGGTCTAACAGACATTATTTTCTCCCCGTCATGTGGTTAGAGCATCCTGTGTCTAAATACCAACAGGTTTCGTCTCCTGCATGGCACAATTCATTTGTTGCAAGTGTAACACTGGATATTTATTTTATCATGGTTCTTTCTTCCTTTTCCTCTCGATTGACCTCCTCCTCTCTTGTTTCCATCTTTATTCTCACTACTATTTTCTTCAACATTTTGGTCAGAGCCGTTTGCATTTCTGCCTCCAGATCGTCCACCTCGTGATCGGCCTCTGCCTCTTCCACGACCTCTGGGTTTGTGATCATTTCTTGCCTGTAATGCTTGACTCACGCCTTGATTTACACCTTTTTCATCATTTCTCCTTTCAACTAATCTTTGCTCATACGCTTCTAATGAATTCTGCAATTCCTCCACCCTCATATTCTCGAGATCTTTGAATTCTTCTATGGTCAAGGCTATGTGATCGTATTGAGGAGTTAGTGTTCTGAGTATTTTCTCTACAATTTTCCTATCTTTGACTACCTTATCACATGCTCTCATTACATTCACGATCAATTGAATTCTTCCAATGTATTCGACAACTGTTTCTTGCTCCCCCATGGCGAGAAGTTCATACTGCCGCTGTAGTGACTGCAATCTGATCTTTTTGACCTTTCCAGAATTGCCATAGCCATCTTGCAAGATATCCCAAATCTCCTTCGCCGTAGTAGCCTTTGAAACTTTCTGAAAGATTGTCGCGGATGTGCACTGATGCAGCAACATTCGTGCTTTGCAATCCAATTTCCCCTTTTCTTCGTACTGCTTCTTGACTGCTTGTGAGTCATCCTTAGAAGGTTCTTTGAAACATTTTCTTACAATCTCATCTACCTCTTGGAAACCAAGGATCGCATCCATCTTGATACACCAATCATCGAATTCTTTGTCGTCGAATACAGGTAGGTTGTTGTACATCATCCCAGTCATTACTCACGAACACCTTTCTTCTTGAAACGTCTTGAGTTGTCCTCGTCGAGTTTCGAACCGAGCTCTCAATACCACTCTTAGTGCAGTGTGACTTATGCAGCAGTTATGCAAAACAATATTATACAGAGAGTAAGAGGTGATTAGGAAAAGTGAAATTGTAATTCTCATAAAATAAAATGGAAGTAAGTATATCCAGAGGTATATAAACTGAAAAGAGAAGGAACTAACTGTCAAAAGTTAATTATTACAGTTTAATAGAAAACTCATATTAACATCAACAGTTGTCACCACTTCCATCATCAATGTCATTGCAAAGAAAGAAGAGGAAGAGAACGGTGCATTAGAAGAAGAGAAAATGAAAAAAAAAAAAAAAGCTCATTTCAGAAAACTCTTTCCGAAACCTATTTTATATGTTTTGGAAAACTCAATACCTTTTAATATAATTCAGATATCCTATATTATTTCACCCACAAGTTCTATTATTCATGTTTTATATACTTTATGTTACACTAAAAAATGACACATGAAAATAGTAGCTTGAATTGAATATATTGAAGTCAAAAAAATTCGATCTAAAAGACTACCCATTTTTATTTATTCTTTCAGTTCTAATTTTTCTTTTACTATTGTCTTAAAATACTTCTTGATAGTTTAAATCTTAATATTTAATTAGAATTCTTATAATTTTGCTTAACTCTAATAATTTTGTGTAAGTGAGAAAGTAAAATTTTACTTGTATATGCTTAGAATAGGTGTATTGTAATAGAACATTTAATTTGTACTGTTAGATCAAGTATAGTGTTAATAGATTTTCATTGTAATATAACAGAACACTTAACTTATTTAAGGTCTCTATTTAAGGTCTCTATAATTAATAAAAAAATTCAACAATGGAAGAATTTAAGAATCAACTTATCTTTTATATATATTTCTATTTTTTTATTATTTATTACTTTAAAAATTCACTTTTGTTATTTTTAAGTTTCTTAATTATATTTATTGGAAGACGACTTGACTAGGCTAACCATAGAATATTCATTTATGTCATAAGTTACTTTTGTAATGTTTTAGAAAATTGACATATATTTGATTTTTAAAACAACAATAATCAAAACCAAATCCTGTAATGATTTAATTTAAAATATGATTCTAAGTTTAGCAAAAAATTTAGAAATTTCAATTCATCCTCTCTTTAACTTAGCCCTTTAAATCTAAGCGTAAGCATGTTGGTTGATCTTGAAATTTTAAATAGGGGAATAGTTTTCTGGAACAAAAATTGAAATGCATGGTAAGACTAGAAAGAAGAAAAAAAAATGACTCCATAAAAAAAAAAAAAGTCTTTTTCTTTCTCTATTTTTCACTTCTCTGTTTTAAATATGATAATAGAAGAAAGACGTTTATTTAATGTTAACTTTTCACATTTAAAATTTGTAGAACATTAGCTAGTTTGAGTTCATGTGAAGACAAACTAAAAAATTAAATATGAGAAATGAAGTGGATTGTATCTTGTAAGGAAGGACAATGAGCATTTCCTCTCACTTTACTTCTAAAACAAGTGAATTTTACAATAACAATTTTGTGTCTTGTGAAAATATTACTTAAAACTTACGAAGCTGCCAAATTTCACTCATAGTCATGGTTAAGTTTGATAGTTGTAGATCTTGCTCATTTATCCATCGATACCCATATTTTTTCACTTCAAACTCAGCAAATTTTGGGTTCGTATCCATGTTTTCATTACGAATTCTTATCACATCCTGTATTGTAAATCTGAGTGGTCCACAGGTAGACTCCTTCTCAAAACCACAGGAATTATTCTTCCGTGAAAATGTCTTCTTGGAAAGTTCAATTTACCTGAAACACCTGCATTGAATATTGCACAGCATACAACACCAACCCAATTATTGTCATGCATAACAGGAGAGGCATCTATGATTATTGAATTGTCTATGCTCACAAGCTGATTGTTGAACCACATTGGTATTTCACTTCCAGGGATAATACTTTCAACACTTGGGCGGAATAAATTAGATGTAAGACATTTCGCCTTGTACCACAAATGAGTTATCTTATACGTTAGTAGTTGTTTTCCAACAAGAGATTAAAAGAAGAAAAGTGTAAGGAAGATATGCACACCTGAACAATTTGTAGCATCCATGAAACACTCATGTTAGTGCACCGTTCCATCTCAACTATTTCTGGGCAGTTGAAAATAATTAATCCTGCCATATGTTCATCATCCTCTATTATACGATCAGTAAAGGATTCAAAATTTTTCGGAAGCCTGCAATGTTGCAAGTTTAGATAATAGAGTCTGAAAAGGTCTTTGAGGTTAGGCAATGTAACAAAATTGTTTCCTTTCAAATTTAACTTTTCTAAGCAACGTAAGTTTCCAATGACATCAGGGCTTTTAACTAAGTTACAAAATCCTAGATCGAGTTCACGCAAACAAGAGAGAGTAGGAGAGGAGGATAACAAACAATTAACTGACTCTCTTTGTGCTTTGGAATACAACAAATCTAATGTCCACAAAAGCATTTTTTTCATTGAAGGGGATGTTGAGTGGGAATTAATGCGACCTTTAACTAAACAAAGCTTCTTCAAATGCTCATTGTTCCTTGCTTGACCTAATAACTCATTCTTAAACAGGTTTGAACAACGAGAGACACTCAAATATTCAAGAGAATTCAGGTCCAACATGCTATTGGGTAAGCTTACTAAGTTTTTGCAGTATTTCAAATTCAAAATAGTAAGCTTCCCCAGAAGACCAATCGAAGGACTGAGTTTTCGGAGTTGTATGCACCTTTCAAGATCTATCACTTCAAGATTTAGGGCTTCTGTAACCTCTGGCATCTCAACTAATTTTTTGGAGTAAGAGAGATCCAAACGCTTCAAATTAAGTAGAACCTACAACAATTGGCAAATACAAGAACCCAATTAATAATGACACTTAGAAATATAAATTGAAATATACATCACCTTTGTGTCACTCCATAGTCGTTCAATACTGCTCTCTCTCAATTTTAACTCAACTAGTTTGTGTGACTGAAAACTTTGAGGTAAACACTCAAAAGGATAATTTTTCCAAGTAAGATATCCTAGTTCATTGGAAAGATGACTGAGACTTCCTGAAAAGTGATATCCTTTGCTCATTGGAAAGATGACTGACACTTCTTGCAAAGTTCATGTTCTCAACTTTAAGAAACTTAAGGTGTCTAATTTTCGATAAACCATCTACCCTCACAATTTTAGAACTCGTATGTGAATTAACAGCTACGACTTCAAGAGTTTCAGATGTCTACGCAGAAAGAATAAAATTGTTGTATTTTTAGAAGGATTTTCATACTCCTTAAAAATGGCAACATAAAATTTTAATTGAATCTATTGATTTTACCTAATTGTTCGCCATAACTTTGCAGAAATCTTGGTAATCGCACAACCTACTTTTTTGGGGTTCCTTATGTGATTCTTCTTTGACAATATACCTGCCCAAGTCATTCAATAACCTATGCATATAAATATGCCCATCCTGTTTTATTATTAGTGATTTGTCATGTAGAACTTGTAGACTGTATTCAGGATGAAATCCGCGAAAGTTTAGAACTTCCTTCACATATTTCTCGTCATGCTTGCAAAGGGCACATGCAATATCCAAAAATATTTCTTTGTCTTCTTCATCCAGTTGATCAAAACTTATACGCAAAACATCCATAATATTTTTATTTTTTATTTCTTTTAGCCTGGCCACTGCACTTTTCCATTGTGACACATTTCGACCAAACAAAGATGACCCAATTACTTCAATTGCCAAGGGATGGCCCTGAGCATGAGATAGTACATCAAATGCCAGCCTTTCATAATCACTCAAAATATAATTAAGTTTGAAAGCCTTTCTACATAACAGTTGCATAGCATTTTCGTCATTCAATGGAGGGACTTGATAAATGTCATCTACTCCATGTGTCCTCAATATATGTTCATCTCTAGAAACTATGATGATTATGCTCCCTCCACCTAAGCATTCACGCAACAAAGTGTCTCTGTTCCCTGTAAACATCTTTAGTTGTTCAACTTCATCAACATTGTCCAGAACTACAAGTGCCCTAACATTGTGCAGCCTAGACCACATCAAACATGTTCCCTCAAAAGAGTTTGAAATCTCTAGATTTTTCTCATTTAAAGACTGAGAAATCAACTGCTTTTGTACACCTAGTGAACTTGAATCTCGATATATTTTACTTACATCATCAATAAAACAATGAAAATCATATTGATGATAGATTCTTTCGTATAAAGCTCGAGCAAGAGTAGTCTTTCCTATGCCACCCATCCCACTGATTCCAACAACTTGAACACTATTAACTGATTCCTAACATACAAGATTTGCTAATTTTTCAAGTCCACGCTCTATCCCAACTAGCTCATCCTTTGGAAGACTACAAATTTTGGGACCCAAAATATTTGTTACGTTTTGAACAATTTCTTCAATTTGTACATATTGTGATCTGAAATTTTAAATGAAATGAAGGAAAATCATCCAATAGAACCAAAAACTGTATATGCATTTATAGGACAAAATAATATATAACGTAAAAGATTTAAACTTTCAAACTATCATTTTCGTTATTTGGACACAGTTTGCATGTTTCCAACTAAACCTCTGTTTCTACATAATAACACAAGATAAATCATGATTACCATGAAGAAAGTCCTATAACCCATCAAAATGCACTGTAATTAGTCTATAAACAAAATAACTTTAAATATGCAGAATGCATTAAATAATTTGATATTAGCTCCAATACAATCCTAAATAAATTTCCGTTTATTATTAGTCCATTAAATAAGAGGTCCTAAAAGCCTAAGCCTCCAAAACAATATTTTCTAAAAGTAGGTTAGGCTTGTGAACAAATTGAGTTTAATTGTATTATAAGATTTTAATTAATTATTAAATATGGACACTTCCGACCTTTAGTCTCGTGGATTAGGCCAAATTAACAGCTGACATACAACTTGAGCTTTGTGGGAGAATTATATATCCACCAAAGTCTTTGTGGGAGAAATTCTAATTCTATTTTTCTATGGAGTAAATATATATTTTAGTATGACGTTGATCACGTTTCATTTCCAACTTCTTTCTATGAAGATCATACAAATTATATAAAAGCTCCTATCTGTGATTTTGTGTTTCTTTCGTTGAAGCTTCTCCCACAAAGCTTTTCCAATAATTGTGCTTATTATAATCATCAAGTCACATTCATCGATGCTTCTTATACTCAAAAGGAAAATGATACTTTGACAACCTCTCCATGACAAATTTTTGACTCCATCCACGTGTCAGGCTCTGATTGGTCAGCATTGAATGAAATAAAAAAAATTTAAAATGACGTGGATAACCATGGTCTGACAGTGAGAGGGCATTCAAAAATTTTGAAATCACTTTTCCCTTTCAGATTTTGAAATCACGTTCCATTCTGAAACCCTAGAGAGAGAAAGTGTTCATCCCAACCACATTTCATCCTTGCCCCACCGTCTCATCGGCGCTCTTTAACCATCGCCGGAGGAGCACCGATCAAAGCTCTGCCCCCGATCAAAGCTCCGGCACCTTCGAAACGACCAAACCCCCTTGAAGACTCCACCGTCGTTCGCCGTTGAACGGCCACCGGAGGTCAACTAGGAGGCGGCGCCGCCGGTCATTCTTCGGGTGTCTTCCAGCGCCACCACATCACGTTTCCAGCGGGTTATTGGGAGCATGAAAACTAGTATTGCTCATTTGAAAAGTATTTTGAAGGAAGACAAAAAAACAGTCCCCAATGGTGAAGACAATGGTGAAGACTTTGATATGCCGTTTAGCGCAAATGAAGATCCATTACAAAGCACACCGGTTCAACATCACGAACAAACCCCTAGGTGTGAAGGTCAGCCTACAGTCAAGAAAAGCACAATGTATGATCGTATGAAAGCTGCACCTCGATTAAGGATTAAGAGTAGGGCCAAGAGAACTCCATTTACAGCAGATGGTAGAAGACAGAAATGAGTACTTCAATATGTTGTAGTTATATTGATGTTGATAACAAAACTTATGATGTTAGTATTCTACATGGCCTGGATAATAGAACTTTTGATTTTGATGTACAAACATTTACTTATTTGAACTTTTTTGAAGTTACTTGGATTTTATGAAGGTGTTTTTATTACATTGATTAGTGATCGTGATGTTTGTGTGCATAAAATAAGTGTTAGGCAGGTTTGTGAATTTAGATGGGCAAACATGTTCAACTTTTGTGTTAGGCAGGTTTGTATATTGAATACAATTCAAGTTTTGTGCATAAACTAATATCATGTTGCAGAATACAAAGTGGTAGCAAGGATGATATAAATGGGTAGTTTAAGAAAACTTTGTGGACGAAGAGGACATCTTTCAATGAACAACTTATTTTTGAACTCCAGACATTACTATCCACCAAATATATTGAATTACATTCATGAATTAAGTTTTAATAAGACAATTACATTGCTCTCCATACCCAAGAAAACGTTTATGTTTGAAGTTATGGTGCAGAGAATTAAGTGGTAGCTATGACATTATAAGTGGGTAGTTTAGAATAACTTTCTGCACGAAGAGGGCATCATGCAATGAACAAATTATTTTTGAACTGCATACCTTGTTATCCACCAAATATATTGAATAAAAATGCTTGAAATAAGTTTTAATGAGACATTTACATTTCAGTCTGTCTCCAAGAAAACGTTTATGTTTGAAGTCACAGTGCACAAATTGTAGTGGTAGAAAAGGCATTATAAGTGGGTAGTTTAGACTAACTTTCGGCACGAAAAGGGCATTTTTCAATGAACAACTTATTTTTGGACTCCAGACCTTGTTATCCACCAGATATATTTTCCTAAAATTTATTAAATAAGTTTTAATGAGACATTTACATTGCACTCCATCCCCAAGAAAACGTTTATGTTTGAATTCATGGTGCACAGATTTTAGTGGTAGTAGAAGCATTTTATGTGGGTAGTTGTGGCTAAGTTCTTGCACGAAAAGGGAATGTTTTAATCAGACTTATTTTGAAATGCATATTTTTAGTGCAGAAATAAGACCTTGTAAATAGCACCTTAAACACACATTATGTTAAACAATTCCTGGACATTGTGCAACAAATATCGTACACAAATAATAGTCAGTGTTGTATAAAACCATGTCAAATTCATTACGAAATCTAACACAATCATCATTGTAATGTTCAAATTGCATTACTAATAAATATTAACAGTACATTTGTTTCATCAAAATGTAATACATGAACTGTATATATTGCAAGAGTTTTTTTCCGCCTCATATTATGAGGATCACAAACATAGTTCTCCCTAATGTCTTGAAGTTCCTCCTGCAAACAAATAATTGCACACAAAAATGAATCATATTACCAAGTTCAAATAAAAGTTATAAAAGTACCCAAAGAATGATGAAATGAAGGAACATACTCCAAAAATTGGTACACTTCCAAAAGTCCATCACCTAAAGGTGTGTATAAGTACATGGTGACAAGTCAACATTATCATTGTTGTACTGCCCAGATGTCAATAAGGACATGAATCCCGATTGTGAAACTTGAGATTCAAGCATCTGTTGACTTCCAAGGTCCTCAACATTATGGATGTTTGTGACATGACAATCAGTTCTTTCCTGCAATAAAAGTATTAGTGAAGGATTATTAGCGTATAGTATTACTAAAAAACATTAAATAACAAATTTGTGTTTCACTCACACTATGATTCGCTGTATGTTTATTTTTAGCACCACGGGACTTTTTCTTCTTTGTTAATTTTTCAACTGTTGATTGCATTCTCTTTGTTCGTGGTCGCCCTTTGCGTTTGACAGAGATAGGACTGTGAACAACCAAGCCATCAACTTCACAAGGTGGTCGACCTTCTTCAGTAGAAGGGAGATTTCCATGCATGTCAATTCCATCATCGTTGACCAACATCAATGTCGGTGATGTTCGTACCCCTAAACTTCTTCCTATAGAGTTTAACTCGGAAAGCAACTTCTTCGAAGTAGTCTCAGACTGACATGCCTCCTCCGCGATGTCATAGAAACATTTACACAAAGTTTGGTATCTCTGCATCTTAGGTTGTTGAGTGTGGTTGCTGTAAGATGTTGTTATCAAAGTGTGTCTTCTACGTACATTTCTGCTCCAACGGCGTAAAACATATTTTGTTGGTACATTACGCACATCTTCCTGACCTAGGACCAATAAGCAATGTCGACACAAGATTCCTCTAAAATCAAAAAGTTTGCAACTGCAATGAATGTCGTTTGAGAGAGAATCATAATCAACATCATAGAATTTTGACCCACATTGCCCCTCCCAAATGAACTCTTCTTTGACATTGTATGTAGTCGTACAACCTTCTGTGCACATATTCTTAATGAAGCAATTCATCCTTGATCTGAATTCCTTTTGAACTTCCACAAATTTAGCCTGTGTGTACTCCATTTGATATTGTCTTTCAATAAGAGATTGAGATCCACATGGGATTGTGGAATTCAATGACGCGAAATCAGCTTCATTTTCTTTTTGGGCCTTCTGTCGTAGGGCATTTTCGTACTGCAATACAAATTGTTGAAGTGTTGTAGTTGAATTTATAAATCCATCGAAAAAAGCGTTCATGCCTTACTTCTTTGGGTTGTTGACATTCCTGCCCAAAATTGATGTTTCATATAACACGGAACCCATCTCTTTCTTTCTTCAAACAATGAACTGAGCCATTCATTCCTCTCTAACCCGTGACACGTGATTAAATTTCCCCACCCTAATTCAAAGTCATCTGGACTAACTGACTCATACACAAGAGCCTTTAGTTGATTTTTGATGAGTCCATAACTTTTGTACGATTGCAACTTTTCTGGTATTTTCTTCATTATGTGCCACAAGCACCAACGATGATTTGTGGTTGGAAACACAACTTTTATGGCATTCGACATTGCCTTACATTGGTCTGTGACGATACCAATCGGAGGCTTGTTAGACATACATCTAAGCCAACAAGTAAATAGTCATGTGAATGTTGAAGTGTCCTCAGCTGAAATCAAAGCACAACCAAGTAATATCGAATGACCATGATGATTAACTCCAACGAATGGAGCAAACGGCATGTCATATTTGTTTGTTAGGTAGGTTGTGTCGAATGAGACGACATCACCAAAATCTACACAAGCTGCACGACTGCGTGCATCAGCCCAAAACACACTACAAATTCTGTTATGCTCGTCCATTTCAATCTCATAGAAGAATTCGTTGTTCAATTCTCTCATTCTTGAAAAGTATTTTAGAAGTGCTTGCCCATCTCCATCCTTACAAAAACTCCTTCGCTGCTGGCCAATATAATTTCTTGCGTCACGTTCAATGAACTGTATGTTTTCATATCCACCAGCATCATTAACCAATGATATGAAGCTTTTGTTAATGCGCACACCAGCGTCATCATTCATGGTAAGAGTGTGCTTCGAATGCATATTTAGTTTTCGATTACCACGAATAAGGTTTGAGTTCTTCGGACACATGTCATGGTTGTGTTCGGTGACAACTGTCCCTACATACCATCTTCCTTCTTTAAGAGAAACTGTGATTCCAGCAGGGCATTCGTTTCTTTGACTGGGCTGAGTTTTGAACTCTGGAGAAATGGAAGAAATGTACTTCCCTTGCCGAGAACACACTAATTTCATGAACGTCAATTGATTATTGTTATTTTTCTTGGAGCTCCTTATCCGAACAGCAAAACCACATCTGACGGCATAGTCTCTATAAAAACTTTTCACCTGATCTATTGTATCGAAAGACATCTGCAGTTTTGGAACATTATTGTCCACATTATCCACGTCATCTGTGTTAACCTCACAGGAAGGAACTCCTTCCAACTCCACTGCTTCCAAGTCAACTACTTCCATGTCAAGTGGTTCCATATTTTGTAACATGGACATGAAAATCGTAATAACAAACTGCATGATGTCATGTATGTGTAAGTTACGAAATATTAAATACAAAAATAAATGACAAGGGTTTTATTATACGAACACTCATGTGTAATTGACTATTGTAATCAAAATCACTAAACATCTTACTTGAACAACGAAAATAATTAAATAAATTCATAAATAATAACAAAATTTTTATGACTATTTAAGACTATTTAATCTGTATGGAAAATCATAAATGTCAATTTATTATATTATTGGAAATATATCTCCTGTCTCCTTATGCAAATGTTCTTCAACGAATAATAACCTTAATTTGTGGATGACAAAATTAACGTTTACAGCAAAAAAATTTAATTATAAAAAAAACAAAAAATCAAAGTAGAAAGACCTTACCAATTACAAAGGAGTATTAAGCGTTATTGAAATAAATGTTGTGTGAGATGGTAGGAAGTTCGAACTGCAAAGTTGCCTCCTATTGAATGCACTTCATTAACTGTCAAGTTGCTTCCTATTGAATGCACCTCATTAACTTCCCAACCAAGAACCTCCAACATCCTGTCGTCGTCCACAATGAGAGTTGGAAGAGAAGGTCATCCTTACAACACTAGGAAGAAGGAAAAAATCTGATGTTGGTTTTGGTTTTGCACTTGCCCGCATTAAATGCAAATAAATGTTATCTATTGCTTTAGGCGGTGCATAAGACATTGAAATTGAAAAGCATTGAATGATGCATGGAATAGGCAATAAAGTGATTCACCTTGATTAGACAACAATAATATAATATTGAAATAATCTTTTTGAGTCTTAAACACGTAACTTCTTAATAAAGACATCATATCACCTTTAAGACCACTTTGTAATTTACAATTATTTTATTCTTATTAAATTGGTCTATAAATAAACATCTAAACTCTCCATCACAGACCCATTGACATTGAAATTGGAAAAAGAACGTCAACTACAATAACTTGGTTTTGACTAGTTGACTTTCCCTTGTAAGTTTTTTCCATCTTTTTTATTGTCCTTTATTTCAACAATTTTAAATTTTTATTTCCTTTTTTCAACCTAAAGGACGTCGTCTGGAAGCATGGAGGCATGGCAGGGACGTGATGTGGAGCACAATGATCTTCAATCTTTTTTAGAGAAATGCAACTCTAATGAAACGTTGATTCCAGGACCTGCTGGAAATATACAAGTCGCAATGCTTAACAGGCTGACAGATGAACCCCAAAGCACCCAGGAGTTTGTTAACAACATAGCAAAGGCAACATATGAAAGAGATTTTAATTCAAACCCCTGGCTTTGGGCAGAAATGTTCATTAAACACCACGGTTATTGATTTTCAACCTTTTTTGAAATTTAAGCAATTCCAATGAGGTTGTACGTGAATAATAACAACACTTTTGTTGTATGCAGGACTTGTAGAACATGGCAATATGGACAATATGACAAAGCTTGAATGCGGAAAGTCAATGCTTCGCCTCCCATTTGTGGCATGCATTGTTAAACAATGTAACCCAAATGGATTCGGTGACATGAAAATATCTGTTAAGGTAAGAATTTACTCCACCATATAATCCATAACATTTGAACCTCTTAACTTTTCCATTTTCTATATGGCCAGGACCCTAGTGCAACAGTGTCTGCTTCTGTGCACAAAAAAGTCCTATTGCATCCCGAGTTTGGTCTGGAAATAGGAGTTGGTGTTGTCTTGTTATTGCAACGTGTAAACAAACTTTAATTTATAATCATAAAATCTTACTCATAATGGATGGCCTTACTGTATTTCTGGATTAATATGTTATTGATGTTTGTCTGCATAGGTTGCTGTATTTATGCCTAATCGAAGAACTTACTATTTGAACATAACTGTGCGCAACGTCGTAAAGGTAGGAGGTTTCAAAACAATAACAAATCCTTATATATATCATGTTTAACTTAATTCCGATATTTGTACACCAATATGTAGGTCTTCAAAGCAGACATAGGACCTCCTACTGAAGAACTAGTGAGGGCTTTCTCCAAACCTCACGTTGCATGCGAGCCATGTGGCGAATCCAACAAGGAAAAGCAAGATGTTGGTCCATCAGAAATGCCAACTACTTCTGCCTCCAATAATGCAGACACAGCCCCAATGGAAGAGTAATGACGGGTTGAAGAAAAGTGCTATTTACTTATTGTACTCACTAGTCTACATTATTAGTAGTAATATTCAGTCATGTATTGAATTTCGTATTTTCAATATCAGTGCTATGTTTCTTTTTTGAGCAAACCATTCCATATAGCTTCATTATGTCTTTTGATGGTATTGCACTTTTTGGTTATAGTCAAATGAATGAATTAATGTTGGTGAGTTGCTTTGGGTGGTTGATACTGTAAACCAAACAACATTAATTACACAAGAAAGTTCTAGACATTGTTGGTGGACCACAACCATAAAATTTAATTCCATCTACTGTCATCATTCACTATAAATTACTTGTTTGTATCACATACACTACAAAGTTATACTCATTGGTTTTAAACATCCACGAATGGATCCATGGGAGGAAATTTTTCTTAACGACTCTCAAGTCAAAGCATGTTTAGATCGATGGAACGAAATGGAAAAAATAGAGGAAGAGAATACGTCCTCCATCAAAATCTTCATTACACGAAAGCCACTGGTAGACAACAACAAAATCCAGGAAATACTTGACAAACTTGTGCCTCCTTCCCACGAAGTTGTTGTGAAGGATATTGACATCAAAGATTTTGCAAAAGACAACCAAACCAAGGAAACAACAGACGCGACGAACTTCTCATCCAAACCCACATAGACATGCATTGATCGAAATTCACCTTGAGGGAAGGAATTATATATTTTATTTACGCTACTAATGTTTTCTTTCCTTAATGTACTATTGTGCTACACCTCATATTATAATTTCCTTGTATTAGGTAATTAATATATGTATGTAATTTGACTTCCTTTAAACTTTGTTATTATGTATCATTCAAGTATTCGGTAAAAAAAAATCCTGCAGGTAGGAAATGGTAGCAAAGGGCTAATAAGTGGGTAGTTGTAACATAGTTTTGGCACGAACACAGTCTCTTTGAAACAGGCATATGTTTGTTTAAAAAATCATACTATATTGTTAACCAATTTTAATGAATATAATTATTTCAGTATCACGTACTAAAACACTTATGTGATTGTGCATCCCTCAGGAAAAGTTTTTTTTCAATTGATGGGGCATGATAGAAAGGGGTAGCAAAGACATTATAATTGGGTAGTTTGGAGTAACTTCTTTCACGAAGGAGGGCATATTTGAATCAAACATTTCTTTTTAAAAATGCATTGTTTATTGTTAACAAATTGAATGGTATAAAATTCACTAAGTATCATTAAATAACACAATTATATGTAATTGCACCGGCATGGACACGTTTGTGTTTCAATACAAGGTGCAGGAAATGAAGGGGTAGCATAGATATTATAAGTGGGTAGTTTGGGCTTAATTTTGGCACGAACAGGACCTTTTTTAGTCAGCCATATGTTTTTAACATCCATACTTTATGATTTACAATTTATATTGACTCAAATTCATTAGATATCATTTAATAAAATATTTATATCTAATTCAATCCCCAAGGAAACTTTTTTGTTTATATATATTGTGCATGAAATAAAGTGGTAGGAAAGGCATAAAACGTGGGTAGTTTATGCTAACTTCCTGCACCAAGGTGTTATGTTTCAATTTGGCAATTGATTTTCAATCGCATTTATCTTGTCACAAAGGTAAGACCCTGTAAATGTGAAACATAGATAATACACAAATAAAGCTCATTGTTGTATTCACAACTTCTCAAAGTGTTTACCAGATGTAAGACTAGACATAAGTGTTATGTTCAAATTACATTAGTGCTAAATGTTAACAATACATTTGTCTTTAACAAGTCTAATATATTAACTGTAAAAATTGCAAGACTTGATTTCGCCGCACATTGTCAGGATCCAATATCAACTGAGATACATAGTTCTCCCTAATCTCTTGCAGTTCCTCCTGCTAAGACATAATTGAACAGTTTTATATTAGGAAAATCATACTTGAGTAAAAGTCATAAACAACTACAAATGTACATAACTTACACTACTGTAATTGGGCATTGTTTTGCCGTCGTATCTCTGCACACCGTCCCACAACTCCATGAATTTCAAAACATATACTCCACAATCATATCTACATTAAACAAAGTGCAGTATTGAAATGATAATTTTGAACTCCTATCAAAGTAAGAGAAATGATAATTTTAGTCATCGACTTTAAACTTACGAATTTGGTTGGATTGGAGTATGCACATGTTGGACAACTAAGGACAGTTTGTTTTCTTCATAACGATTGAACAAATGCCCAAAAAATATTTCAAGATTCTGGGCCTGCAAAAGAACAAACTTAACTTTAAAATCAAAAGTAACCAAAACTTAAAATAATATATGGTTCAAATTGATTACACACTTACCATTACAGTGTCAATCCTTTTACGCTCTTTCCTATTATGGCCAACTGAGTCCATTGCAAACATTTCCATCGTTGGAATCTTCACGGCGTAGCACCACCAATGCCCGTCATGGATTATGGGGGCAAACAACTTAAAATAAACAATTATGTCAAAACTTGGTCAACACTCAATCACTCATAAGTTAAAGTACATTGTTTGACATTTAATAACACTAACCAAATCAACCTTAATAATGTCATCAAACCCAATTATATTGGCTTGGAAGAAGTTGGCGTAGTCATTCAACGTCCAAACTTGACGATTCAACTTTCTCTTCTTTGAGTCTTGTAGAACTTGGGTCTGCAAAAAAAACAATTACTTAACTTCCATATGTAATTTATGTACAACATTTACAACATCAAATGGAGGAAGATTTCAAACTATCGCATATAATGGACTCAAACATATCCTTTTCACTACTCCTGTGGACCTCTTTTCAAAGAACATGAAGACACTTGTTGCAAAAAGCATCCCCTACAAATATAAGTAATTCATAATTATTCATCATGTATCAAACCATTAGAAAAAATGACCACAACAATTCTCATATTTACCATGTTGTCCACTTGTTTCTGAGGTCCTAAGAAATAACACTCGCGGGTCCCAAACACTTGACCGCAGATCTCAGACACAACCCTACCAACAAACATGGCAAATGTAATCATGTCTCAGCATCTAACTCAAAATAATTCAAACTAATTTACAACAACTATTAAAGGACATTACCACCAAGGAGCCCTAAAAGGAGTAACCAAGTTGTACAAGTGTTTGGGATTGATTTGCAATAAAGGGACATCTTGATGCGGGTGCACTGCTGGAAGGACGACTAAAGGAGGAGCTCCAACATCGTTAACATCCTCAAAGTCCTCAACGTCCTCAACATCGTGAACGTCCTGGACGTCCTCAACACCTTGCACATCAGCTTCGGTTTCACCACCAACATCAGCTCGAGCACCAACATCAGGTTCACCCTGAGCAGCTCGACCAAAATCTGAATGTTGTTGTCTTCTATTCCTGACAGCAACAACCACATGACCCAAATCAGTTAGCTCCTTATTCATTTCAACCAATATGCTTTGGTTGTGTTGTGCTTTCTGCGTCAGTTCTTCCCAACTCAAACCATTGCCATCTGCACCATGTTCTGGTACTGGCCCTTCATCCAAATTAAGTGTTGCACGAATCACTGGATTGTCATGGTCCTCCATGCGCAACAACCATTGCCAACATATCTATCAACATCCAAATATAAATAATCAATCATGACAATAAACAAAACCATGTAAAAGTCACATATATATATATTGACAAAACAAAAAATATAACTAACTTACATTGTTTTTCTTAAATACTTCATCTATTTTTTTTACCTTAACTTAACCAAAGGCCACTTCAATATTCTTGGGAACACAATTTCATGTTCACCATCAATTAAGCCCAATCGTTCAACAGCCCAAAGCTTCAAAACAAAAATAAATCAAAATGATAAACAATTATGTTACAATTTCTTTCAAATAAAAGGAAAAATATAATTGAATTCGTACCTGTAACACTGCAATATTGCCACTAATGGCAATAGAGTTCTTAATGTCACGCTGTCTTAAAATCATTGCCTCCTTTGATAAACTATTAATTAAATATGTATGGACAGCTTTTGCCCAATCGTATTGGTTCAGACTATCAATATCATCTAAAACTTTAAAAGGCATGTTACTAACTGCCTTTGATTTCCTAGGAAAGTAAAAATATATAAAACAAAGTAATATATGCAGACGACATACGCAATCCACATCAGAGTCATCATTTTGTAACAAGAATTTTATCCTATCAACAACGTCTTTTGGACTAAATGAGTTTGATGAAAATTGTTCACACACAACACCAACAACATTATCATCAAAATGAACATCTAATCCCCCAACTCCTAGACCTAGACCCATACACACATCACTAACTTTAAAGGGAACCATTCTTTGCTTCACAGTAAAGCATTTGTTGCGCCCAATCCATCGGCTCACCATTTCATACAACAATGGACTGCATAAGTCTATCGCCTTGTCCATATTAACACACCACTTGAATGGCGTTTGTCCAATTCGAATCCGGTCAACTTCTCTGAGTTTTGAATTAATTTCCACAATGACTTTCGTCTCACACCACGATCGGCATCGAGGCTGAATATTATTTGCAACAAATACAAAAATTAACCTGTTTACCCTTCACTATTGAAACTGACAACTACATTTTCAAGACAACCAGTTTACTTACATTTCTATCATCTTTTGCTTTATTGAAATCCATCACTGCAAAAAAGTATGCACAAGTAAGGTTAACTTAAGGTTAAATTCCACAAAAGTAAGATTGACCTCTTCGGAAAAGAAAAGAACATAAAAATAGAACTGCAACAGTTTCATGATCAAAAAGATCAAAAAGACACAGCACAATAATACATATAAACAATGAATTCAATTTAAAAAATATATTCACAAAAGGATTGTACTGGAAACAAACAAAAAGAGGAATGGAGGAGGAAGCGAGCATGGACAAAACAAAAGAACAGTGGTAACTTAGTGTAGTTACCCATCTCTTTATCACCAGATAGACAAAGTTTATTGACAAGAACAGGGAGAATCTCAAATAATCGTACACAAGTCATCTAAAAAAACAAGCAATTATATTGTTCACAGTTGTACTTATATTTATTTAAACTTAAACTTCAAATAAAAATAATACAATCTAGTAAAGAAAAAAATAAAAAAACTATTGTTAACAATTGTTAGGAAATTTATTTTAGATTTAAATTTCAAATAAGGACTTTAGGTAGACCAGGAAGTTGTTATGTTTTTAGTATTGTATAATATTAATTGGAGAGGTTCAAGAGTTCATAGTGGCTATGCAATGGATGTGATGTCCACTATAAATTGCAAAGCACAATACCACATTATATTTAATCTAAAACTAAATTTTAAGTGTCAAGATTGACAGGTAAAATAAAGAGTCAGCAACATACCAGAAGTAGACCAGGAACAATGCCTCTGTAAAGTGCACTAAATCCCTCTTCCCTCGTTATGGTCCTAAATGCATCTGATAGTTAATATTAATAAAATCAAATTCCATGACTAGATAGCAAATCGTATATTGATGAATACAACTATAATAAACAAAATATGTTAACATATGCATGCAGTGATCGCGTGACAATCATATGGCAAACACATTCATTTAGTAACTTGTAGTTATTAAACTGAAGAATGAATTGTGTTGTTTCTGATAGTCTTTGTGTCCAATTGACAGATAAAAGAGTTCATAGTGGATACTTGCAAATGGATCAATGTTGATCACAGATCTGAACCTAGAATCAATTTGGGCAAATAAGACCTTTTATCTTCATGAAGGATAGTTACCTACATATATTCAAATTGATTAAAATTTGAAGAGCCAAGATTGATTAGTAAAATAACAAGAAACAGAAACACACCAAAATAGACCTGGAAAGATCACTCTGTAAAGTGCACTAAATCT
Source organism: Vigna mungo (assembly GCA_036885675.1). NCBI lineage: Eukaryota > Viridiplantae > Streptophyta > Magnoliopsida > Fabales > Fabaceae > Vigna > Vigna mungo. Next base: position 18,911,721 of record CP144694.1, read on the forward strand.
TCCTCGCTCATTATGGTTCTAATTGCATTTATTATTTATTTTTGACAGGTAAATTGTTTTCCTTCCTTGTTAGCAATTCATATGGCAAAGAAATAACCACAATAAACAAAATATATATTCACTATAATGTTTTAGGTAGATGAGTTAAGAGGAGTGCTACCAAAACTCTAACACTTTAAAGTATCGGATTCATCAGGAACTACAAAATAGAACTCAAAAAATTGTGATTTTCGAATAAAATCAGCCAATAGAAAGGGGGTTTGTTCAAAAACTCTGAAGTGAAGTCTCGTAAGGTTCGAAACTCTACCACATACAACTATTTCCAAAAAAAAAAACGAAAATACACCTACCTGGAAGACGTTGGAAACGTGATGTGGTGGCGCTGGAAAACACCCGAAGAATGACCGGCGGCGCCACCTCCTGGTTGACCTCCGGTGGCCGTTCAACGGCGAACGACGGTGGAGTCTTCAAGGGGGTTTGGTCGTTTCGAAGGTGCCGGAGCTTTGATCGGGGCCAGAGCTTTGATCGGTGCTCCTCCGGCGACGGTTAAAGAGCGCCGATGAGACGGTGGGGCAAGGATGAAATGTGGTTGGGATGAACACTTTCTCTCTCTAGGGTTTCAGAATGGAACGTGATTTCAAAATCTGAAAGGGAAAAGTGATTTCAAAATTTTTGAATGCCCTCTCACTGTCAGACCATGGTTATCCACGTCATTTCAAATTTGTTTTATTTCATTCAATGCTGACCAATCAAAGCCTGACACGTGGATGAAGTCAAAAATTTGTCATGGAGAGGTTGTCAAGTATCATTTTCCTACTCAAAATGGGCGGGCTCACTTTTATTACTCTTTAATAAAAGCGATATTTCTTATGTTACCGTGTTTACTCCACTAATGATAATATAAGTTATGGAATTTATTTTTTAAATATATAAACAAATTTCCAACCAAAACAGAAGTTGCGTGAATGTTGAATGAGAGTTGAAAAGTCTCAGCTTCCAACATTCCTCCTTTCAGATTTTTATTCAACAATCTATGTTTTACATCGTTCTCACATATTTCAGGGATGACTTTCAGGTACGTGAGTATTTGCATCCATTTACTTAACAAACTTTGTATCACATATTCCCTTGTAGGCTTACTGTTTTGGTAAGGAACAGCAAGCTGCAATTTCTAAAATCTGTTGAAGAAACTTTAGACCATTGCCTTTAATATTTGATGAAATAATTTAATAGAATTATGTTGCAATTGGTTTTACAATATATTTAATGAAAGGGCCTGGAGTGGTTGTTGAGTTAGTTCAGGAATCAAGATCGAAAAGACCCCAATCCAATCAATCCACACACACCAACTCAAAAGTTAAGGAATTAGAACTCACATACCCATCTCGGTAACATCTGTTGCTGCTAAACACTCTGGTTTTCCAAAGAATCCTTATCTGGGACTCAAAAAAATCAGGGATGGTGGCTTATTTGTGAGGTGACACAGTTCTTATTCAAGATGCCATGGGTGAGAAGGTACCTATCATATGCTGCAACCTACAAAAGATAATTAATTTTGCTGGCTTGAATGCAAATTAGGAGCATAAAGCCACTTTGCGTTCAAGCTACTTTGAATCTGCTGAAACCAGGTTGGGAAATTTCTGCAGCTAATAGCAACTTTCATTGGAGGATTGTGTCATGTAGGAAGAATGAGAGTGTCATTGATGGCGACGCCAAACACAATGTCGATGACGTCTTCGATTGCACCGGCACTGTGGCGGGTGTTGACGTTCATTGGTTTTTGGGTGAAGAAGTAAATTCTAGATATTTTTAAATAGGTTTAAACCTCTTTTTGGTCTCTAAGTTATGAGTGGATGTTCAGTTTAGTCCCCGTTTTTAAAAATGTAAACCTTTGGTTCCTAAGTTATAAAAAATGTATCAAATGAGTCCTTTTTTTTATGTTCATAGTCAAAGTACAAAGAGCAATCTAAAGTGCTGTTATTATTAAGAAACAAATCAGAGCAATCTAAAGATGTAGCAGTTGTTAAGAAACAACCAAAAACAGTATTTCAAGTCAAAAAAGGACTCATTTGATACATTTTTTTATAACTTACGGACCAAAGATTTACATTTTCAAAAACGGGAACTATACTGAACATTCGCTTATAACTTAGGGACCAAAAATAGGTTTAAACCTTTTAAATACTAGGTACCACGTCAATTAGGTCACACAATTGTCACAATAAAAATTGGACAGGTTAGTCAAGTTCTGTTAAGGATCAATTTGAATAGTTTTTTATAAAATATGAGATAACTTTTAACCACTGAAAAAAGGTAGGACAACTTTGAACAAACCTTACAAATCGAGGGACCAAAATAAGTATTAAACCTTCTTTAAAAATCCACTTTTGTTATTTTTATGTTTCTTAATTGTATTTATTAGACGACATGTCATAGGTGTATCCATTTATGTCATAATTGTATTTTTATAGTAGAGTATTGATATTTATTTGATTTTCGAAATAATCAAAACTCGATCCTGTAATGCACTGGTTTAATTAAAATATGATTCTAAGTTTTGCAAGAATATTTAGAAATTTCAAGCTATCCTCTCTTTTAACATAGCCTTTTAAATACAAGGGTGAGTATGATGGTTGATCTTGAAATCTTTAAAATTAGTAACTCCCTCGCATATTGTAGCACAGGGGGAATATCTTTCTGGAAAAAAACTGAAATGCATTGCAAGACTAGAGAAAAGAAAAAAATATATATAACGACTCCATGAAAAAAATAACAAAGTCTTTTTCTTCCTCTATTTTTCATTTAAATGTTTTAAATATAATACTAAAAGTAAGCAGTTTATTTAATGTTAACTTTTGCATATTCAAAATTGTAGAACTTTGAGCAGCTTGAGTTCATGTGAAGACAAACTAAAAAATTAAATGAGAAATGAAATAGAGTGTATCTTGCAAGGAAAGAAAAAGAGCATTTCCTCTTACTTTTAAAAAAGTGAGTTTTACAATAACAATATTGTGTCTTGTGAAGGTATTACTAAAAACTTGCATTACAGAGCTGACAAATTTCAACCATGAATCATTGCTAAGTTTGATAGTTGTAGATCTTGCTCATTTACCCATCGATACCCGTATTTTTTCACTTCAAACACAAAATATTTTGATTCTGTATCCATGTTTTCAATACGAATCGGTTTCTGTATTGTAAACTTCAATCTGAAGTCACAAGTATCAAGTGTGTCCCGAAATTTGCATTCTTTCCAGAGGAACTCTTGACGATTCAAATAAAATAGCCACATATGATCTGAGTGATCCACAGACAGAACCCTTCTTAAATCTACAGGAATTTTTCTTCTGCGAAAACGTGTTCTTGGAAAATTCAGTTTACCTGAAATACCTACACTGAATATTATACAACACACAACACCAACCCAATTATTATCATACATAATAGGAGAGCCATCTATGATTATTGAATTGTCCATGCTCACAAGCTGATTGTTGAACCACATTGGTATTTCACTTCCAGGGATAATACTTTCAACACTTCGGCGGAAAAGATTACATGTAAGACATTTCGCCTTGTACAACGAAAGAGTTATATGTTAGTAATTGTTTTCCAACACCAAAAGAGATTAAAAGAAGGAAAGGGGTAAAGAAGAAACATGCACACCTGAACAATTTGTAGCATCCATGAAACACTCATGCTTGTGCACCGTTTCCTCTCAACTATTTCTGGGCAGTTGAAAATAACTAATCCTGCCTTTTCTTCATCCTCCTCTAGTGTATAAATATATACGGATGCAATATATTCTCTCGAAATCTCGTAAACTTTTAAGGGCAAGTGAATTCGTGAAGGGAGGTCAGGCAAGTATTTCAAATGCTTGCAATGTTGTAAGTTTAAATAATACAGTCTGAAAAGGTTATTGAGGTTTGGCAATGTAACAAAATTGTTTCCCTTCAAATTTAACTTTTCTAAGCAATGTAACTTTCCAATGGCATCAGGGATTGTAACTAAGTTACAAAATCTTAGATCGAGTTCACGCAAACAAGGGAGAGGAGGGTAACAAACAACTAACTGACTCTCTTTGTGCTCTTGAATACAACAAATCTAAAGTCCACCAAAGCATTTTCTTCATTGAAGGGGATGTTGACTGGGAATGAATAAGACCTTTAACTAAACAAAGCTTCACCAAATGCTCCGTGTTCCTTGCTTGATCTAATAACTCATTATTAAACAGGTTTGAACAACCAGAGACACTCAGATATTCAAGAGAATTCAGGCCCAATATGCTATTGGGTAAGCTTACTAAGTTTTTACAGTTTTCCAAATTCAAAATAGTAAGCTTCCTTAGAAAACCAATTGATGGACTGAGTTTTCGGAGCTGTATGCATCCTTTAAGATCTATCACTTCAAGATTTAGGGCCTCTGCAACATCTGGCATCTCAACTAATTTTTTGGAGTAAGAGAGATACAAACGCTTCAAATTAGGTAGCACCTACAACAATTGGCAAATACAAGAAACTAATTAATGATGACACTTAGGTTTTCTTTAAATTTTTTTCTTAGAAATATAAATTTAATATTCATCACCTTTGTGTCACTCCATAATCGTCGAATATTGCTGCATCTCAATTTTAACTCAACTAGTTTGTGTGGCTGAAAACTTTGAGGCAAACACTCAAAAGGATATTTATGCCAAGTAAGATATCCTAGTTCCTTGGAAAGATGACTAAGACTTCCTGAAAAGTTCACGTCCTGAACTATAAGATCGGTCTCAAATCTAAGGAACTTAAGGTGTCTAATTTTCGATAGACCATTTACCCTCAGAGGTTTAGAACTGCATTGTAAATTAACAGCTACGACTTCAAGCATTTTAGTTTCCTACGCATAAAGAATAAAATTGTTATATTTTTTGAAAGATTTTCATACTCTAAAAAAATGGCAACATAAAATTTTAATTGAATATATTAATTTTACCTGATTGTTTGACATAGCTTTGTGGAAATCTTGGTAGTCGCACAACCTACTCCTCTTTAGGGGTTCCTTATGTGATTCTTCTTTGACAATACACCTGCCCAAGTCATTCAATAACCTATGCATATAAATATGTCCATCCTGTTTTATTATTAGTGATTTGTCATGCAGAACTTGTAGACTGTATTCAGGATGAAATCCGCGAAAGTTTAGAACTTCCTTCACATATTTCTCGTCATGCTTGCAAAGGGCACATGCAATATCCAAAAATATTTCTTTGTCTTCTTCATCCAGTTGATCAAAACTTATACGCAAAACATCCATAATATTTTTATTTTTTATTTCTTTTAGCCTGGCCACTGCACTTTTCCATTGTGACACATTTCGACCAAACAAAGATGACCCAATTACTTCAATTGCCAAGGGATGGCCCTGAGCATGAGATAGTACATCAAATGCCAGCCTTTCATAATCACTCAAAATATAATTAAGTTTGAAAGCCTTTCTACATAACAGTTGCATAGCATTTTCGTCATTCAATGGAGGGACTTGATAAATGTCATCTACTCCATGTGTCCTCAATATATGTTCATCTCTAGAAACTATGATGATTATGCTCCCTCCACCTAAGCATTCACGCAACAAAGTGTCTCTGTTCCCTGTAAACATCTTTAGTTGTTCAACTTCATCAACATTGTCCAGAACTACAAGTGCCCTAACATTGTGGAGCCTAGACCATATCAAACATGTTCCCTCAAAAAAGTTTGAAATCTCTAGATTTTTCTCATTTAGAGACTGAGAAATCAACTGCTTTTGTACACCTAGTGAACTTGAATCTCGATATATTTTACTTACATCATCAATAAAACAATGAAAATCATATTGATGATAGATTCTTTCGTATAAAGCTCGAGCAAGAGTAGTCTTTCCTATGCCACCCATCCCACTGATTCCAACAACTTGAACACTATTAACTGATTCGTAACATACAAGATTTGCTAATTTTTCAAGTCCACGCTCTATCCCAACTAGCTCATCCTTTGGAAGACTACAAATTTTGGGACCCAAAATATTTGTTACGTTTTGAACAATTTCTTCAATTTGTACATATTGTGACCTGAAATTTTAAATGAAATGAAGGAAAATCATCCAATAGAACCAAAAACCGTATATGCATTTATAGGACAAAATAATATATAACGTAAAAGATTTAAACTTTCAAACTATCATTTTCGTTATTTGGACACAGTTTGCATGTTTCCAACTAAACCTCTGTTTCTACATAATAACACAAGATAAATCATGATTACCATGAAGAAAGTCCTATAACCCATCAAAATGCACTGTAATTAGGCTATAAACAAAATAACTTTAAATATGCAGAATACATTAAATAATTTGATATTAGCTCCAATACAATCCTAAATAAATTTCCGTTTTATTAGTCCATTAAATAAGAGGTCCTAAAAGCCTAAGCCTCCAAAACAATCTTTTCTAAAAGTAGGTTAGGCTTGTGAACAATCTTTTCTAAATTTTGAAATGGGAGAGGATTACTCACTTGTTTCGAATATCCCAACCAGATAGATTGGCCACTTCTGTGAGAGCTTCTCTCCATCTCTCAGCTTCCTCCATCTTCGCTTTGTCTTCTCTGAATCTCTTTTCGTGTTCTGCAAATGCTTTCTCATAACATTCACTTTGTTTGCGCACCACCGAAGGATCAACGTCATAAAAGACAGGTATAACACGTCTTGGCGAAGTTTCAACGCAGTTACGTATCTCTACCAGTTCTCGCAAGCACCAGGTGGAGGAAGCATAGTTCTTTGAGAAGACAACAATGAAAACTCGAGAGTTTTGAATGGCATGGAGGAGCTCGGGTGCTATGGATTCACCTTTTTTTAATATGGATTCACTTTTATGTTACCGTGTTTACTCCACTAAAGATAATATAAGTTATGGAATTTATTTTTTAAATATATAAACAAATTTCCAACCAAAACAAAAGTTGCGTGAATGTTGAGTGAGAGTTGAAAAGTCTCAGCTTCCAACATTCCTCCTTTCAGAGTTTTATTCAACAATCTATGTTTTGCATCGTTCTCACATAATTTAAAGGATGACTTTCAAGTACGTGAGTATTTGCATCCATTTACTTAACAAACTTTGTATCACATATTCCCTTGTAGGCTTACTGTTTTGGTAAGGAACAGCCAGCTGCAATTTCTAAATTCTGTTGAAGAAATTATAGACCATTGCCTTTAATATTTGATGAAATAATTTAATAGAATTATGTTGCAATTGGTTTTACAGTATATTTATTTCTACCTTCATATCTAAATAGATTGTCACGGTTGTTGAGCTTGAGAAGGATGAGGCACCCAAAACAAGCAACAAGGATAAGGGACCCAAAACACGAAAGCCAAAACACATGTGATTTTGTACTTCTCCCCTCTATCCTTTTCTGAAATGTTTCACTTTGTTTTCCCTGTTATAGATGATCTTATATTTTATGTTCTGAATTACATTGTATACCATTGTATATTGCAGGTAGAACGTATAAAGTTGAGACCTGTGGCAGGTGGTCTTTTGACATCATTTCAAGGACTTTGCTTTCTTGGTTTTTAATTACTTTTGGGTCTTGGAATTCTTCTAAAACAACAATTTTGTAATTAAAATTAAAAGCAACAACTCATTCTGATACTAAAAGCTTCTTCTAAAGTGACAATAGCATGATACTCTTTCTTTTATTTCCTATTCAGAAGGAAATTAGAACTAAATTTCCGTGTTTGTGAGTTTATGGTAGAAGGAATGTTATCGATGTTTACTCAATGATGCTTCTGTAGTAGAGAAGACAAGCAGCAGAGGTTGCTGCTATTGAAGTAGATACCAGATTCAAGTTAAGGGTATTGGCCCAGAACTATCATGATAAGCCAGGTTTTTTTTCTATGGTCACTCCATATTTGGTAAAGGATACGCCACAATTTTCTTCTAGTTTCTTCACACTTTACATTAGTCAATGTAATTTAGATTAAAGCATTTAAATACCGTGCAATTTTACCTTATCTATCTGTCTGCAATTGTTTGCTTGTCTTGTGTTTTATTTTGTCTTTTTCCACTGTTCTTTTTTCTTAACTAGGAACTGACTGTACATTGTATGAAACTGAATATGGTTGCATGAAGCTTGCTCCAAGTTTACTATATTTAACCTTAGAGCATATGGATTAAACTTTAGTTCACAAAATTTAAGTATTTGAAACCAAATCTTTTATATCTTATTGCATGTTATGTATTTGTAAGAAGGTGTCAGAGGGAAAGATCAAAAGGGCATTTTTGTGTAAAGAGAAATGCTTACTACCAGATTGGCCGCTTATGGCAATTATAGTTGAACACATGGAAAGACAGAGAGATTTTATCACTACTAAAACAGTGTCCCATCTTAGTGATCAAGCAATAAAGAATGTTTGTAACTTTCAACCACCAAACTCTGTTCTTTAATTTCTCTTTTTTTTTTCTCTCCTAAGAATTTCAATTTTGATTTCTTATTGGTATATTTTTTTCTGTTGTAGACATTTGAAAGTTTTTGGTTGATCACATGTGTTTTAAATCTGTTTATGATGTTTGATTCATGAATAGTATGAATGGCCTGTTTTGGTTGGATTAGGCATTGTCTAAGTGGCTTTTTGGTTTGGTTAATATGCTGGTTGTGTGTGAATAAAAATCTGGTACAAAGTTGGGTTTAGTGTAGTCATTTTTCACGGTCAAGTGGTTTGGAAGATTGGTTTTTGGAATGCTAGAACGTGGATTAAAAGAGGCTTGAAGTCATGAACTCTTACGATCAAAGTTTCACATACATTAAAATAACAGACAAATATGGATTTATATATACTATTTTTTATTAGTAAGAAGTGTAAAAATCTATTAAGAATGTATTTTTTTTTTTGTTTCTTTTTTACTTTTAGTATGTTATTTGAATAATTAATTGTATTAAACAATCTTATTTAAATATATTACACTGTATACGCATAGACATTTAAGTTTTATAATTCTTAATTTTTAAATTTAATTACGATTTTAATTAATTAATATTAAATTTAATTACGATTTTAAGTAATTAATATTAAATTTAATTACATATTTGAAAATATTTTTTTATAAAAATATATAAATATATATAACAAAAAACTATAAATATTAAATTTAACTACATATTTAAAAATTATATTTGTCATAATCAAATAAATTAAATAATATAAGAAGAAAAAAATTATCTGATTTACATTTCCAACAATCTTGAAACCTTCACAAAGAACGACAGTTTCTTGAAACTCCGAAAATCGTAACGATTTTAATAAAACTGCCAGTAAATACTTTTATTAACGTTGTTGTTTTCAGTGGTTTTCGTTACTACAAAAATTATATTTTTCAAAAATTAAAACTGTCAAAGTCAAAAAAATATCTGATAAACTATTATATTTTTGTAGTGTATTTAACGTGTGAATTTTTCTCAAAAATCATATTTTCGAAAATGCTACGGTCTAACGTTTTGTTTTGTTTTTTGAAAAATTTTCTCGAAAGATTTTATGAAAAAAATTAGGTTTAATCATTTTGATAGTCTCTATTTTCGGTGATTTTTTCAATTAGGTCCTATTTTTTCTTTTTCTCAATTGGGTCTCTATTTTTGAAAAATTAAAGCAATTAGGTCACTGTCGTTAGTTCCGTACTAACACCGTTGAAAAGGGTGACATGTGTCAACTCGTGATTTTTTTGAATTTTTTTAAATATATTTTTAATTTTTTTTATTTTTATTTTTTATTTTTTTCTTTTAAAAATAAATTTTGTCACGTGTCAAGTTGACATTGTGCCACGTAGTAATGACAGTGTGAGGAGGCACTGACAGTGCCACGTGTCACGGTCAAACCATGTGTCATTGCGTTTGTTTCAAGTTGGTCCCTGTATTTTTATTTTGTTCCAATTTGGTCCTTGTATTTTTATTTTGTCTCAATTTAGTCCTAATTTTTTAAAAATTTAAAAAAATTTGTTCCTTCCCAAATAAAATACTGTATGTACATTTTCCAAATTTTTGTCTTTAAATTTGTTTCTGTTAAGCAAATTATTAGTAATGATGTATTTCAAATTGAAATATTTAACTCTAGAAACTTTTTATGAATTGTTGAGGAAGTATTGAGACTATAGTTGTGTAGATTACCTTCACAAAAATATTTATTATTGAGATGTTAACTTTTATAGGTTGCTCATTCATATTATTTAGGTTAAATGATTTCTTTACTACTATATAAATAAAAATGTGTCATATGTTAGTTTGTAATTTTTTTATTTTTCTAATAAAAAGATTAATTTGTATAAATTTCTTTGTAAAGATTTATATATAAATAAAATTTTGTTTGAACTTGGAGAGAAACAAAATTGTTTAGTTTTTTAAAAAAATAGGACTAAATTAAGACAAAATAAGAATAAGGGACCAAATCGAGACAAATTAAAAATATAGGGACCAAATTGAGACAAATCTAATGACACGTGGTCTGATAGTGACATGTGGCACCTCACATTGTCATTGCCACATGGCTCAATGTCAACTTGACACGTGGTAATTTTTTTTAAAATAAAAAAAAATTAAAATAAAAATAAAATAATTAAAAATATATTTAAAAAATTTAAAAAGTTCACGAGCTCACACGTGTCATCCTTTTTAACGGTGTTAATATGGAATTAACAACAGTAACCTATTTCAATTTTTTATCCAATTGAGAAAAAGAAAAAATGAGAGACCTAATTAAAAAAAATTACCGAAAATAGAGATTATCAGAATAATTAAACCAAAAAATTAAGTATAGAAATTGATAATGAAGTAAAATAACATTACTTTTATAACAAGACAGAAAAAAGATACAGCACATTGCATCAAAATCAGTCTGATATTTGATCAATCCCCATGCAAATCAAAGTATCTTCCAAACATGGAATTGTCATCATGACTCATCTTCATGAACATTATAGAAGAAATCAAAGAGATCCAAATGATAGCCATATATATTAATACAAGCATATATTTGCCTTTTCATAAATTCAAATTTCCAAAAGGACAAGTTTAATTTTGATGCAATCCGTGATATCTTTACACAGAAGAAAGTGAAGCCATGTATTTAATTTCTTAGTCATGTGATTACAAAAAATGAATACCTTTTCGTGGGTAAATATCACAAAAAGTGTTAGATTGAACCTTTAGAATAATCCAGAATGATAGATCATTTCATAACATAAAAAACCCTAACATATAGTTTTCTTTTTTTTTATATTATATTATTATTCAACTACTGTAATTTAATATTGAAAGTTTTAAGGTGGTGTTTGTCTTTTTGTACAGTGTAAACTGAAATTGATGTAAAATTTTCAAAATTCCTTGAGACATTCATGAAATTATTTATTTATGGATGGTTCAACATCATTTCCAATACAGTTCATTAAAATAGATCCTGGTAAATTATTATATATGTAATTTGTCGATGTAAACTGTCCATTGGTTTTATTTAAAACATCTAATATAAATTATAAATTGAAACATGTAAATTTTTTAGCAAATATTTATTAGCATTTAATTTATGCCTGAATTATTAATAATATGTTTTAACTTATATATCTTGTATTAAAGTGATAAGAACAGAAAATATTTTCAGGCACATGAAAATTTGCATATATTACATAAACTATTTTCAGAAACTGTCTGGAAGTTACCATTAGACATCAGTATGATAATTGAGGGTATGTTTCTTTAAATAATATTTTTTATTTTATTTTTATTCACAATTTCAACGACAAAAAATAAATTTAAAAAACTAAATAATAAATAATAGAAATTGCAAATGATTAATCCAACTGCTTTTATATATTCTTATATCTACTGCAAAACAATTTAAATTGCTATTTAGCAAATAAAAAATTAATGACCAACGGAAATATATAAAAGAAATAATTGTACACAATCCATATGATAATATTATTAAGAAGTAATAACATATTATATAATACATAAATCTAATATAATATTATGTATAGTCCCTTTTTTTATCACAACAATTTATTTTCATCTAAGTGATTTTAATTATTAATAGAAAAAAGATGATCTCATTTTAGTTTTTATCGTCAATATATCTCATTTTAGTTTCTGTCGTCAATATATCATTCACATAGATTATACCTCACATACAATTTGTGGGACCAATTCTTTTATCTCATTCATCTACTTACATATTCCTAAAACATTATTCTTCCATAATATAAAATTTACCACATTTAAAAAAAAATTGACAAACTCGTTTATTATCCCAATTACTCACTTAACTATTAACATTTGAAAAAACACTACTCAACTAATAAATGACTCAACAATTAAGTATTAGAAACGAATTACATATTAATTAAGTATTGAGAAAAAAGTTACATATTAATGCGCTTAGTTTAATTTAAACATCTATCTATCGACTAGTATTTTAATTTAATTTAAAAATCTCAAATTATCAAATTTTATTTTAAATTTTCCATTCCTGATAAATATTTTCCTTTGTTTTTTTCATAAAATAATTTAAATAATACTTCAAACAGTGAAATGGTGACTTGTAGCACTTTTTTTAAAGAGTAAAATAAATTATTTTAAATAGTACTAAAGACAAAATATTTTTTTCTAAACAAACAAAAACATAATCACATGACAACAGAAATAGTTGTTTAATCATTTTATTACTTTGTAACGGAGATATTTCCACATAAGATGAGTGTGGTCACAGCTGCAGCAACAGTACCAAACAGTGATTGCTTCGGAAAACAGAAAACTCTGCACCTTTGATTTCCAACAAAATTCCACGTGCCCTCCATGCACACCATCAAAGAACCCTTCTCACAAACTTTCTCTCTCCATTTCTGATTTGTCACCTTTGAAACTTTTCCATTCTTGCATACTACTCTCCTTAATAAATACCACACTCTCCAAACCAAAATCACATCTCACACTTTCACTCATGGCTTCCACAATCACCTCTTCCTCCTTATTCTCTGCCTCCATTCTCTCTCCACCCTCTTCATCCCTCTTCTCCACCAAACCCACCCATGTCACCCCCACTCCCCGCTTCCACGCGCCTCGCGCGTCTATGTCCGTCGCTTCCCCACCCCCTTACGACTTGTCTTCTTTCAGGTTTCAGCCAATCAAGGAGTCCATTGTGTCACGTGAGATGACGCGCCGCTACATGACCGACATGGTCACGCATGCTGATACTGATGTTGTCATCATCGGTGCTGGGTCTGCTGGACTCTCCTGTGCTTATGAACTCAGCAAGAACCCTTCCATTAATGTTGCCATTATCGAACAGTCCGTCAGTCCCGGTGGCGGCGCGTGGCTCGGTGGCCAGCTCTTCTCCGCCATGGTCAGTAACAGTTACATTCTTTTCTCTAAAGACCAGCTACTGTTATTATTTTGTTCCTGTTGTTTATTTTCTTCTAACTGGGAAAAGATAAAGGGAGATCTTATAAAATGACTACTGAAACGCATGGGTGACTTTTGTGTTTATTAATAATTATTTAATATTTATATTTTTAAATTATTAATGATTATTTAATATTTAAATAGATTTTATATTCAGTGTTTATTTTATTCAAATGAAATTAAATAATTTTATTCAAATAAAATATTTGCAAAATAAATACCATGGCATGAGATTAAGCCATATTCAAATATATTTACATTTTTTTGAAATAGTAATTTTTTTTATCTAATTACAAGTAAATCAAGACATGACCAGTATTTCTTTTAGAGAACGGATAAGTTTTTATGTATGATGATTTAATATTTTAATTTTGCTAGGGGATTTTGTTTTTGTTTTATATTTAGTATTTGACTCTGTTAGATCAGAAAAAAAAAACATGAGAACTTTTTAGTATCTAGTATTCCATTCCGATTTAGAACATGATATTTTTTTCAAGGCAAGATAAAAAATTTCTTGCACATTAAAAAGTGTAAAATATGAATAAACTTTTTAAAAAAATAAAATTTTTAATTATGATTTTACCAAAAAAATAAAAGTACTGATTTCTTGAGGTATAGTTCTAGAACATTAGATCATGTTTGCACTAAAATGCATTTATTTCACCCTTATTATTATAATAATAATATTAATAATAATAATAATTAATTTTTATTAAATACTTTAATAGATGGAAAAAATAATTATTAATTGTGCATTAAAACATTTATTAAATTTTTAAATATTTTAATTATTAATTTACCAAATGTAACAAAAGTACTATTTTCTTCATAAAAAAGTTCTAATACTAGAAATTTTACTCAATTATTAAGAGCTTACTTGTATTGAAACTTGATCAAATTATGTGTTTCAAATTTAAATTATCAATATCTGACTGATTGAAAGAGAATTTGGACTGATCTTATTTAAAGGAAAATAGTTGCATGCTATTTTTTTATATGTTGTTTTTTTTTTATCACACATTTCCTTTGATTATTGGATTTAAAGGGTTATCATTTATAGAAAGAGAAATGTTATAAACTTTCCTCTAGTATTATTTTTATATTATTATTATAAGATTATGTAGGTTTAAAATATATAATATTGTTTTAATAATTTTTGGTTAAAGATTTATTGTAAAAAAAATCATATCAAAGCATAAGAAACAAATAGTGAAAAATATGAATATGTGATTGACTTAATCAATTTTAATTAATAGTCTAAGAGTATATTGAAGGGTCATTGTGAAACAAAACATATTAAAGGCTATGAATTAAATGTTAAATAATGTGAAGAATAATAACTTAATAACTTTACCTTTTTAACAAATAAAATAGTAAATTAAAAGGGTCATTGTAAAAAGAAAAAAAAATACTATTAAAGGTTATGCAAAAAAATGGTAAAAAATGAATTACAAAAGGAATATATTAAAGGGTCAGTGTAACAAAAAAGTGCTTTAAGGGTATGAAAATGAATGTATATATAAATTTTAATCAATAGAATAACAGTGCATTAAAGGGAATTTCAAACTAAAGGAGAAATACTGACAGGTGGGTTAAAACAAAAGAATAGTAGTAGAAAATTGTGAAGAGAAACAGATAATCTAAATGTAATGGTATTGTGAATGTGAAGTGCAGATAGTGCGTAAGCCAGCACATCTTTTCCTTGACGAGCTTGGTCTTGAGTATGACGAGCAAGACAACTACGTGGTGATCAAGCATGCTGCACTGTTCACTTCGACCATCATGAGCAAGCTGTTGGCAAGGCCAAACGTGAAGCTGTTCAATGCTGTGGCAGCTGAGGATTTGATAGTGAAGAATGGAAGAGTTGGCGGGGTTGTCACTAACTGGGCCTTGGTTTCCATGAACCATGACACTCAATCGTGCATGGACCCCAATGTGATGGAGGCTAAAGTGGTGGTGAGTTCTTGTGGCCATGATGGACCCTTTGGAGCCACTGGTGTGAAGAGGCTCAAGAGCATTGGCTTGATTGATAATGTGCCAGGAATGAAGGCCCTTGACATGAACATGGCTGAGGATGCCATTGTCAGACTCACTAGAGAAATTGTTCCTGGCATGATTGTTACTGGAATGGAAGTTGCTGAGATTGATGGTGCTCCACGAATGGTAAAACTTTCTCTCTTCATATTCATGTTGAAAAAATTTAGATTTTTTCTGCTGTTAGGACTGTTCTGATTGACGACTGATTCTTTAGCTTAGACATGCTGATACTCTGTGCATGGATTATGTGTTTCTTGGAAGTGGTTGTGTTTTTTATATATTAAATAGTTTTTGAATAAGTTTTTATTTTCAAAAAATTAATTTATTTGTTTGGGGTTTGGCAATTGGAAATGCAGGGTCCAACCTTTGGAGCAATGATGATATCAGGGCAGAAAGCAGCGCATCTGGCTTTGAGATCTTTGAAACTTCCCAATGCTTTGGAATCTGTGGGAAATGTTCATCCTGAGCTTGTCCTAGCTGCTGCTGCTGAATCTGAATCTGTTGAAATTGCAGATGCTTAAATCAATGTTCCATTAAATTTAACTTGGTTGTATTATCAATGCTTGGAACTAGAAATAATAGCAGTAGTTCAAACATTAAGATTTTAAGATGCTGGTAGTGATGAATTGGAGTGGTTGATCAGACTCTTGAGGTCTTTGGTAATATCATGAATTATGTTTGTCAACTCTCTTTTTTTTTTTCTTACACCTTCAAATCTAGGCATTGCGCGGGACGGGTACGGATAGTGTCTATCCGCAATCCGATCTGTTGGGTAAAATTGTATCCGCTATTCGTCTCGCTACTCGCTGGATACCCGTCTTAGAATAATCTGCGGATTTTTATCAATCCGTGGGTACCCGTTGGATACCCGTTTTTAATCCGTAAATATTTTAAAAAAAAATATTTTATAAGTTTAAAAATGAAAAAATTCAAATTAAATTAAAAAAATACAAATAATATTTAAAACATATTGTGAGATGTTTGGTGCAAAGAACAACTTTTATCACAATTACAATGTTAAGAAATTATTTGATGATTCCATTTTTCAAGAATTAAAATTATCTGAAGCAAGTTTTTTCCAAAAATCAAATACAGTATATAATTGTACAAATTTGTATCATGAATAAGATGATATATCCTTGAACTGAAAGAGAAAAGGAGAATAACAATCAAAAGAGAGAAGAAAAGAACACGAGAGTGATAGTTTTCCTTATCTTTGAAATTTCCAATTCAACAATAATCTCACAAACTAATAACCTTTATTATTTCACAATCGTAGAAACATTTTGGAATATTGCTGCTGTTCTTTCCAAGTACAAACATATGCTAAGTATTTTCTTTAACCATATAGTAATTATCATACAAAGAATCACCAACGCAGTTGTTTGATAAACACATAAACATTCAACGCATCTCGTTCAAGTCATTATTTCAATATTCTCATAACATAACAATTGCCAATCATTTATGCTCATTTACGTATACATAAAAATATATATAAACTTAAACTTAAAGATAGATCATTGACACATGTAAATTGTAATGCAGGAATTTCCATAAAAAATTATTAAAACCTCAAAAACGTAAGTTATCTAGCAGATTTCGGTTTAATAAGAAATGTCATGATACATCTTCAAATTTAGAAACAACCAAATATACTAAAGATAAATATGCGCATGAAAACAAAAATATATAGGCCTGAAGATGATAAAAATTCGTCCTCGGAAGGCTCTCATGCCTGCTTCACCCAACCAGCAGTAGGTAACAATCTTTCCAAGTTAAAATGGCCTCCCTCTTTAACTTTTCCATCAGCAACTAGGCGTGGCGCATAGACAGTGATATTAGCAGTCAATAGAACAAGCAGAACAGACGATGAAAGTGGTATTTCATAGGAGAATAATTTCAAACCACCAGATCCATCACAGACCCAATGTTCAGATGTATACCAACACATGATTTAAATCACAGACCCACCATCACAGACCCAATGTTCAAATGCGAAGAAGTTAAAGTTGAAGTACAGAACAACAATACCTTCGTTAGCCTTCCCAAAGCGTGAGTGTGCCCCAACTGATTCTCTGCAACAGAAATGTTCCAACTTAGTAACAAAACCCCTAAACACAAAGTAACCTAAACCCCCAAACAAACCAAACACAGAAATTGATCTCATCCCCAAACCCAAAACCCTACCGAAAAGAAGTAATTTGGAAGAGATCTAGAAATACTATGCAACGTGCGTGCTGACCTGATCGAGAAATTTTTTTCGAATACCTTCGTTGGAGCTGGTCCACACATGAGGCTGAAAGAGGAGCGGGGAGCGTGGAGTATTATTATGAAGAAAAGAAGCAGAGCTAAAATTATAGATAATTTAAAATAAAGATAAGAAGGTAATTTCAACTTTTGGGCGGGAAGCAGGTACAGATACTGTAATACCCGAATCCGACTCGATAACGAGCGGGTATTAAAAAACCCGTTATCCGCGGATATCAACTATCCACAACGGGTTTAATCCGCGGATACCCACGGACATGGGTTTTTTTGCCATCCCTACTCAAACCTCTGCTTTGAATGGCCACATTCTTGTGCCAACTTTCATGCTATGTTCAACTTTTTTTTTTTTTTTGAAAAATTGAAATCAAAGTTTCTGAAATAGTATTTTAGATGACGTTTTATATGAAAAATCCCTTATCATGGGATAATCTTATTTTATAAAAAATTTAAAATAATTTATGGTATAGTATATGGTTTAGATGAATTGTTTCTAAGAAAATAATTTTTAAAAAATTATCAGAATATTCTATTATTTAAAAGTATAATAATTTAAATTTAACTAAAAGTTTGAAAATTTTCACACTTTTCATATTTATGTATATTTTTTTCATATAAAATGTTTAAAAATAATTTATGTTTAATCATTAAATTAATTTTTTAAATATATTTAATTTGTGTTACATATAATAGAATTTTATTTAAACTTTCTTTCCAACAAAACATTTTAAATTTAAATATTTAAATAAATATATTGTAATTTGGAATTGTTCCATGCAACATATCCTAAAGGCATTTTATTGAAAATGAATAGTACTTTCCAAAATTAGAGAAAATTATACTTCATTTAAGAATATTTAACAAAACAAGATCATTTTTTTTTATGATTAAATCATTTAATTTTTCTGTTTATAAATTTTTATTTAATTTTATAGTTTGGAACATTAATTTTTCATCTTCATGTTTATTTATTTAAATTTTAATAAATATTTTATTTTACAAAAAGGTGGATGTCACTTTATTAAAATTATAAAATAGATAAATTCATCTATTTTATTATTATTATTACTACTATTTATATTTATTAATAAAATTTCAATGTAAAAAAATGGATAAATTGAACTTAATTGTTAAAAAAGTAAATAAAGAAGTTTGTTTTTTAAAAAATTGGATTAAAAATTAATTTAGACTAATTAAATTATTTTTTATTTTATCAATTTACACTGTATATCCATTAATTTTTTATTACAATGAATTAGTAATTGAAATTTTTTAATCTAAATGTTTAAAAGCAACTGTTTTTTTTAAATTAATTTTTAAAGAAGAATTTCGGTTGTTGAGGTTGAAAATTGTCGTGATTTCTTCCTTAATGTTATAGATCACTAATTTGTTTCCTAACTTAATTAATTATTAATAATTTTAGTCTTCGGCTTGGATACGTATAAATTGACTAAAAGTATCAACAAAACTGATTAATACTTTCAGAAGAATTAATATCAAACTAATCATTAAATCTGATTACCATCTAAATAAAAGCTATTAAATATAGTAAATATTATGTATGAAATTAATCTGGTTTATGTTGAATATCTATATAGATCTTCTGATTATAATAGAAAAATATGAGTCAAAAATATAAATAAAAATTAATAACAAATTAACTAAAGATAAAAGATAAAAAAAATATATCTAACACTTCCCTTCAAATCGTATGTACTAAACTTGTTACAAATATAATCAATTTTCAATCTTTGTAAAGACTTAGTGAAAATATTTGGTAACTAATCACTTGAACTAACAAACTCAGTATTGATATCTCCATATACAATCTTCTCTTGAATGAAATGACAATCAATCTCAATGTGTTTGGTCCTCTCATGAAAGACATAATTATAACTAATATGAGGAACAACTTGATTGTCACATATAAGCGTCATTTGAGTGACATCTCCAAATTATAACTCTCTAAGCAATTGCTCAAGCCAAACAAGCTCACAAGTGGTATTCTGCTTCTGCATTAGATTTTGTCATAACACTCCGTTTCTTACTTTTCCAAGAGATTAAGTTACCACCAATGGAGACATAATATTCAGATGTGTGTTAAAAGGATATCTTGCCCAATCAGCGTTAGAATAACAAACCACTCCTGTATGGTTATTAGAACCATACAAATATCTTCACACGCGGAATTAAGGAATTGGCTTACCACATCAACTGCAAAGATGACATACCAACATCTGGTTGCCTAGTTGTTCTTGTTGAGGATTTTGCCACGTGTCAAATTCTAATTAGATCTTCCTTATATGAGTAGTAAGAAGGATGTGAAATAGAAAAATCAGGGGGTGTAGAAGTAAGACCCATTGCTAATAAAGGAAGTGTATAAGTGAAACTTGGGGTGTGAGTAAGGGTAAAAGGCTGAATAATCTGCCTCACACTGAGTCATACCAAATTGTTGAGCAACATTACTAAATTTTCCAAACCACGCCTTAGGAGATTGTTTTAGGCCATATAAGGATTTACAAAGATGACATACCAACCTAGAAGACTCCCCCTGAGCAAAAAATCCTAAAGGTTGTTCCATATAAATCTCTTGCAAATCCCCTTTTAGAAGCTACTCTAAAAGGAAGAAACCAGAATATGAATATAGAAAAGTTATCAAAACTAAAAGACAAGGTAAAAACAAGTCATGTAATATAAATTAGTTATAAATAAGATTTGGTATTACACTCGACCATACGGTTCAATGATCGGTTGATCATGGAGAGGAGGATCAACTCCATCAACAGCTGGTAGGATCATCACATGGATATTGTATATCTGGATACGAAATAATGATGAGGTGAGTATAGAAGGAGTGTGATAAGAAAATGGTGTGGGATCCATATAGAGGGTCTGGTTTGGGCCCTAAAGTAGGGTGTGTTGCACGTGATGCCCAACATCAAATGGAGTTGAGGCATCTGAGGCTGGTAGTGTTTGAGGAAACCTTAAAATGTAAAAGGGATGCCTCCTTGGCTTTTCTACCACCTTTTCTTATCAGCACGAGATGGACATTCTCTTGACATTACTATAATGAAAATGTATAAAATAAAGCACAACACTACAAATGATTAAGTAACACATATTTTGAAATCAAGTAAAACAAACATGTATTGCAACATAATTATAGACTTTTGTATTGTAACAAAATTGAATTTAAATTTTATCCATACAACTTTGTACTTGTTATTGACTACATGTTTGTATTTCAATTTAAATTTTAATGATTCATTTATGGTTGTTTAGCTTAAATTGAGTTGAAAGTCTAAATAGATGTTTAGGTTTAGATCCTGGAAAGGCTAAACTCGTTCTAGTCATGTTGATTAGGGAACTAAGAGTGGTGTTAATACTCGTTGTAACCAAGAGTGGTGCTAATACTCGTTGTAACCAAGAATGATGCTAATACTCATTATAACCAGGAGTAGTGAGAATACTCAGTGAGATCCTAGAGAGGCAAAACTCGTGTAATCTTGAAAAGATTAGTAGAATCCCTTAAGAGTTCTTAAGGGAGAATTGGATATAACTTAGGTTGAGTAAACCAATATAAAAATATGTTATTCAGTGTTTTTTTATTCAAAACGTTTCCCATTTATTTACATTATAAAAACTAGTGTCTAAGCATCTTAAAAATCATTACAAGTTATTAGACATTATTGCGAAAAGATTTGAAAAACACCACTCACCCCCTTCTAATGTTTTTATTGTAATTTTAGTTTCTTCGGCCATGCATGCGGGAAAAGGTTGGGGTCCAGTGTTGCACCCTTTCACCTATGTGAGATAATGAATAGGGGAATGGTGTTTCTCCTTTGACTCTGACTCGTTGTTGAATATAGTGCTCGATATGCCATGCACTGGCAATTTTACTCGTAAGTCCTTAAGGACAGGTCTTATAACTACGAGGGTGGGATGACTCGAACCACGGTGTTCGGAGGAACATGTCTGTATGGTAGGGTACGAGAATTAAACAATTGTCCTTTGCGGTTGGTGATGATGATAATGTTTGGTTAACTTTGTTTGCTATGATATAATAATTCCTTTTTAATGTTTTAAGTTATTTTGTTGATGGTTTTACTAGTAGCTTAGCCTTGTTTGTTATTGTTGTTTGTGTTGTGCAATGATTGTATGACTTTTTGGCTATACGAAAGCAAATGACATTGTAGATGTCCTTAATACAGTTTAGAGTCGAGAGAGGGCAGGGAAAGTATAGGTTTCTTTAAGTTATTTATTTAATATAAGTTTGAAAACATTGTAATTTGGATATTTTAATTAAAGAATTTTGATGATATTATTTTCTTTTTGCATATTAAAATGTTAGAATTTTTATTAATTATGTTTTCCGCATGGCTAAATATTCAAATATTTTGAACGCTTATCATAACTTGTGACATCTTGAAATGGGATGTTAAAAAAAGATTGCCTTTAGCTTGAGATTACCACCACAGAGGGCCAATAGAATAGACATGACGATGACCGCTAAGATTGTTTCTCAAAATGGTCTCCAATCACCTTTCTTCTGTTTTTCTTCTACATTTGGAGGTTTGCTTTTTTCTTTCTCTACTTCTTTGCATAAAAGAGGAAAAAACGAGTTTTCAAAATTTTAATGCGCTTTTGATATTACTGACTACTCTTATCCATCAATAATGACACATAATTTATTAACATATATTTTTGTTAATAGTTCATCCACCACAATCCATCAATAAATTCATTAATAATGTCTTATTATTGATAATCCGCCACTAATTTTATGTTTTTTAGTGTAAATTAATCCAAATTTACTAGGTCGAGGTAGCTTTGTTTTAAGACAAGTAAAATAAGCTCATTAGTCAAATTAAAAAACAAATCTATTTCTGCTCAAATATACACTAATATTAATATTTTTTATTTATTTTAACCAAGACTATGCTTTTTGATATTTCTTAATTTAGTTTTCTTTACCAATTTTTTTTATGATGGCAGAAATTCTAAATTAATTTTTCTCATGCATATAATTATTATTTTTTATATTGTTTCGCATCTTTTACTGCGTAGAACACATTACAAATATGAAAAAAGAAATAGTAACACATACCAAAATAAGATTAATTTAACATACAACAATTGTGTTTCATGATACAATGGTTGGAACCCTTCTTTCATTGCTGTAATAAAATATAATTCAATTTTTTTTAGAAGAATCAAAGTTGTCTTCTAAACAAGGGCTCAGCAACACATCACTTGGTGGGTGGAAAACCAAATATTGCGAGCTATGTATTATGTTAGGGATTCTTAGCCTGCACAAATCACAATTTTTGTGTATATAGTTAAGTGGATAATTAAAGAAAATTATAATAAAAACAAAATGAGTTTTAAAACAAGCTAGCACAATATAAGCACTATATGTCACACAATTCTACGACAAAATAATAATAATAATAGTAGTAGTAATAATAATAATAATAAATAATAATATATTAATATAATAATGACAAAAGAAAGCAGTTATTAGTAATATCTTTACTGGTAACTTTTATTTTTCCAATTAAAAGTAAATATCGTAGACCAATACTCATAATTTGATGTAATAATATATATCAATGATTTTCTTAAAATAATTATTTTCTGGTGAGAAGATGTATCTGAGCATGGACCCGAGATTTAGTTTCCACTATAAGAAGATAATATGATTATCATTAACGTGACATATTTTTAGTTCTTATTCCCATAAACAAAGATAATTAAACAAAAGGTTATATAATTCATTTTTCTTTTTTCCAAATATAGATATCAACATAGTTCTATATGTATCGAATTTTAGCATTATGTTATGACTATAAAGGAATAGACCACTGTGTTTAATCCTTTTCCTTAATGCAAGTTGTTTTTCGATAGTATTATATGAAAACATGAAAATATAAACACAAGAAACTGTGGAAGATGTTAAAAAAAAATGTTTTACAATACCTTTTTCAAATACTTCTTGTGAAGTTTTAGTGCAGCCATACAAGCTTTCTTTGCATCAAGGTTTCCATTCACATCATTCAATATCTGAGAAAATAAATTAGTTAGTAAAAGATAAGTTACTAACCAAATATGATACTAGAAACTATATTTGTCAAGGAGTATTGTAATAAAAAAAATTATTTTTTGACATATCTAAAATTTTTATATTCATTTGACATTATTTTTTTTCAATTTTTACTTTTTCTTTTTGAAAAAAATGTAAAAACTTATATTTTAAGACTATTTTATCTTTATACTATATGTTAAATAAATATAAAAATATATCATAATATCATTAAACATTCCAATATGAAAAAGTATTCAAAGAAAGATATTTTCTCTTTCCTACTCTCTTCTTATATTTATATGTATATAAAAAGGATTCTCTTTTTTTGTGGCATTTTTTTTTTTACTTTTATATTTCAAGTTACTATTTCATTGAAATTTAATTGATTTTTTAAATTTAACCGTTTCTTTTTAAATTTAAATAATTAAATAAATAAAAATTATGTACTAAATAAATAAAAATTATATAATTAAATTGTAAAAATGATTTATATTTATTTTCATAATATTATAATTTTATTATTGTTTGTTATTAGAAAAAAAAAGTAAATATACATGCGCTATGCACTAGTACTATGTAATTATTATTTCCATAATTTCAAGAAAAAGTATTCATGTAGATTTAAATATTTATCAACATCTTTTATATATATAAAATAAAACTTACAAATTTATAGAATATATATGTGATAAGAAGAATTATAAAAAAGAAAAAAAGAGTATGTAATAGGTGTATATAAAATAAGAGTGCCAAATATGTCTCATTTTAGTTTAGATTAAATTAAAAGTAAGTCAATTTAACTTGATTAACTTTTTTTTAGTTAGATTTCTTTTTAATCCAACTCAATTTATCACATATTGACAGGTTAATTCATTTAAACATATTTTACTATCAACTTGTTCAATATATTTATTTGTTGTATTAATACAGTAAAAGTGGACTCATTAAACTTACTAATTTATAATGGTACGTCACTTGTTTTACTAAATATCGCTCACAAACTTAAAATGATATTATGCTGAATCATTCAAACATTATTAAACTACACTCTATTATTAAAAATAAAAAATTAAATTATCAACCCACATAGTTAAAAATAATAAGTAATTAAATTAAAAAAAAATTATTTTAAGAATTGTTGGCAAATTACTAATTAACCCATTTCTTATAGAAGTCTAATTATTTAACTCACCCCTCAAACAAAATGAAAAAACTGTATTTTTTAACTTGACATGAGTGAAATCTATATAATTTATTTCAACAATAATAGTAAATGAAAGTATATGTGTATAATTAATGAGTAATTGAATTCAATGCAAAGTTAAGGTAAAGAAGTGTACCTTGACAACATCATCCAAACCTTTTGCTTGTTGTAATAATATTGCACTTTTTTCCTTCAAAACACTAGCAACAAGGAAAACAGATATGGGGAATGGAGGATCTTCTCCATTCTTTGCTCCATTTTTCATATTTTCTCTCTCATACTTCCCATAGTGACGTAATGACTTCATTCTTCCTTTAAATTCCTCAGATTTATCATCAGCCTCCTCATACATCCAAAACAAGTCAGGATCATATTCTAGTGCCCACATCATCTGTTTCATTCAAAATAACATTTGTTTTTGTTATTCTTTTACTACAATTATAGGTTACTATTCTCCATGCTTCAACAAATTAGAATTAGAAATAAAAAATAAAACAAACCTCCCAAAGGTACAATGAGTCACAAAAGGAGAATTCTCTTCTAAATAAAACCATTATCATCCGAAATGCAAATAGATAGTCACCTCCACCAATTTGTTCTGTACTCCATCAATAAAAATTATGTTACTTTTCTCAATGTTATGGAGACAAGATATTTACAACATATATAAATCTATTTGTTAAGTTAGTTTAGGCTATATAATGAGAAATGTGATGTTAACGTTTAGAAGTATCGATTAAAAATAAAGTCAATTTATAATATATAAATTGTTGTAAACTTTTTTTAAAAATCAATTTTGTGAGATTGAGTTAAATTTAAAATTTTACATTAAATATTTAAAAACATATTTAATTTAAAATTTAAAATATAATAAACTTAAGCAATTTTTTTATATATTATAAAATAGATAACATATTTTAAACTCGCTATTAAATAATAAACAACCCACCACTTATGGGTGACCTTGCACTGATTTCTCTTTTATTATTTTTAAAGAAATCTCACAAAAACTACATTATATATATAATTAGATTTTCTGCTCCATAAATAAAAATAGACAGAAGAAAAATACCTATATGTTGATGAAGTTTTGGATCAATTACTTGAGTGATTGTTGCCAAATTACTTAATTGTGCCTCCACCCCAACAGAGTTAGCAGTGCATCTAAAGTTTCCTCGCTAAAAAATATAAATAATGTCGATTATAAGAAATAAATACGTTGTTGAATATAATTATAATTGTACCTTATTAAATATTCTTTAAACATATTTTAATTTCATATATATGATTCTATATATATTCAAATCTTGGTTAGTAAATTTATTTTGCAACATGTAATAAAGGGCATGAAATTCATTAGTTTTGTAATAGATAGGATTGGAGTTTACCAATCTACGCATCAAACGTTCAAAGCACCAAAAAGCATCAGCTTCATCATTAAGAAGTATTATCATAGGAGAGCACAGGTCGCTCATTCCTGCAAGAATTGTAACCAAAATGTAAAAATTACATTAATTGTGAGTTATTGTGCTACATTTAGAGCTTGTTTGGTTTCAAGAATAATTATATTTTTTTATCTTTGCTCATTTATATTATTATATAAAGAGGATTTCCTTTTTTAGTATACACAATTTTTGTTTCTAATTTTATCTTTTAAGTATTTCTTTTAAATTAGAACAATTATTTTATTAATTTTATCTTTTAAGAGACTTGTTTTTAAATTTACTTTTTCTGTTCATTATACAAATCCTTAAAAACAACAATTAAAACAAAAAGGGATTTTTTAAGGTATCTATAAAAATAAGAAGTAAAAGACATCTCTCAAATCAAACAAACTTCTGTTTTGTACCATATTACAAAGAAAATACTTTAAAGAAATTAAGAGTTTATTTTCGCACCTTTTTTTTTTTCGCTAGAAGCTTATTGCCTTTTTTTTTAATTTTTTTTTTTTATTTTACCCTTTCTATGAGTCAAATTTGGTTTTATGCCCATAAACAAAAAAATATTTCTTTATTGTTTTGTATAAAGAAAAGAGACTACTATGATTTGAAGGGTAAACTCTCATTTTTAAAGTAAAAACATATAACACTCTCATCAAGTAAAAAGATACCACACTAAAACATGTCTTTATAGTTATGATTTAGGTCTTACATCCCATGGTCAGACATGAATTTGGCTATTATTTCAACTATGCTAAAAACCCAATTATAATAGTAGTAAACTAAAAAAAAACAAATACATCTTTGAGAAGTTCTCAAGCAAGAATCTTTAACTCAAGAAGTGAATAATATACAAACACACTACATCTAGTGTTCAAACTTTATTTATGAATCAATAATAAGATGCTCATTTGGTTAAGGTATTCATATATACTTGTCTAAACTAAGTACTAAAATTGTAAACTACAAGGTGAAGGTTAATGAATAGTTTTCTCTATATTAAGTTGAATGCGAAAAAAAAACTAAAGGATTTATAATAAATAACTACGAACTAAGATCAAAGTGAGTAAGGCGGTATACAATTATTTTTTAAGAGTGAACAACAAATTCAAATTGTTAAATAAATTATCTAAATTCATAAACTTTAAACCTAATTAAATAGATTTGTCTCAAATTCAAATTCATATTTTGGATTTTAAGTTCAATACATTTAGCTAGATTTAAATAGGATATAAATTGGATAATGTTTTGGATTTTGAAAGTTCAAAATAATGTATGTCTAGATTATTTTAAGTTATGAAATATTAGATCAAGTCATACCAAAGAAAGTTAAAATTGGGTCAAGTTCATGCAAGATCGGGTTGGGACGACTTGAGTCAGAGTCAAATCAAATTGAGTTGAGTTTAATTAAATCGAGTTATTTGAATCTAAGTTGAGCTAAATAAACCAAGTTTAGGTCAAATTGAGTTGATTTGAATATAGGTTAACAAAGTCAACCCAAGCACATATTGAGATGAATCATGGTGAATGTACATTAAGTCGTGTTGAGGAGAGTCCAAGTTCATATATTCCTAACCAACCCGCGTTTAGCTGAGTTGATCTAAGACAAGATAGGTCTTAATTTTTATCAAGACCAACACAAACCTTATCAAGACTAGGTTGAGCTTCGCCTATTCAAGATTGGGTAAAGTTAGGTGCAACTCAACCTAAGTCGATCAAAACCTAAGTCAATCCTAGTTAGCCCAAGCATAGGTCAAGGCAAGTCAACCCCTCAAGACTAGGTCGGCCTTAGCCACATCCAAACCACGTCAAGATAAGTCTGACCAAAACCAAGTCGAGTTGATTCAGGCTTGGCCTAGGTCAAGTCGAGTTAGGCTTGGACCAAGTCAAGTCAAGTTAGGTTAGACTTAGATTGAGTTAAGTTAATCTAGGTTCCGATTGAGTTGAGTTGGGCAAGACCAGGTTGAGTTGAATTGATATAGGCCTAGGTTAAGTAAACTTGAACCAAAATAAATTCAAGTTAGCTTAGGTCGACTATTGTTGGGTCGGGCCATTATAGTTGAGTTAACCTGAGCCTAGGTCTTAGTCGATTTAAGACAACTTGAATTATAGTAAAGCTAATTGCCTAGGATGAGGTCAACCAAGTCGGTCTAGGCAAGTTCAAGACGCGTCGCAAGATCTAGGGTCAACTAGAGTTATCCTAGTACTGAGTCTAATTGAGTTAGCCCATTTCTAAGTATAGCCAAGTCAGCCTAAGCATATGTCTATTCAAGTTGGTTCGTTCCTATGTTAAGTCGAGTCGAGTTGGGTTCTTGTCGAGCTGAGTCAATCTCAGGTTGAGATCGAGCAGAGTCAACCTAGATTGAGGTCGATTTGATCCCACATCGAGCCAAGTTGACTCGTGTCCCGGTTGGGCTTGGCTTATGGTGAGTTCATTCAAGGGCTTTCTTTGTCGAGATGCCACATCTTCTTCTTTTCCGGGCTCAGACGCAAACCACTCATGAGAATCTGAAGAATGAGAGCCTTATTTTGAGATTCTCAACAATGATATCAACAACAAGCTACCATTTCTATGATATGTATGGATTTCGTATATCGAGAACCAATCCGAACATTAGATTAAGTTAGGTTTGGTTTAGAGTAAGTTAAAACAAGCGAAGTTTAATTTGGAATGGATTAGATTAGGTTGAACTAAGTCAAATTGAACCTGTGTTAAGCCAATACATTATGTTTGCATCATATTGAAACCATGTGAAACTAAATTGAATTAATTCTCAGCATAAGGTTGATTAGATCGATTCCATGTAAAAGTTAATCTAATTTACAAATAGATTTAACCTTGGTTTATTCTAATTTAAATTAGATTGAAGAAATCCAAATCAATGTGATCTAGTTAAAATTGATCTATATTTTAAATTCAATCTATTTTATTGGATCCCGATTTTGGATCCAGATGGGATAGAAACTAAACTGGATTTAAAAAAATCTAATCCATAGTCACTCTCAATTATTATTATTATGTTATTTCAAAACATTGAATTCAATTATAAAACATAGTGTTTCTTTATAAAAAAAAAACGAGGTGTTTATTTTACCATACAATAATATATGGTTTGTTCATTTGTCTTTGTTTTTTAAGGTTGTGGGTGTTAAAGTTACATAGATTTATCCTTTATATTAAGGCAAATAAGATCTAAAAAGAAGAATTATAGATTCTATGTATATTGGTTAGCATCCAAATTTGGTAATGCGAAGTATTTAAGATTGAAATTTAAAAACTCACCTTGACCATAGCCAACATCTGAATCTATTTTAGCATAAACAGAGAGAATATCCCATAGTTTTGACAAGTTTTCTTTCTTTTCATAAAATACTAATGTTCTATCAGTGCGAACAACATCAAGACCTGAAACATGTGTTTGTGCAAGAATTAGGATAATTTTCATCGTAGTTTTAACAACATATAGTGCAATAATAGACCCAAAAGAAAAAGAAAAAATCACAAACCTATTTGATGAAGTGTTAACATCCATTGAATTATTCTCTTGTCTGTGATCTTTTCTAAGTAAGTTGGAATAGTAACATCTTGAAGAACAACTGGTCCATTCTCTGGATTATTTTCTAACAAAACCATTGGATCTAAACATTGTGTACCATCTTCAGTAACTGCAGGTGCTGTGATAAATCTACCACTTCCTACAAGAGGAAACAATATACGACATTCTTCTTTCCATGTATTATAAAGATCCCTGAAAACATTATTATTAAAGTTAAACTACACAACTAATCATCCACTAAATTCAGAAAAAAATAAATATTCTTGTTATAATCATTAATCCATTTTTATTTTTAAGGGAAAACATGGTAGTAAAGATAGTTAAAATGCTTTTCATGGTTCATGTAAAATGTTGTAACTAAAAAGATATCTTGAAACTGAGAATGTTTACCTTCGACGTTGTCTTATTTCATCTCTTTCCTGAAATGTACTCTTGGGATCATAGCAACCAAGTAGAAATTCCCAAACTTCTCCCCTAATTGATGGATGGATTCCCTGATTTTAAAATTTTAGTAAAGTTATGTTTTTGAGATTCCTTATTACATATATTAACTTGCATATAACAAGCTACATTTATTTTAAATATCTTGATTAAAAGAAAAGTCGCAAAGTGATTTTAAATCATTGAAATCTCTTGCATTATAATGGTAATAAAATCTCATGGTGTTCCAAGAAAATCAAAGTATTCCGAAAACATTAGTTATTAATTTTATTTGCAAGACAATATTGCATCAAATTTCACATGATCAAGTTTTCTAATGTGAAAACAAACCCTAAACCCTAAAAAAAATGTGAAAGAAAGAAAAAATATGAATTACCCCTCTGTGGATTCGACCTAGAGTCTTGCCTATATCTAGATACCCTTCTGGAGAAAACGCAGCATGCCATTTTCTTGCACTTAATGTTTTGCCAGCCTGAAAATCACATTACAAGAAGCTTAATTCAAAACATGTGATGTTAATGCTGCACGACTAAAAAGATAACAATATAAACTCATTAATTACTTCTTAATTAAAAGCGTATAACTTTTATAATATAATAATACAAATTGTTTAATTATAATACTTAGATATTTTCATGATCCATCATAATCACCCAGAGTAATGTTATTAATACTTATTTTCTTGAAGTTAAGTATGTAGAGAATCAAACCAAAGATACCCAAAAACTATCCTAACAGTAATTAACAATTACAACATTGCCTTTTGTTTTATGAAAATATAGTACCATCATTATGGCACCCACCATTAACCTTTCTATCAAGGCCAATTAGTCCATTTTAGACATATTTATATACACATTTCGAATCACCCGTTTGCATAAAAGTTTCACAAAGTTAACTAACTTTTCAAATAATGGCTCAAAGAATTCACCATAGCATCAACAAAACTACTTAAAACATTCTTAAATAACCAATGCATTGACACAGTTATTGATAACATTGGTGGCATAAGATTAACATAGTTTTTTTTTTTTAATGCTGAAATGAAAGAGAAAAAGAAGATACCTTGATCCTAAATTTAGACTTTGGAACATCGGTGCATTCAGGACGAGTTTCATAAAACGAATCAGCGGGAGCTCCAGGATCTCTCCACATCCCAAAAATCAAAAGTGTTCTTAGAAAAAATGAATGCAAAAACAATGATAATGATTCCTAACCAGGAGTTGGACCCCTTTGAAATGATATGGCAAACCCAAGAAATTAATCTTCAATGAAGAATTCCAAGGGGATCCAACCAAGGTTCAATGAGTAGGGCAAAGTTCTAAAGCCAAATACTACAAAAAAAAATTCAAAATCTTTTTATTCTTTTTTAGTATTTGTGGTTTTGTGGGGTTAGCAAATGGTGATTGTGTTTGATGAAGGAAACTCTCCCAATACCATGTCAAAAATCATTCACAACCTCACAAACTCTAACATTCACCGTTTAATGCGTAAATTTACACAAACCATTTTGTTTCTATTTTTCTATCTCTCTCCTCTCATTATTTATTTAAATTATTTTATTTTTATGTGTACGTGTTTCATATGATTCCTTGAAATTAGTCGTGATCCATGCTCACGTATCTTATGGGAAAAATACTCTTTCATATTACTTAACTAAGTGAGATAATAGAAAATGTTAAATCACTCATGGAATTTTACTATAAAAAAAATGGAAAACGTTTGTTCAATAACGTTTTTTTGACAATAGCTTTGACAACGCCAGGTGACGCTGTCTCATTGGCTGATAAATTGAAAATTGAAAACATTTTTATTTACTTTAGTAAGGACATTTTGGGAAGATGGAAATGGGTATAGTGTTGGCGCTCTCTACAGAAATTGATTTCGTCTATGAGAAATTGGCAGTTCTCTCGTCTCTCAACTGAACCAAAAACGTGCAACCAA
Source organism: Vigna mungo (assembly GCA_036885675.1). Classification (NCBI taxonomy): domain Eukaryota; kingdom Viridiplantae; phylum Streptophyta; class Magnoliopsida; order Fabales; family Fabaceae; genus Vigna; species Vigna mungo. Next base: position 18,944,152 of record CP144694.1, read on the forward strand.
AAATCGCAACCGTTCTCTCATCTCTCAACAGAACCAAAAACATGCAACCAAAAATCCGCTCGCGAAACCATTCTGTCATCTCTCATCTCTCATCGCGAAACCATTGAAGGCTGGATTTTTGGGCAAATGGTGAGTTTTGGCCGACCGTCGAACGAAGACGTTTCGACCGGAGAGGTGTTTTTGTTTTCGTCATTCTTCGTTTAGTTGTTTGTTTCGTTGCGTTTATTGTGCGTTTGATTTTCGTTTAGGTCTTGTGTTGAAAACTCTGAAAGGTTTCGTTTATTCGCTGTTGACGTGCTGGAGTTGGTTAGTGGGTGGTTGCTTTTTATCGGAAGTTGAAGGTCCGAAGAAGCGCAGTCTAGGGCAAAGGTGTGGACAATGTTCCTTTTTAAGAAATTTGTTCTCTGAAGCATTATATTGTTTGTAGAAATGGTACTGTGTTTGGGTGCCGGAAATTCTGAAAAAGCCAACTCTTTTGAGAAAGGGCATGGAAAAATTGTGGTGCGTGGTACTCTGTTTGTGAAGTGTTTGATTGTGTTTCAAATTGCATTGTTGTTAGATGTGTTCTTGACTTGGTTTTTTTCATCAATTGTTGTCTATAGTAAATTGAATTGTTGTTGTTAGATGTGTTCTTGACTTCCTTTTAATATTTTCCTTTTAATACATGTCCCTTTCAGTGTCTTTTTAAAGAAGTTAACTTTTTGTCTTGAAGCTAATTCAATTCAGTTTGTGCTATAATATTTAAGACTTATACTTTGTTTTTTGATGAAGTGCATTGAACTTAATATTATCTCCTTTCGTAATGTATGATAGGTTAAGATTTCTTTTGAGGGTACAACTGAAAATGGTACCATGCAAAAGCAATGTAAGTAGTATTTGAAATTTTGTGCTTTGTTAGTTGTTTTTGAGCATTGATTTATGAATAGATTGTGATAAATTTGAAATGTTGAACAGTGGCGCATCAGGGCTTGGATGGATGCCTCAGACATTATCGAAATGAACTCCAAATTGAAATTGACACATCAAAACCGCATATTCAAAACTCCATTTAAGATTTGTTTGAGAATTCATGATTCTATACAGTTGAACCTTAACTTGTTAAAACTCCTGGTCCGTAGATGGATTCCCCAACATCAATCCTTTTTCGTTAGGCAGCAAATGGTTCCTTTTCACGTGCAGGATGTGGTGATGAGTTTAGGGTTTGGGGCCGGTGGAGTGGAGGTACCTTCAGATGATTCAATTGTGGGTAAAGTAGGTTTACATATTTCTGATTGTAGAAATACATCATTGACAGACCTACTGCAGGTGTTTAATGTGCTTGTACATAATGATGATGTTGATGTGGATGATGTTTGTCGATTGTACATATTAATTTGTTTAGTGGTTATCTTTTTTCCTAGGAAGACAAAGCATGCTTCTAACATGCCTTGTTTAGTTCTAGATTAGTTAGATAATTTGTGTAATTATGACTGGAGTAGATCCTTCCATACATACATTGTAAACAGTCTGAATAGATGTAACAAGAAAATCCTGACCGGAAAAATAAAAGAGTCTTTGAGCATAAGTGGGTGTGCGGTTGTTTTACAGGTATGAGTAAATATCAATTACTTGTTTGAGATTGGTAAAGTTGATTGTTAAAACTTTATCTAATGGTATTAATACTTTGGATGTAGTTATGGGCGTATGAACGCCTTGGTTTGTATGCTCATTCTTCTCACAGGGTATTCCCGCGCATTCTGCGGTTTCATTCGTTGGATTATGACATTAAACAAATTGATGCTTTGTTAAAGAAAGGCGAGATCAATAATTTTTTGGACATGTTTTTGTTAATTTTGTGATGTATTGAGTAGTGATTTCCTTGATGTAACTATTTTCCAATGTTATAGGTACATTTTTGATTGGTACCTTTCATCGGAAGATCGTATAAATCCAATTATCCGCACAACATTAAATTTGGATGTGAGTGGAAGGGGTGAAGGTAGCATCCCTGAAGGAGAAGCAGTGGAAAAAGGAAGGAGATGGAAGTTCCAAGGGTTCCACGTTAGCAGGTCTAGACACAATCAGAATGAATAACCTAAGAATAAGAACTATAAGGAAAGAACTAGCTGCTGTGAGGAAGGAGCTGCAGGATCTTAGAAAGTTGAGAAACTTTGGATATGTTGATAAGCAAGGGGTTGAGGGTGAGGGGAAGGAAGATTGTGTACCTGAAGATCCTGCAGGTGAAACACTTAAGACCTGGGTCTTTTGCCCTTATCCTTTTATTCTATTATTCTTTTAGTATTATTTCCCTGTGAGTAAAAATGGCCTGTGTTTTCAGTAGCAGATGAAGATTGTGCACCTGTAGAAGTTTCAGGTGAAGCTGCTGATCAAGTTTTTGGTGAAGCAAACGTAGCAACTGGTGATGAAGCTGCAGGTGAAGCAAGTGAGGCAGCTGCAGCTGAAGTAGCCGGTATTGAAGGACCTACAAATGAAGAAGCTGCAGATGAAGGTCCTGCAAATGAAGGACCTAAACTTGGTGCAGATGAGGCTGCCCATGAACTTGGTGAAGAGGCTGCCCATGAAGAAGAGGCTGCCCATGAAGCTTCTGATGCACATGATGAAGGTGAAGCTGACGCAGATGCGGATGGTTCAGCTAGTGCTTCAGGTCCTATCATTGACATAGGTGATGATGAAGACGGTGGTGAAGTTGAACCCAATGTAGTAGTCCCTTTGCCTACCTATAATGGTGATCCAAGAACAACGGTTAACTCTGATACATTGTACAATACGATGACCCGAAGAGACGTTGAAGTTAGGTGAGTGCAATTTTGATGCTAATAAATCGGATTTTGTACCAAAAGTCCATCATGGATACCCAGTCTTGGTTGAATAACTCCCCAGGTTGTTAGGAGCTTATTGAGTTCGTTTATGACTGCTTAACCAAGTTTGGCAAGATTTGAATTACTTGTTAATTTTAATACTGATGAATGATATTAGTACATAATAAATGATTTTTAATATTTCAGGTATGTGTCCGAAATAATGGGTCAATTGTTGACCACAGCTGAATGTCACAGTTTAGGGCGTCGAGAATGTGTTGACAATATGGTAACTATACATTTGATTTAAAATAATGTATTAATTACATTTTGTAACGTCAAAAAGTTGATTTTGAAGTTGTTAATTTTTTTGTAGACATTAATGTTTGCAGCAACAGTATTTATGTATTTTGAGAAAAGATCCTCTGGAGTCATAAAGAGGATTGTATTCAGTCCAAATTTTGCGGTAAAAGCTAGTCGTTTGGTAATTAATTTCGATGGTATAATTTCATATTGACACTGTTGTTCAATGATGTTTTTTTTTGTACTAATCGAAGACACATGCACTGAGCGACTATAAGAGAAAAGCATGCAATCAACATGTGTGGCAACTTGATGATTACCAAACATTTTTCCGGAACGAACTGGTAAAAATGGAAGACTTATTGACTGTTGATTGGGTGAGTAAAGTGTTAGTTGAAATATTACGTACTTGTTTATGTAGGTGGTTGTCACTATATTTACATACTTGAACCATTTTGTAGGTGTTCATCCCAGTTGTTAGCAGTGAGCATTGGTGGTGTTATGTACTTAAGGTTTGCACCTTCCAACTTTTCGTCATTGACTCACCGGAAAAGGGTATCAAAGGACGTTGTTGGATTGATAGAACAATTGTAAGTTTTTGAGTGGTTGCAGTTTATTGTGTTAAAAAAATGGTTTGACTTAAAATGTGAATACACTTTAATTAAGAGGTAATTATATTTGTACAATACAGGCTCAAAAGATTCAACGGCTTTGGGGTCTGTTGACGAATCCACTTGAAGATTCAAAGTGTCCATTATTAGTACAACAAGCTAAAATCCCAGTGCAACCAAACACGTAAATATATATTCTAATTCTCATTTGTTGAAGTATTCGTATATTAGTGAAGTCTTAAAATATTGATATTTGTTGAAATATTGTTGTTTATATTAGTAACGTGTTGAAGGTTTTGATTTTGTTGTAACAGTTATGATTGTGGTGTAATCGTGTTGAAAGCTATTGAAATATGGGATGGAGAGGATAAATATGATGGAAAGAGCATGCTTGACTACACAAATGTAGGTCCAATAATGAATTTGTATATATGTCACCCTCTTTGTCACCACTTTTAATTTAAATTACAAACTGATGTTTTCAAGAGAAGTTGGCTGGTTTGAGGCAGAAGTTTATATGAGACTGGATAATGGATGAGGACAACGTAATAAGAATTCAAGCGCTTCAACAGCTTGGATTGATATAGCACTTGGAATAAACACTTGTTTTGGTTGACCAAGTCATTTAGTTTGAAAACATTAGACTTTGATTAGAATACTGGCAAATTGTAAATTATGTAGAACGTATGCAACTTTTGTGTTATTTAATAAGTATTGTTCAAATTTATTTTTTTTCCCTGAATTCGAAGAATATATATACTGAATTGTCCAGGAGTGTGTTTTTAGTGCTTTTTGAAGAGCTTAACCAAATTGGACATTATTGTAGTTGTGAATAAGAACTACTTTAAAGTTAGTTGAGTGGTGGAGTTTTGGCAATTAACTGGTTAGAAATTAAATAAATGATAATTTGCACCAAAAGTCCAGACGTGCTACCCATTAATGGGTGAACAACTCCCTAGTCTGTTGGGGAGTGTGTTTTTAGTGATAGAAATAGTGGTTAACCAAATTGGGCATTGTTGTAGGTTTGAATAAGAACTAGTTTCAGGTTAGTTGAGTGGTCTATTGATGCTAACTGGTTAGAAATGAAAAAAAGGTAATTTGTACCAAAAGTCCAGACCTGCTACCCATTAATGGGTGAACAACTCCCCAGTCTCTTGGGGAGTGTGTTTTTAGTGATAGAAATAGTGGTTAACCAAATTGGGCATTGTTGTAGGTTTGAATAAGAACTACTTTCAAGTTAGTTGAGTGGTCTATTGATGCTAACTGGTTCGAAATGAAAAAAATGGTAATTTGTACAAAAATGTAGTTGTTCAGCCAGGAGTTTTAATACAAAATTCAGTTTTTTTCATTTCTAAGTTATTACCAATATAATAACACTCAAGTAACTGGAAACTACTTGTTCTGCACAATTTCAACCATGCCCAATTTGGTCAAGCAATTCAACAAGCACTCCAAACACACTCATGCACCCACTAGGGAGTTGTTTAGCCAGGACTGGGTAGCAGTCATGGAGTTTTAGTACAAAATTCACGTTTTTTAATTTCGAACCTGCTAGCATCAACAGACAAGCACTCCAAACCCACTCCTGGACCCATTAGGAGTTGTTCAGCCAGGACTGGGTAGCCGTCATGGAGTTTTGGTACAAAATTTAGTTTTTTTAATTTCTAACCTGTTAGCATCAACAGACAAGCACTCCAAATAAACTCCTCCACCCACTCGGGAGTTGTTCAGCCGGGACTGGGTAGCAGTGATGGAGTTATGGTACAAAATTCAGTTTTTTTAATTTCTAAGTTATTACCAATATAATAGCACTCAAATAACTGGAAACTACTTGTTCTGCACAATTTCAACCATGCCCAATTTGGTAAAGCAATTCAACAAGCACTCCAAACACACTCTTGCACCCACTAGGGAGTTGTTCAGTCAGGACTGGGTAGCAGTCATGGAGTTTTGGTACAAAATTAAGTTTTTTTAATTTCTAAGTTATTACCAATATAATAGCACTCAAATAGCTGGAAACTACTTGTTCTGCACAATTTCAACCATGCCCAATTTGGTCAAGCAATTCAACAAGCACTCCAAACACACTCATGCACCCACTGGGGAGTTGTTCAGCCAGGACCTGCTAGCAGTCATGGAGTTTTGGTACAAAATTCACTTTTTTTAATTTCTAACCTGTTAGCATCAACAGACAAGAACTCCAAACGCACTCCTGGACCCACTAGGGAGTTGTTCAGCCAGGTCTAGGTAGCCGTCAAGGAGTTTTGGTACAAAATTTAGTTTTTTTAATTTCTAACCTGTTAGCATCAACAGACAAGCACTCCAAACACACTCCTGCACCAACTGGGGAGTTGTTTAGCCGTGACTGGGTTGCAGTGATGGAGTTCTGCTATAAAATTTAGTTTTTTTTAATTTCTAAGTTATTACCAATATAATAGTAGTCAAATAACTGGAAAAAACTTGTTCTGCACAATTTCAACAGTAACCAATTTGGTCAAGCAATTCAACAAGCACTCCAAACCCATTCCTGGACCCACTGGGGGAGTTGTTCAGCCAGGACTGGGTAGCCGTCATGGAGTTTTGGTACAAAATTCAGTTTTTTTAATTTCTAACCTGTTAGCATCAACAGACAAGCACTCCAAACACACTCCTGCACCGACTAGGGAATTGTTCAGCCAGGACTGGGTAGCTGTCATGGGGTTTTGGTACAAAATTCAGTTTTTTTAATTTCTAAGTTATTACCAATATAATAGCACTCAAATAACTGGAAACTACTTGTTCTGCACAATTTCCACCATGCCCATTTTGGTCAAGCAATTCAACAAGCACTCCAAACACACTCCTGCACCCACTCTGGAGTTTTTCTGCCAGGACTGGGTACCCGTCATGGAGTTTTGGTACAAAATTTAGTTTTTTTAATTTCTAACATGTTAGTATCAACAGACAAGCACTCCAAACACACTCCTGCACCCACTGGGGAGTTGTTCAGCCAGAACTGGGTAGCAGTCATGGAGTTTTGGTACAAAATTCAGTTTTTTTAATTTCTAAGTTATTACCAATATAATAGCACTCAAATAACTGGAAACTACTTTTTCTGCACAATTTCAACCATGCCCACTTTGGTCAAGCAATTGAACAAGCACTCCAAACACACTCTTGCACCCACTCGGGAGTTGTTCAGCCAGGACTGGGTATCCATCATTGAGTTTTGGTACAAAATTTAGTTTTTTTAATTTCTAACATGTTAGTATCAACAGACAAGCACTCCAAACACACTCCTGCACCCACTGGAGAGTTGTTCAGCCAGAACTGGGTAGCAGTCATGGAGGTTTGGTACAAAATTCAGTTTTTTTTAATTTCTAAGTTATTACCAATATAATAGCACTCAAATAACTGGAAACTACTTGTTCTGCACAATTTCAACCATGCCCAATTTGGTCAAGCAATTCAGCAAGCACTCCAAACACACTCTTGCACCCACTAGGGAGTTGTTTAGCCAGGACTGGGTAGCAGTCATGGAGTTTTGGTACAAAATTCACGTTTTTTAATATCTAACCTGCTAGCATCAACAGACAAGCACTCCAAACCCACTCCTGCAGACTGGGGGTTGTTCAGCCAGGATTGGGTAGCCGTCATGGAGTTTTGGTACAAAATTTAGTTTTTTAATTTCTAACCTTTTAGCATCAACAGACAAGCACTCCAAACACACTCCTGCACCCGCTAGGGAGTTGTTTAGCCGGGACTGGGTAGCAGTCATGGAGTTCTCCTACAAAATTTAGTTTTTTTAATTTCTAAGTTATTACCAATATAATCGCACTCAAATAACTGGAAACTACTTTTCTGCACAATTTCAACCATGCCCAATTTGGTCAAGCAATTCAACAAGCACTCCAAACACACTCCTGCACCCACTGGGGAGTTCGTCAACCAAGATTGGGGTAGCAGTCATGGAGTTTTGGTACAAAATTCAGTTTTTTTAATTTCTAAGTTATTACCATTATAATAGCACTAGAATAACTGAAAACTACTTTTTCTCCACAATTTCAGCCATGCCCAATTAGGTCAAGCAATTCAATAAGCACTCCAAACAAACTCCTGCACCACAGGGGAATTGTTCAGCCAGGACTGGGTAGTAGTCATGGAGTTTTGGTACAAAATTCAGTTTTTTAATTTCTAAGTTATTACCATTATAATAGCACTAGAATAACTGGAAACTACTTTTTCTCCACAATTTCAGCCATGCCAATTTTGGTCAAGCAATTCAATAAGCACTCCAAACAAACTCGTGCACCCACTGGGGAATTGTTCAGCCAGGACTGGGTAGCAGTCATGGAGTTTTGGTACACAATTTAGTTTTTTTAATTTCTAAGTTTTTACCAATATAATAGCACTCAAATAACTGGAAACTACTTGTTCTGCACAATTTCAACCATGCCCAATTTGGTCAAGCAATTCAACAAGCACTCCAAACACACTTCTGCACCCACTGGGGAGTTGTTCAGCCAGGACTGGGTTGCAGTCATGGACTTTTGGTACAAAATTCACTTTTTTTAATTTTTAAACTGTTAGCATCAACAGACAAGCACTTTAAACCCATTCCTGGACCCACTGGGGAGTTCTTCAGCCAGGTCTGGGTTGCCGTCATGGAGTTTTGGTACAAAATTCAGTTTTTTTAATTTCTAACCTCTTAGCATCAATAGACAAGCACTCCAAACACACTCCTGCACCGACTGGGGAATTGTTCAGCAGGGACTGGGTAGCAGTCATGGGGTTTTGGTACAAATTTAAGTTTTTTTAATTTCTAAGTTATTACCCATATAATAGCACTCAAATAACTGGAAACTACTTGTTCTGCGCAATTTCAACCATGCCCAATTTGGTCAAGCAATTCAACAAGCACTCCAAACATACTCCTGCACCCACTACGGAGTTGTTCAGCCAGGACTTGGTAGCAGTCATGGAGTTTTTGTACAAAATTCACTTTTTTTAATTTCTAACCTGTTAGCATCAACAGACAAACACTCCAAACAAACTTCTGCACCCACTGGGGAATTGTTCAGCCAGGACTGGGTAGCAGTCATGGAGTTTTGGTACAAAATTCAGTTTTTTTAGTTTCTAACCTGTTAGCATCAACAGACAGGCACTCCAAACCCCCTCCTGGAGCCACTGGGAAATTGTTCAGCCAGGACTGGGTAGCCGTCATGGAGTTTTGGTACAAAATTTAGTTTTTTTAATTTCTAACCTGTTAGCATCAACAGACAAGCACTCCAAACACACTCTTGCACCCACTAGGGAGTTGTTCAGTCAGGACTGGGTAGCAGTCATGGAGTTTTGGTACAAAATTAAGTTTTTTTAATTTCTAAGTTATTACCAATATAATAGCAGTCAAATAACTTGAAACTACTTGTTCTGCACAATTTCAACCCTGCCCAATTTGGTCAAGCAATTCAACAAGCACTCCAAACACACTCCTGCATCCACTAGGGAGTTGTTCAGCCAGTACTCGGTAGCCGTCATGGAGTTTTGGTACAAAATTCACTTTTTTATAATTTCTAACCTGTTAGCATCAACAGACAAGCACTTCAAACACACTCCTGCAGCCACTAGAGAGTTGTTCAGCCAGAACTGGGTTGCAGTCATGGAGTTTTGGTACAAAATTCAGTTTTTTTAATTTCTAAGTTATTACCAATATAATAGCACTCAAATAATTGGAAACTACTTTTTCTGCACAATTTCAACCATGCCCAATTTGGTCAAGCAATTCAATAAGCACTCCAAACAAAATCGTGCACCCACTGGGAATTGTTCAGCCAGGACTGGGTCGCAGTCATGGAGTTTCGGTACACAATTTAGTTTTTTTAATTTCTAACCTGTTAGCATCAACAGACAAGCACTCCGAACCCAGTGCTGGAGCCACTGGGGAGTTGTTCAGCCAGGACTGGGTAGCCGTCATGGAGTTTTGGTCCAAAATTTAGTTTTTTTAATTTCTAACCTGTTAGCAGTAACAGACAAGCATTCCAAACACACTCCAGCACCCACTAGGGAGTTGTTCAGTCAGGACTGGGTAGCAGTGATGGAGTTTTGGTACAAAATTTACAATTTTTAATTTCTAACCTGTTGGCATCAACAGACAAGAACTCTAAACCCACTCCTGGACCCATTGGGAAGTTGTTCAGCCAGGATTGGGTAGCAGTGATGGAGTTTTCGTACAAAATTTAGTTTTTTTAATTTCTAACCTGTTTGCGTCAACAGACAAGCAATCCAAACACACTCATGCACCCACTGGGTAGTTGTTTAGCCGGGACTGGGTAGCAATGATGGAGTTCTGGTACAAAATTCAGTTTTTTTAATTTCTAAGTTATTACCAATATAATAGCACTCAAATAACTGGAAACTACTTGTTCTGCAAAATTTCAACCATCCCCACTTTGGTCAAGCAATTCAACAGGCACTCCAAACACACTTCTGCACCCACTGGGGAGTTGTTTAGCCAGGACTGGGTTGCAGTCATGGAGTTTTGGTACAAAATTCACTTTTTTTAATTTTTAACCTGTTAGCATCAACAGACAAGCACTTCAAACAAACTCCTGCACCCACTGGGGAATTGTTCAGCCAGAACAGGGTAGCAGTCATGGAGTTTTGGTACAAAATTCAGTTTTTTTAGTTTCTAACCTGTTAGCATCAACAGACAAGTACTCCAAACCCCCTCCTGGAGCCACTGGGGAATTGTTCAGCCAGGACTGGGTAGCCGTCTTGGAATTTTGGTACAAAATTTAGTTTTTTTAATTTCTAACCTGTTAGCATCAACAGACAAGCACTCCAAACACACTCTTGCACCCACTAGGGAGTTGTTCAGTCAGGACTGGGTAGCAGTCATGGAGTTTTGGTCCAAAATTCAGTTTTTTTAATTTCGAAGTTATTACCAATATAATAACACTCAAATAACTGGAAACTACTTGTTCTGCACAATTTCAACCACGCCCAATTTGGTCAAGCAATTCAACAAGCACTCCAAACACACTCCTGCACCCACTGCGGAGTTGTTCAGCCAGGACTGGGTAGCAATCATGGAGTTTTGGTACAAAATTAACTTTTTTTAATTTATAACCTGTTAGCATCAACAGACAAGCACTCCAAACCCACTCCTGCACCCACTCGGGTGTTGTTCAGCCAGAACTGGGTAGCAGTCATGGAGTTTTGGTACAAAATTCAGTTTTTTTAATTTCTAAGTTATTACCAATATAATAGCACTCAAATAACTGGAAACTACTTGTTCTGCACAATTTCAACCATGCCCAATTTGCTCAAGCAATTCAGCAAGCACTCCAAACACACTCTTGCACCCCCTAGGGAGTTGTTTAGCCAGGACTGGGTAGCAGTCATGGAATTTTGGTACAAAATTCACGTTTTTTAATTTCTAACCTGCTAGCATCAACAGAAGAGCACTTCAAACCCACTCTTGCACACTGGGAGTTGTTCAGCCAGGAGTGGGTAGCCGTCATGGAGTTTTGGTGCAAAATTTAGTTTTTTAATTTCTAACCTGTTAGCATCAACAGACAAGCACTCCAAACACACTCTTGCACCCACTGGGGAGTTCTTCAGCCAAGAATTGGTAGCAGTCGTGGAGTTTTGGTACAAAATTCAGTTTTTTTAATTTCTAAGTTATTACCAATATAATAGCACTTAAATAACTGGAAACTACTTTTTCTGCACAATTTCAACCATGCCCAATTTGGTCAAGCAATTCAACAAGCACTCCAAACGCACTCCTGCACCCACTGGGGAGTTGTTCAGCCAGGACTGGGTACCAGTCATGGAGTTTTGGTACAAAATTCACTTTTTTTAATTTCTAACCTGTTAGCATCAACAGACAAGCACTCCAAACCCATTCCTGGACCCACTGGGAGTTGTTCAGCCAGGTCTGGGTAGCCGTCATGGAGTTTTGGTACAAAATTCACTTTTTTTTTTTTAATTTCTAACCTGTTAGCATTAAAAGACAAGCACTCCAAACACACTCCTGCACCCACTAGAGAGTTGTTCACCCAGAACTGGGTAGCAGTCATGGAGTTTTGGTACAAAATTCAGTTTTTTTTATTTCTAAGTTATTACCAATATAATAGCACTCAAATAACTGGAAACTACTTTTTCTGCACAATTTCAGCCATGCCCAATTTGGTCAAGCAATTCAATAAGCACTCCAAACACACTCATGCATCCACTGGGGAGTTGTTCAGCCAGTACTGGGTAGCCGTCATGGAGTTTTGGTACAAAATTCACTTTTTTTTTTTAATTTCTAACCTGTTAGCATCAACAGACAAGCACTCCAAACACACTCCTGCACCCACTGGGAAGTTGTTCAGCCAGAACTGGGTACCAGTCATGGAGTTTTAGTACAAAATTCAGTTTTTTTAATTTCTAAGTTATTACCAATATAATAACACTCAAATAACTGGAACCTACTTGTTCTGCACAATTTCAACCATGCCCAATTTGGTCAAGCAATTCAGCAAGCACTCCCAACACACTCTTGCAACCACTAGGGAGTTGTTTAGCCGGGACTGGGTAGCAGTCACGGAGTTTTGGTACAAAATTCACATTTTTTAATTTCTAACCTGCTAGCATCAACAGACAAGCAATCCAAACCCACTCCTGCACACTGGGAGTTGTTCAGCCAGGACTGGGTAGCCGTCATGGAGTTTTGGTGCACAATTTAGTTTTTTAATTTCTAACCTGTTAGCATCAACAGACAAGCACTCCAAACACACTCCTGCACCCCCTGGGGAGTTCTTCAGCCAAGACTGGGTAGCAGTCATGGAGTTTTGGAACAAAATTCAGTTTTTTTAATTTCTAAGTTATTACCAATATAATAGCACTCAAATAACTGGAAACTACTTTTTCTGCACAATTTCAACCATGCCCAATTTGATCAAGCAATTCAATAAGCACTCCAAACAAAGTCCTGCACCCACTCGGGAGTTGTTCAGGCAGAACTGGGTAGCAGTCATGCAGTTTTGGTACAAAATTCAGTTTTTTTAATTTCTAAGTTATTACGAATATAATAACACTCAAATAACTGGAAACTACTTGTTCTGCACAATTTCAACCATGCCATATTCGGTCAAGCAATTCAACTAGTACTCCAAACACACTCCTGAAACCATTGGGGAGTTGTTCAGCCAGTACTGGATAGCCGTCATGGAGTTTTGGTACAAAATTCACTTTTTTTTTAATTTCTAACCTGTTAGCATCAAAAGACAAGCACTCCAAACACACTCTTGCACCCACTGGAGAGTTGTTCAGCCAGAACTGGGTAGCAGTCATGGAGTTTTGGTACAAAATTACGTTTTTTTTATTTCTAAGTTATTACCAATATAATAGCACTCAAATAACTGGAAACTACTTTTTCTGCACAATTTCAACCGTGCCCAATTTGGTCAAGCAATTCAATAAGCACTCCAAACACACTCATGCATCCACTGGGGAGTTGTTCAGCCAGTACTGGGTAGCCGTCATGGAGTTTTGGTACAAAATTCACTTTTTTTTAATTTCTAACCTGTTAGCATCAACAGACAAGCACTTCAAACCCACTCCTGCACCCACTCAGGAGTTGTTTAGCCAGAACTGGGTAGAAGTCATGGAGTTTTAGTACAAAATTCAGTTTTTTTAATTTCTATGTTATTACCAATATAATGGCACTCAAATAACTGGAAACTACTTGTTCTGCACAATTTCAACCATGCCCAATTTGGTCAAGCAATTCAACAAGCACTCCAAACATACTCCTGCACCCACTACGGAGTTGTTCAGCTAGGACTGGGTAGCAGTCATGGAGTTTTGGTACAAAATTCACTTTTTTTAATTTCTAACCTGTTAGCATCAATAGACAAGCACTCCAAACCCACTCCTACACCCACTCGGGAGTTGTTCAGGAAGAACTGGGTGGCAGTCATGGAGTTTTCTTACAAAATTCAGTTTTTTTAATTTCTAAGTTATTACCAATATAATAACACTCAAATAACTGGAAACTACTTGTCCTGCACAATTTCAACCATGCCATATTTTGTCAAGTAATTCAACACGCACTCCAAACACACTCCTGAAATCACTGGGGAGTTGTTCAGCCAGTACTGGGTAGCCGTCATGGAGTTTTGGTACAAAATTTACTTTTTTTTTTTAATTTCTAACCTGTTAGCATCAAAAGACAACCACTCCAAACACACTCCTTCACCCACTATGGAGTTGTTCAGCCAGGACTGGGTAGCAGTGATGAAGTTTTGGTACAAACTTCAGTTTTTTTAATAACCTGTTAGCTTCAACAGAACATCTCAAAACACACTTCTGCACCCACTAGGGAGTTGTTCAGGCAGGACTGGGTAGTAGTCATGGAGTTTTGGTACAAAATTCACTTTTTCTAATTTCTAACCTGTTAGCATCAATAGAAAAGCACTCCAAACACACTCCTGCACCCACTGGGGAGTTGTTCAGCCGGGACTGGGTAGCAGCGATGGAGTTCTGGTACAAAATACAGTTTTTTTAATTTCTAAATTATTACTCAAATAACTTGAAACTACTTGTTCTGCACAATTTCAACCATGCCCATTTTGGTCAAGCAATTCAACAAGCACTCCAAACACACTCCTTCACCCACTTGGGAGTTGTTCAGCCAGGCTGGGTAGCCGTCATGGAGTTTTGGTACTAAATTCGGTTTTTTTAATTTTAACCTGTTAGCATCAACAGACAAGCACTTCAAACACAATCCTGCACCCACTGGGCGTTGTTTAGCCAAGACTGGGTAGCTGTTATGGAGTTTTGGTACAAAATTCAGTTTTTTTAATTTCTAACCTGTTAGCATCAACAGACAAGCATTCCAAACACACTCATGCACCCACTGAGGAGTTGTTCAGCCAGGACTGGGTAGCAGTCATGGAGTTTTGGTACAAAATTCAGTTTTTTTAATATCTAAAAGTTATTAGCAATATAATAGCACTCAAATAACTAGAAACTACTCGTTGTGCACAATTTCAACCATGCCCAATTTGGTCAAGCAATTCAACAAGCACTCCAAACACACTCCTTCACCCACTAGGGAGTTGTTCAGCCAGGACTGGGTAGCAGTGATGAAGTTTTGGTACAAACTTCAGTTTTTTTAATAACCTGTTAGCTTCAACAGAACTGCTCAAAACACACTTCTGCACCTACTAGGGAGTTGTTCAGCCACGACTTGGTAGCACTCATGGAGTTTTGGTACAAAATTCACTTTTTTTAATTTCTAACCTATTAGCATCAACAGAGAAGTACTCCAAACCCACTCCTGGACCCACTGGGAGGTTGTTCAGCCAGGACTGGGTAGGAGTCATGGAGTTTTGGTACAAAATTCAGTTTTTTTAATTTCTAAGTTATTACCAATATCATAGCCCTCAAATAACTGGAAACTACTTGTTGTGCACAATTTCAACCATGCCCAATTTGGTCAAGCAATTCAACAAGTCGTCCAAATACAGTCCTTCACCCACTAGGGAGTTGTTCAGGAAGAACCGGGTAGCCGTCATGGAGTTTTGGTACTAAATTCGGTTTTTTTAATTTTAACCTGTTAGCATCAACAGACAAGCACTCCAAACACATTCCTGCACCCACTGGGGAGTTGTTCAGCCGAGACTGGGTAGCCGTCATGGAGTTTTGGTACAAAATTCAGTTTTTTTAATTTCCAACTTGTTAGCATCAACAGACAAGCACTCCAAACACACTCCTGCACCCACTGGGAGTTGTTCAGCCAGGACTGGGTAGCCGTCATTGAGTTTCGGTATAAAATTCAGTTTTTTTAATTTCTAACCTGTTAGCATCAACAGACAAGCACTTCAAATACAATCGTGCACCCACTGGGGACTTGTTCAGCCAGGACTGGGTAGCAGTACAGAGTTTTGGTACAAAATTCAATTTTTTTAATTTCTAACCTGTTAGCATCAACAGACAAGCACTCCAAACACACTCATGCACCCACTAGGGAGTTGTTCAGCCACGACTGTGTAGCAGTACAGAGTTTTGGTACAAAATTTAGTTTTTTTAATTTCTAAAAGTTATTACCAATATAATAGCACTTAAATAACTTGAAACTACTCGTTCTGCAATATTTCAACCATGCCCACTTTGGTCAAGCAATTCAACAAGCACTCGAAACCCACTCTTGGACCCACTGGGGAGTTGTTCTGCTAGGACTGGGTAGCAGTCATGGAGTTTTGGTACAAAATTCACTTTTTTTAATTTCTAACATGTTAGCATCAACAGACAAGTACACCAAACCCAATCTTGGACCCACTGGGAGTTGTTCAACCAGGATTGGGGAGCCGTTATGGAGTTTTGGAATAAAATTCAGTTATTTTAATTTCTAATCTGTTACATTAACAGACAAGCACTCCAAAACTGGGGAGTTGTTCTACCGGGACTGGGTAGCAGTGATGGAGTTCTGGTACAGAATTCAGTTTTTTTAATTTCTAAGTTATTATCAATATAATAGCACTCAAATAACTGGAAACTACTTGTTCTGCACAATTTCAACCATACCCAATTTGGTCAAGCAATTCAACAAGCACTCCAAACACACTCCTACACCCACTGGGAAGTTGTTCAGCTAGGACTGGGTAGCTGTCATGGAGTTTTGGTACAAAATTCAGGGTTTTTAATTTCTAACCTGTTAGCATCAACAGACAAGCACTCCAAACACACTCCTGCACCCACTGGGGAGTTGTTTAGCCGGGACTGGGTAGCAGTGATGGAGTTCTGGTACAAAATTCAGTTTTTTGAATTTCTAAGTTATTACCAATATAATAGCACTCAAATAACTGGAAACTACTTGTTCTGCACAATGTCAACTATGCCCCTTTTGGTCAAGCAATTCAACAAGCACTTCAAACACACTCCTGCACCCGCTGGGGAGTTGTTCGGGCAGGACTGGGTAGTAGTCATGGAGTTTTGGTACAAAATTCACTTTTTTTAATTTCTAACCTGTTAGCATCAATAGACAAGCCCTCCAAACCCACTCCTGCACCCACTCGGGAGTTGTTCTGCCAGGATTGGGTAGCTGTCATGGAGTTTTGGTAGAAAATTCAGTTTTTTTAATTTCTAACCTGTTAGCATCAACAGACAAGTACTCCAAACACACTCTTGCACCCACTGGGGAGTTCTTCAGCCGGGACTGGGGAACAGTGATGGAGTTCTGGTACAAAATTCAGTTTTTTTAATTTCTAAGTTATTACCAATATAATAGCACTCAAATAACTGAAAACTACTTGTTCTACACAATTTAAACCATGCCCATTTTGGTCAAGCAATTCAACAAGCACTCCAAACACACTCCTGCACCCACTAGAGAGTTGTTCAGCCAGGACTTGGTAGTAGTCATGGAGTTTTGGTAATAAATTCACTTTTTTTAATTTCTAACCTGTTACATCAACAGACAAGCACTCCAAACACAATCGTGCACCCACGGGGGAGTTGTTCAGCCAGGACTGGGTAGCTGTGATGGTGTTATGGTACAAAATTCAGTTTTTTTAATTTCTAAGTTACTAGCAATATAATAGCACTCAAGTAACTGGAAACTACTTGTTCTGGAAAATTTCAACCATACCCAATTGGGTCAAGCAATTCAACAAGCACTCCAAACACACTCTTTCACCCATTGGGGAATTGTTCAACCAGGACTGGGTAGCAGTGATAGAGTTTTGGTACAAACTTCAGTTTTTTTAATAACCTGTTAGCATCAACAGAATTGCTCAAAACACACTCCTGCACCCACTAGGGAGTTATTCAGCCAGGACTGGGTAGCAGTCATGGAGTTTTGGTATAAAATTCACTTTTTTAAATTTCTAACCTGTTAGCATCAACAGAAGAGCACTCTAAACCCACTCCTGGACACATTGGGAGTTGTTCAACCAGGACTGGGTAGCCGTCATGGAGTTTTGGTACAAAATTCAGTTATTTTAATTTCTAACCTGTTAGCATCAACAGACAAGCACTCCAAACACACTCCTGCACCCACTGGGGAGTTGTTCAGTCGGGACTGGGTAGCAGTGATGGAGTTCTGGTACAAAATTCAGTACTTTTAATTTCTAAGATATTACCAATATAATAGCACTCAAATAACTAGAAACTACTTTTTCTGCACAATTTCAACCATACCCAATTTGGTCAAGCAATTTAACAAGCACTCCAAACACACTCCTTCACCCACTAGGGAGTTGTTCAGCCAGGACTTGGTAGCAGTGATTAAGTTTTGGTACAAACTTCAGTTTTTTTAATAACCTGTTAGTAGCAATAGAACTGCTCAAAACACACTCCTGCACCCACTAGGGAGTTGTTCAGGCATGACTGGGTAGCAGTGATGAAGTTTTGGTACAAAATTCACTTTTTCTAATTTTTAACCTGTTAGCATCAACAGACAAGCACTCCAAACCCACTCCTGGACCCACTGGGTGTTGTTCAACCAGCACTGGCTAGCCGTCATGGAGTTTTAGTACAAAATTCAGTTTTTTTAATTTCTAACCTGTTAGCATCAACAGACAAGCACTCCCAACACACTCCTGCACCCACTGGGAGTTGTTCAGCCGGGACTGGGTAGCAGTGATGGAGTTTGGTACAAAATTTAGTTTTTTTAATTTCTAAATTATTACCAATATAATAGCACTCAAATAACTAGGAAACTACTTGTTCTGCACAATTTCAACCATGCCCATATTGGTCAAGCAATTCAACAAGCACTCCAAACACACTCCTTCACCCACTGGGGAGTTGTTCAGCCAGGCTGGGTAGCCGTCATGGAGTGTTGGTACTAAATTCAGTTTTTTTAATTTCTAACATGTTAGCATCAACAGACAAGCACTCCAAACATACTCATGCACCCACTGGGGAGTTCTTCAGCAAGGACTGGGTAGCACTCATGGAGTTTTGGTACAAAATTCAGTTTTTTAAATATCTAAAAGTTATTACCAATATAATAGCACTCAAATAACTGGAAACTACTCGTTGTGCACAATTTGAACCATGCCCAATTTGGTCAAGCAATTCAATAAGCACTCCAAACACACTCCTTCACCCACTAGGGAGTTGTTCAGCCAGGACTGGGTAGCAGTGATGAAGTTTTGGTACAAACTTCATTTTTTTTAATAAACTTTTTGCTTCAACAGAACTGCTCAAAACACACTTCTGCACCCACTAGGGAGTTGTTCAGCCAGGACTGGGTAGCAGTCATGGAGTTTTGGTACAAAATTCACTTTTTTTAATTTCTAACCTATTAGCATCAACAGACAAGCACTCCAAACCCACTCCTGGACCCACTGGGGAGTTGTTCAGCCAGGACTGGGTAGCAGTCATGGAGTTTTGGTACAAAATTCACTTCTTTTAATTTCTAACCTATTAGCATCAACAGACAAGCACTCCAAACCCACTCCTGGACCCACTAGGGAGTTGTTCAGCCAGGACTGGGTAGCAGTCATGGAGTTTTGGTACAAAATTCACTTCTTTTAATTTCTAACCTGTTAGCATCAACAGACAAGCACTCCAAACACACTCCTGCTCTCACTAGGGAGTTGTTCAGCTAGGACTGGTATACAATTCAGTTTTTTTAATTTCTTAGTTATTACCATTATCATAGCACTCAAATAACTGGAAACTAATTGTTCTGCACAATTTCAACCATGCCCAATTTGGTCAAGCAATTCAACAAGCCGTCCAAATACAGTCCTTCACCCGTTATGGAGTTTTGGTACAAAATTGAGTTTTTCTAATTTCTAACCTGTTAGCATCAATAAACAAGCACTCCAAACACACTCCTGCACCCTCTGGGGAGTTGTTCAGCCAGGACTGGGTAGCCGTCATGGAGTTTTTGTATAAAATTTAGTTTTTTTAATTTCTAACCTGTTAGCATCAACAGACAAGCACTTCAAATACAATCGTGCCCCCATTGGGGAGTTGTTCAGCCAGGACTGGGTAGCTTTGATGGAGTTTTGGTACAAAATTCAGTTTTTTTAATTTCTAACATGTTACCATCAACAGACAAGCACTATAAACACACTCATGCACCCGCTGGGGAGTTGTTCAGCCAGGACTCGGAAGCAGTCATGGAGTTTTGGTACAAAATTCAGTTTTGTTAATTTCTAAGTTCTTACCAATATAATAGCACTCAAATAACTGGAAACTACTCGTTCTGCACAATTTCAACCACGCCCAATTTGGTCAAGCAATTCAACAAGCACTCCAAACCCACTCCTGGACCCATTGGGGAGTTGTTCTTCTAGGACTAGGTAGTCGTCATGGAGTTTTGGTACAAAATTCAGTTTTTTTAATTTCTAACCTTTTAGCATCAACAGACAAGCACTTCAAACACAATCGTGCACCCACTAGGAGTTGTTCAGCCAGGACGGGGAAGCTGTGATGGAGGTTTGGTAAAAAATTCAGTTTTTTTAATTTCTAAGTTATTACTAGTATAATAGCACTCAAATAACTGGAAACTACTTGTTCTGCACAATTTCAACCATGCCCATTTTTGTCAAGCAATTCAACAAGCATTCCAAACACACTCCTTCACCCACTAGGGAGTTGTTCAGCCAGGACTGGGTAGCAGTGTTGAAGTTCTGGTCCAAACTTCAGTTTTTTTAATAACCTGTTAGCATCAACAGAACTGCTCAAAACACACTCCTGCACCCACTAGGGAGTTGTTCAGCCAGGACTGGGTAGCAGTCACGGAGTTTTGGTATAAAATTCACTGTTTTAAATTTCTAACCTATTAGCATCAACAGACAAGCACTCCAAACCCACTCCTGGACACACTGGGACTTGTTCAACCAGGACTGGGTAGCCGTCATGGAGTTTTGGTACAAAATTCAGTTATTTTAATTTCTAACCTGTTAGCATCAACAGACAAGCACTTCAAACAAAATCGTGCACCCACTGGGGAGTTGTTCAGCCAAGACTGGGTAGCTATGATGGAGTTTTGGTACAAAATTCAGTTTTTTTAATTTCTAAAAGTTATTACCAATATAATAGCACTCAAATAACTGAAACTACTCGTTGTGCACAATTTCAACCATGCCCAATTTGGTCAAGCAATTCAATAAGCACTCCAAACACACTCCTTCACCCACTAAGGAGGTCTTCAGCCAGGACTGGGTAGTAGTGATGAAGTTTTGGAACAAACTTCAGTTTTTTTAATAACCTGGTTGCTTCAACAGAACTGCTCAAAACAAACTTCTGCACCCACTAGGGAGTTGTTCAGCCAGGACTGGGTAGCAGTCATGGAGTTTTGGTACAAAATTCACTTTTTTTAATTTCTAACCTATTAGCATTACCAGACAAGCACTCCAAACCCAGTCCTGGACCCACTAGGGAGTTGTTCAGCCAGGACTGGGTAGCAGTCATGGAGTTTTGGTACAAAATTCACTTCTTTTAATTTCTAACAAGTTAGCATCAACAGACAAGCACTCCAAACACACTCCTGCTCTCACTGGGGAGTTGTTCAGCTAGGACTGGGTAGCAGTCACGGAATTTTGGTATACAATTCAGTTTTTTTAATTTCTAAGTTATTAGCAATATCATAACACTGAAATAACTGGAAACTACTTGTTCTGCACAATTTCAACCATGCCCAATTTGGTCAAGCAATTCAACAAGCCGTCCAAATACAGTCCTTCACCCACTGGGGAGTTGTTCAGCCAGGACTGGGTAGCCGTCATGGAGTTTTCGTATAAAATTTAGTTTTTTTAATTTCTAACCTGTTAGCATCAACAGACAAGGACTTTAAATACAATCGTGCACCCATTGGGGAGTTGTTCAGCCAGCACTTCGTAGTTTTGATGAAGTTTTGGTACAAAATTCAGTTTTTTTAATTTCTAACCTGTTAGCATCAACAGACAAGCACTCCAAACACACTCATGCCCCCGCTGGGGAGTTGTTCATCCAGGACTCGGAAGCATTCATGGAGTTTTGGTACAAAATTCAGTTTTTTTAATTTCTAACCTGTTAGCATCAACAGACAAGCACTTCAAACACAATCGTGCACCCACTGGGAGTTGTTCAGCCAGGACGGGGTAGCTGTGATGGAGTTTTGGTAAAAAATTCAATTTTTTTAATTTCTAAGTAATTACTAGTATAATAGCACTCAAATAACTGGAAACTACTTGTTCTGCACAATTTCAACCACGCCCAATTTGGTCAAGCAATTCAACGAGCACTCCAAACACACTCCTTCACCCACTAGGGAGTTGTTCAGCCAGGACTGGGTAGCAGTGATGAAGTTTTGGTACAAACTTCAGCTTTTTTAATAACCTGTTAGCTTGAACAGAACTGCTTAAAACACACTTCTGCACCCACTAGGGAGTTGTTAGGCAAGGACTGGGTTGTAGTCATGGAGTTTTGGTACAAAATTCACTTTTTTTAATTTCTAACCTTTTAGCATCAACAGACAAGCACTCTAAACCCACTCCTGGACACACTGGGAGTTGTTCAACAAGGACTGGGTAGCCGTCATGGAGTTTTGGTATAAAATTCAGTTATTTTAATTTCTAACCTGTTAGCATCAACAGACAAGCACTCCAAAACACACTCTTGCACCCACTGGGGAGTTGTTCAGCCGGGACTGGGTAGCAGTGATGGAGTTCTGGTACAAAATTCAGTTTTTTCAATTTCTAAGATATTACCAATAAAAAGCACTCAAATAACCGGAAACTACTTGTTCTGCACAATTTGAACCATGCCTATTTTGGTCAAGCAATTCAAAAAGCACTCCAAACACACTCTTGCACCCACTGGGGAGTTGTTCAGCCAGGACTGTGTAGTAGTTATGGAGTTTTGGTGCAAAATTCACTTTTTTTTAATTTCTAACCTGGTAGCATGAACAAACAAGCACTCCAAACCCACTCGGGAGTTGTTCAGCCAGGACTGGGTAGCCGTCATGGAGTTTTGGTACAAAATTCAGTTTTTTTAATTTCTAACTTGTTAGCATCAACAGACAAGCACTCCAAACCCACTCCTGCACCCACTCGGGAGTTGTTCAGCCAGGACTGGGTAGCCGTCATGGACTTTTGGTACAAAATTCACTTTTTTTAATTTCTAACCTTTTAGCATCAACAGACAAGCACTCCAAACACACTCCTGCACCCACTGGGGAGTTGTTTAGCCGGGACTGGGTAGCAGTGATGGAGTTCTGGTACAAAATTCAGTTTTTTTAATTTCTAAGTTATTACCAATATAATAGCATTCAAATAACTGGAAACTACTTATCCTGCACAATTTCAACCATGCCTAATTTGGTCAAGCAATTCAACAAGCACTCCAAACACACTCCTTCACCCACTGTGGAGTTGTTCAGCCAGGACTGGGTAGCCGTCATGGAGTTTTGGTACAAAATTTAGTTTTTTTAATTTCTAACCTGTTAGCATCAATAGACAAGCACTCTAAACCCACTCCTGGACACACTGGGAGTTGTTCAACAGGGACTGGGTAGCCGTCATGGAGTTTTTGTACAAAATTCAGTTATTTTAATTTCTAACCTGTTAGCATCAACAGACAAGCACTCCAAACACACTCCTGCATCCACTGGGGAGTTGTTCAGCCGAGACTGGGTAGCAGTGATGGAGTTCTGGTACAAAATTTAGTTTTTTTAATTTCTAAGTTATTACCAATATAATAGCACTCAAATAACTGGAAACTACTTGTACTGCACAATTTCAACCGTGCCCATTTGTCAAGCAATTCAATAAGCACTCCAAACACACTCCTTCAGCCACTAGGGAGTTGTTCAGCCAGGCTGGGTAGCCGTCTTGGAGTTTTGGTAAAAAGTTCACTTTTTTTAATTTCCAACCTGTTAGCATCAACAGACAAGCACTCCAAACCCACTCCTGCACCCCCTCGGGAGTTGTTCAGCCAGGACTGGGTACGAGGCATGGAGTTTTGGTATAAAATTCAGTTTTTTTAATTTCTAACCTGTTAGCATTAACAGACAAGCACTTCAAATACAATCGTGCACCCACTAGGAGTTGTTCAGCCAGGACTGGGTAGCAGTCACGGAATTTTGGTATACAATTCAGTTTTTTTAATTTCTAAGTTATTACCAATATCATAGCACTCAAATAACTGGAAACTACTTATTCTGCACAATTTCAACCATGCCCAATTTGGTCAAGCAATTCAACAAGCCGTCCAAATACAGTCTTTCACCCACTGGAGAGTTGTTCAGCAAGAACCGGGTAGCCGTTATGGAGTTTTGGTACAAAATTGAGTTTTTTTAATTTCTAACCTGTTAGCATCAATAAACAAGCACTCCAAACACACTCCTGCACCCACTGGGGAGTTGTTCAGCCAGGACTGGGTAGCCGTCATGGAGTTTTCGTATAAAATTTAGTTTTTTTAATTTCGAACCTGTTAGCATCAACAGACAAGGACTTTAAATACAATCGTGCACCCATTGGGGAGTTGTTCAGCCAGCACTGCGTAGCTTTGATGATGTTTTGGTACAAAATTCAGTTTTTTTTAATTTCTAACCTCTTAGCATCAACAGAAAAGCACTCCAAACACACTCATGCACCCGCTGGGGAGTTGTTCATCGAGGACTCGGAAGCAGTCATGGAGTTTTGGTACGAAATTCATTTTTTTTAATTTCTAAAAGTCATTACCAATATAATAGCACTCAAATAACTGGAAACTACTCGTTCTGCACAATTTCAACCATGCCCAATTTGGTCAAGCAATTCAACAAGCACTCCAAACCCACTCCTGGACCCACTGGGGAGTTGTTCTGCTAGGACTGGGTAGTCGTCATGGAGTTTTGGTAAAAAATTCAGTTTTTTTAATTTCTAACCTGTTAGCATCAACAGACAAGCACTTCAAACACAATCGTGCACCCACTGGGAGTTGTTCAGCCAGGACGGGGTAGCTGTGATGGAGTTTTGGTAATTAATTCAGTTTTTTTAATTTCTAAGTTATTACTAGTATAAT
The DNA here is from genome assembly GCA_036885675.1 of Vigna mungo. Lineage (NCBI taxonomy): Eukaryota > Viridiplantae > Streptophyta > Magnoliopsida > Fabales > Fabaceae > Vigna > Vigna mungo. The sequence goes on from CP144694.1 coordinate 18,968,843, forward strand.
AGCACTCAAATAACTGGAAACTACTTGTTCTGCACAATTTCAACCACGCCCAATTTGGTCAAGCAATTCAACAAGCACTCCAAACACACTCCTTCAACCACTATGGAGTTGTTCAGCAAGGACTGGGTTGTAGTCATGGAGATTTGGTATGAAAATTCACTTTTTTTAATTTCTAGCCTGTTAGCATCAACAGACAAGCACTCTAAACCCACACCTGGACACACTGGGAGTTGTTCAACAGGGACTGGGTAGCCGTCATGGAGTTTTGGTACAAAATTCAGTTATTTTAATTTCTAACCTGTTAGCATCAACAGACAAGCACTCCAAACACACTCCTGCATCCACTGGGGAGTTGTTCAGCCGGGACTGGGTAGCAGTGATGGAGTTCTGGTACAAAATTTAGTTTTTTTAATTTCTAAGTTATTACCAATATAATAGCACTCAAATAACTGGAAACTACTTGTACTGCACAATTTCAACCGTGCCCATTTGTCAAGCAATTCAACAAGCACTCCAAACACACTCCTTCAGCCACTGGGGAGTTGTTCAGCCAGGCTGGGTAGCCGTCTTGGAGTTTTGGTACAAAGTTCACTTTTTTTAATTTCCAACCTGTTAGCATCAACAGACAAGCACTCCAAACCCACTCCTGCACCCACTCGGGAGTTGTTCAGCCAGGACTGGGTAGCAGTCATGGAGTTTTGGTATAAAATTCAGTTTTTTTAATTTCTAACCTGTTAGCATCAACAGACAAGCACTTCAAATACAATCGTGCACCCACTAGGAGTTGTTCAGCCAGGACTGGGTAGCAGTCACGGAATTTTGGTATACAATTCAGTTTTTTTAATTTCTAAGTTATTACCAATATCATAGCACTCAAATAACTTGAAACTACTTATTCTGAACAATTTCAACCATGCCCAATTTGGTCAAGCAATTCAACAAGCCGTCCAAATACAGTCTTTCACCCACTGGAGAGTTGTTCAGCAAGAACCGGGTAGCCGTTATGGAGTTTTGGTACAAAATTGAGTTTTTTTAATTTCTAACCTGTTAGCATCAATAAACAAGCACTCCAAACACACTCCTGCACCCACTGGGGAGTTGTTCAGCCAGGACTGGGTAGCCGTCATGGAGTTTTCGTATAAAATTTAGTTTTTTTAATTTCGAACCTGTTAGCATCAACAGACAAGGACTTTAAATACAATCGTGCACCCATTGGGGAGTTATTCAGCCAGCACTGCGTAGCTTTGATGAAGTTTTGGTACAAAATTCAGTTTTTTTTAATTTCTAACCTCTTAGCATCAACAGACAAGCACTCCAAACACACTCATGCACCCGCTGGGGAGTTGTTCATCCAGGACTCGGAAGCAGTCATGGAGTTTTGGTACGAAATTCAGTTTTTTTAATTTCTAAAAGTCATTACCAATATAATAGCACTCAAATAACTGGAAACTACTCGTTCTGCACAATTTCATCCATGCCCAATTTGGTCAAGCAATTCAACAAGCACTCCAAACCCACTCCTGGACCCACTGGGGAGTTGTTCTGCTAGGACTGGGTAGTCGTCATGGAGTTTTGGTACAAAATTCAGTTTTTTTAATTTCTAACCTGTTAGCATCAACAGACAAGCACTTCAAACACAATCGTGCACCCACTGGGAGTTGTTCAGCCAGGACGGGGTAGCTGTGATGGAGTTTTGGTAATTAATTCAGTTTTTTTAATTTCTAAGTTATTACTAGTATAATAGCACTCAAATAACTGGAAACTACTTGTTCTGCACAATTTCAACCACGCCCAATTTGGTCAAGCAATTCAACAAGCACTCCAAACACACTCCTTCAACCACTATGGAGTTGTTCAGCCAGGACTGGGTAGCAGTGATGAAGTTTTGGTACAAACTTCAGTTTTTTTAATAACCTGTTAGCTTCAACAGAACTGCTCAAAACACACTTCTGCACCCACTAGGGAGTTGTTCAGCAAGGACTGGGTTGTAGTCATGGAGTTTTGGTATGAAAATTCACTTTTTTTAATTTCTAGCCTGTTAGCATCAACAGACAAGCACTCTAAACCCACACCTGGACACACTGGGAGTTGTTCAACAGGGACTGGGTAGCCGTCATGGAGTTTTGGTACAAAATTCAGTTATTTTAATTTCTAACCTGTTAGCATCAACAGACAAGCACTCCAAACACACTCCTGCATCCACTGGGGAGTTGTTCAGCCGGGACTGGATACCAGTGATGGAGTTCTGGTACAAAATTTAGTTTTTTTAATTTCTAAGTTATTACCAATATAATAGCACTCAAATAACTGGAAACTACTTGTACTGCACAATTTCAACCGTGCCCATTTGTCAAGCAATTCAACAAGCACTCCAAACACACTCCTTCAGCCACTGGGGAGTTGTTCAGCCAGGCTGGGTAGCCGTCTTGGAGTTTTGGTACAAAGTTCACTTTTTTTAATTTCCAACCTGTTAGCATCAATAGACAAGCACTCCAAACCCACTCCTGCACCCACTCGAGAGTTGTTCAGCCAGGACTGGGTAGCAGTCATGGAGTTTTGGTATAAAATTCAGTTTTTTTAATTTCTAACCTGTTAGCATCAATAGACAAGCACTTCAAATACAATCGTGCACCCACTAGGAGTTGTTCAGCCAGGACTGGGTAGCAGTCACGGAATTTTGGTATACAATTCAGTTTTTTTAATTTCTAAGTTATTACCAATATCATAGCACTCAAATAACTTGAAACTACTTATTCTGAACAATTTCAACCATGCCCAATTTGGTCAAGCAATTCAACAAGCCGTCCAAATACAGTCTTTCACCCACTGGAGAGTTGTTCAGCAAGAACCGGGTAGCCGTTATGGAGTTTTGGTACAAAATTGAGTTTTTTTAATTTCTAACCTGTTAGCATCAATAAACAAGCACTCCAAACACACTCCTACACCCACTGGGGAGTTGTTCAGCCAGGACTGGGTAGCCGTCATGGAGTTTTCGTATAAAATTTAGTTTTTTTAATTTCGAACCTGTTAGCATCAACAGACAAGGACTTTAAATACAATCGTGCACCCATTGGGGAGTTGTTCAGCCAGCACTGCGTAGCTTTGATGATGCTTTGGTACAAAATTCAGTTTTTTTTTAATTTCTAACCTATTAGCATCAACAAACAAGCACTCCAAACACACTCATGCACCCGCTGGGGAGTTGTTCATCCAGGACTCGGAAGCAGTCATGGAGTTTTGGTACGAAATTCAGTTTTTTTAATTTCTAAAAGTTATTACCAATATAATAGCACTCAAATAAATGGAAACTACTCGTTCTGCACAATTTCAACCATGCCCAATTTGGTCAAGCAATTCAACAAGCACTCCAAACCCACTCCTGGACCCACTGGGAGGTATTCTGCTAGGACTGGGTAGTCGTCATGGAGTTTTGGTACAAAATTCAGTTTTTTTAATTTCTAACCTGTTAGCATCAACAGACAAGCACTTCAAACACAATCGTGCACCCACTGGGAGTTGTTCAGCCAGGACGGGGTAGCTGTGATGGAGTTTTGGTAATTAATTCAGTTTTTTTAATTTCTAAGTTATTACTAGTATAATAGCACTCAAATAACTAGAAACTACTTGTTCTGCACAATTTCAACCACGCCCAATTTGGTCAAGCAATTCAAAAAGCACTCCAAACACACTCCTTCAACCACTAGGGAGTTGTTCAGCCAGGACTGGGTAGCAGTGATGAAGTTTTGGTACAAACTTCAGTTTTTTTAATAACCTGTTAGCTTCAACAGAACTGCTCAAAACACACTTCTACACCCACTAGGGAGTTGTTCAGCAAGGACTGGGTTGTAGTCATGGAGTTTTGGTATGAAAATTCACTTTTTTTAATTTCTAGCCTGTTAGCATCAACAGACAAGCACTCTAAACCCACTCCTGGACACACTGGGAGTTGTTCAACAGGGACTGGGTAGCCGTCATGGAGTTTTGGTACAAAATTCAGTTATTTTAATTTCTAACCTGTTAGCATCAACAGACAAGCACTCCAAACACACTCCTGCACCCACTGGGGAGTTGTTCAGCCGGGACTGGGTAGCAGTGATGGAGTTCTGGTACAAAATTCAGTTTTTTGAATTTCTAAGATATTACCAATAAAAAGCACTCAAATAACTGGAAACTACTTGTTCTGCACAATTTGAACCATGCCTATTTTGGTCAAGCAATTCAAAAAGCACTCCAAACACACTCCTACACCCACTGGGGAGTTGTTCAGCCAGGACTGGTTAGTAGTCATGGAGTTTTGGTGCAAAATTAACTTTTTTTTTAATTTCTAACCTGGTAGCATGAACAAACAAGCACTCCAAAAACACTCGGGATTGTACAGCCAGGTCTGGGTAGCCGTCATGGAGTTTTGGTACAAAATTCAGTTTTTTTAATTTCTAACTTGTTAGCATCAACAGAGAAGCACTCAAAACCCACTCCTGCACCCACTCGGGAGTTGTTCAGCCTGGACTGGGTAGCCGTCATGGACTTTTGGTACAAAATTCACTTTTTTTTAATATCTAACCTGTTAGCATCAACAGACAAGCACTCCAAACACACTCCTGCACCCACTGGGGAGTTGTATAGCCGGGATTGCGTAGCAGTGATGGAGTTCTGGTACAAAATTCAGTTTTTTTAATTTCTAAGTTATTACCAATATAATAGCACTCAAATAACTGGAAACTACTTATCCTGCACAATTTCAACCATGCCTAATTTGGTCAATCAATTCAACAAGCACTCCAAACACACTCCTTCACCCACTGGGGAGTTGTTCACGCAGGACTGGGTAGCCGTCATGGAGTTTTGGTACAAAATTCTGTTTTTTTAATTTCTAACCTGTTAGCATCAACAGACAAGCACTTCAAACACAATCGTGCACCCACTGAGGAGTTGTTCAGCCATGACTGGGTAGCTGTGATGGAGTTTTGGTACAAAATTCAGTTTTTTTAATTGCTAAGTTATTACCAATATAATAGCACTCAAATAACTGGAAACTACTTGTTCTGCACAATTTCAACCATGCCCAATTTGGTCAAGCAATTTAACAAGCACTCCAAACACACTCCTTCACCCACTGGGGAGTTGTTCAGCCAGGACTTGGTAGCAGTGATTAAGTTTTGGTACAACCTTCAGTTTTTTTAATAACCTGTTAGCATCAACAGAACTGCTCAAAACACACTCCTGCACCCACTAGGGAGTTGTTCAGGCAGGACTGGGTAGCAGTCATGGAGTTTTGGTACAAAATTCACTTTATCTAATTTCTAACTTGTTAGCATCAACAGACAAGCACTCCAAACCCAGTACTGGACCCAACTGGAGTTGTTCAGCAAGCACTGGCGATGCGTTATGGAGTTTTGGTATAAAATTCAGTTATTTTAATTTCTAACCTGTTAGCATCAACAGACAAGCACTCCAGACACACTCCTGCATCCACTGGGGAGTTGTTCAGCCGGGACTGGGTAGTAGTGACGGAGTTCTGGTACAAAATTCAGTTTTTTTAATTTCTAAGTTATTACCAATATAATAGCACTCAAATAAATGGAAACTACTTGTACTGCACAATTTCAACCGTGCCCATTTATCAAGCAATTCAACAAGCACTCCAAACACACTCCTTCAGCCACTGGGGAGTTCTTCAGCCAGGCTTGGTAGCCGTCTTGGAGTTTTGGTACAAAGTTCACTTTTTTTTATTTCGAACCTGTTAGCATCAACAAACAAGCACTCCAAACCCACTCCTGCACCCACTCGGGAGTTGTTCAGCCAGGACTGGGTAGCCGTCATGGACTTTTGGTATAAAATTCAGCTTTTTTAATTTCTAACCTGTTAGCATCAAAAGACAAGCACTTCAAATACAATCGTGCACCCACTAGGAGTTGTTCAGCCAGGACTAGGTAGCTGTGATGGAGTTTTGGTACAAAATTCAGTGTTTTTAATTTCTAACCTGTTAGCATCAACAGACAAGCACTCCAAACACACTCCTGCACCCACTGGGGAGTTGTTTAGCCGGGACTGGGTAGCAGTGATTGAGTTTTGGTACAAAAGTCAGTTTTTTTAATTTCTAAGTTATTACCAATATAATAGCACTCAAATAACTGGAAACTACTTTTTCTGCACAATTTGAACCATGCCTAATTTGGTCAAGCAATTCAACAAGCACTCCAAACACACTCCTTCACCCACTGGGGAGTTGTACAGCCAGGATTGGGTAGCCGTCATGGACTTTTGGTACAAAATTCAGTTTTTTTAATTTCTAAACTGTTAGCCATAACAGACAAGCACTTCAAACACAATCGTGCACCCGCTGGGGAGTTGTTCAGCCATGACTGGGTAGCTGTGATGGAGTTTTGGTACAAAATTCAGTTTTTTTAATTGCTAAGTTGTTACCAATATAATAGCACTCAAATAACTGGAAACTACTTGTTCTGCACAATTTCAACCATGCCCAATTTGGTCAAGCAATTTAACAAGCACTCAAAACACACTCCTGCACACACAAGGGAGTTGTTCAAGCAGGACTGGGTAGCAGTCATGGAGTTTTGTTACAAAATTCACTTTTTCTAATTTCTAACCTGTTAGCATCAACAGACAAGAACTCCAAACCCACTCCTGCACCCACTGGGGAGTTGTTCAGCCAGGACTGGGTAGCCGTGATGGAGTTCTGGTACAAAACTCAGTTTGTTTTAATTTCTAAGATATTACCAATATCATAGCACTCAAATAACTTGAAACTACTTGTTCTGCACAATTTCAACCATGCCCAATTTGGTCAAGCAATTCAACAAGCCGTCCAAATACAGTCATTCACCCACTGGGGAGTTGTTCAGCCAGAACTGGGTAGCCGTTATGGAGTTTTGGTACAAAATTGAGTTTTTCTAATTTCTAACCTGTTAGCATCAATAGACAAGCACTCCAAACACACTCCTGCACCCACTGGGGAGTTGTTCAGCCAGGACTGGGTAGCAGTCATGGAGTTTTGGTACAAAGTTCACTTCTTTTAATTTCTAACCTGTTAGCATCAACAAACAAGCACTCCAAACACACTACTGCTCCCACTTGGGAGTTGTTCAGCCAGGATTGGGTAGTAGTCATGGATTTTTGGTACAAAATTCAGTTTTTTTAATTTCTAATTTATTACCAATATAATAGCACTCCAATAACTGGAAACTACTTGTTCTGCACAATTTCAACCATACCCAATTTGGTCAAGCAATTCAACAAGCACTCCAAACACACTCCTTCACCCACTGGGGAATTGTTCAGCCAGGACTGGGTAGCAGTGATGGAGTTTTGGTACAAAATTCAGTTTTTTTAATTTCTAACCTGTTAGCATCACAGACAAGCACTCCAAACACACTCCTGCACCCACTGGGTAGTTGTTCCGCCAGGACTGGGTAGCTGTGATGGAGATTTGGTACAAAATTCAGTTTTTTTAATTTCTAAGTTATTACCAATATAATAGCACTCAAATAACTGGAAACTACTTGTTCTGCCCAATTTCAACCATACCAAATTTGGTCAAGCAATTCAACAAGCACTCCAAACACACTCCTTCACCCACTGGGGAATTGTTCAGCCAGGACTGGGTAGCAGTGATGGAGTTTTGGTACATAATTGAGTTTTTTTAATTTCTAACCTGTTAGAATCAACAGACAAGCACTCCAAACACACTCCTGCACCCACTAGGGAGTTGTTCAGCCAGGACTAGGTAGCTGTGATGGAGATTTGGTACAAAATTCAGTTTTTTTAATTTCTTAGTTATTACCAATATAATAGCACTCAAATAACTGGAAACTACTTGTTCTGCACAATTTCAACCATACCCAATTTGGTCAAGCAATTCAACAAGCACTCCAAACACACTCCTTCACCCACTGGGGAATTGTTTAGCCAGGACTAGGTAGCAGTGATGGAGTTTTGGTACAAAATTCAGTTTTTTTAATTTCTAACCTGTTAGCATCAACAGACAAGCACTCCAAAGACACTCCTGCACCCACTAGGGAGTTGTTCAGCCAGGACTGGGTAGCTGTGATGTAGATTTGGTTCAAAATTCAGTTTTTTTAATTTCTAAGTTATTACCAATATAATACCACTCAAATAAGTGGAAACTACTGATTCTGCGCAATTTCAACCATACCAAATTTGGTCAAGCAATTCAACAAGCACTTCAAACACACTCCTTCACCCACTGGGGAATTGTTTAGCCAGGACTGGGTAGCAGTGATGGAGTTTTGGTACAAACTTCAATTTTTATAATAACCTGTTAGCATCATCAGAATTGCTCAAAACACACTCCTTCACCCACTAGGGAGTTGTTTAGCCAGGACTGGGTAGCAGTCATGGAGTTTTGGTACAAAATTCACTTTTTTTAATTTCTAACCTGTTAGCATCAACAGACAAGCACTCCAAACCCACTCCTGCACCCACTGGGGAGTTATTCAGCCAGGACTAGGTAGCAGTCATGGAGTTTTTGTACAAAATTCAGTTTTTTTAATTTCTAACCTGTTAGCATAAAACAGACAAGCACTCCAAACACACTCCTTCACCCACTGGGGAGTTGTTCAGCCAGGACTGTGTAGGAGTCATGGAGTTTTGGTACAAAATTCACTTTTTTTAATTTCTAACCTGTTAGCATCAACAAACAACTGCTCAAAACACACTCCTGCACCCACTGGGGAGTTGTTCAGCCAGGACTAGGTAGCAGTCTTGGAGTTTTGGTACAAAATACACTTTTTTTTAATTTCTAACCTTTTAGCATCAACAAAACTGCCAATCAACTAACAATTCAAATAACCATTTACTAACAACCACTTTCTTTACTAACAAACCAAATCTCTGTTTCAAATACAAATATCCAGCTAAGAAAAGTATTACAATAAGATGAACTAATCTAACAATCCATATTTAATGATTGGGATTGTATCCGGTGTACGGAGTTTTACAAACAACACTTTTGAACCGCTTTCGGCGCATATAATGCTTCATAACAGTTTCATTGTTGCAATCATCTCCCTCACGTTCATAGTTGTTAATATTCTCATTTTGGTTACATGGGGTACTGTAACCACCACATGGGGTACTGTAACCACCATAATATTCTTTTTTTCTCCTCAGCCAACTCAGTCTTCAATGCAGACAATTCTTCTTCAAGTGCTTTAATTTCAGCTTCTTGTTCCTCTAGAACAGCATTTAAACCATCATCAAAATCTTTCTTCTGTTTTTCATTGGGTGATGACTTTGAGTGAGCTTTCTTCCTTACTTCCGCTCCAGTTGTAGTAAATGATGCTTTCACAAATGGCTGCCTCATTTCTCTCATTGATGGACCATAGTCATCAAGCGTATGCAAATTCATCAAAACCATCATTGTATAAATTAAATCATTAAATCAAATATGCTAATGAAACAACTTAAAACATACCACACCCATCTCCATAGCAGATTTTATGAAATTGTCACCTAAATTGACATCAATCCAATGCAAAATTCTTGGATTTTTATGAACTAAATTAGTAGAAGGAACAAAACGATCACAAAACCAAACCTGATATACAATACAATACACCATAATTAGAATACACAAAACGCTCAATACAAACATTGTACATTTATCAACTCAAAGCATTTCAAGGAAACAAACAATCCAAATAAAAGATTTACCTGCAACACGTACACACAACCTTCCACATACACAGTCGTTGCACCGTTTCCTTCATTCCAAGCTATACAAGCTTTGGTAAAACTTCTAAGTAGATATAGGTATACTATATGACCCCAACAAAACCTACCCAAATCATTAATTTTATCAACTATTTCAAACAAAATTGGGAATATTGTTTTAGTACGATTGGGTAATAATATCTCAGAAATTCCTACCAAAATGTATAGCCTACAAACATCTAATGAACCCAACTTCTTATATTTCTTCAATATAAAGTCATATATAACTTGCAAATCATATTTTCCGTTTGCTTTTGCAAAGTTCTTCCGACAATCACTTTTTCCAAGTCTTTTCTCTTTCAAGTTAATCTGCTCACCATCTAAACCCAACCCTAAACTTAAAGTAACATCTATTTCCTTTAATTCCACAAATTTTCCTCCAAAACAAAAACCACCCCTCTCATCATCCCACCTTTCTATTAAATCGCTCAATATATTCCTCCCAAGCTTAATGTCGTCCTCTAGTTCTAAAAACCATTTAAATGGGCTTTGTGAAATAATACCCTTCTGCTCATCAGTCAAAATTCCATTCAGACCACAAATCAACTTGGTTTTCATTGAATGTCGAACAAACAACTGCATCAGAAAATCAAATCATGCATAAATAACATATTCAAGGACGTAACCAAATGAAGCAACCAATTATATAATCAAAGCAGCCCATAAAACACTGCACATTCAAGTCCTTATAGCATGAATCTGCCTCAACATTATATCTGTCCACGCATAATCACACACCAAATAAATATATATATTGAATTCTTTAATACATAAAAAAACATGAAAATATATTTGTATAGAAATATAACCCACAACAAATACAATGTGTCAATGTACTAAACCACAACATATAAATCGTCACTGTACCAAGTTATTTTACTATAGAGAACCCCCAAAACAGAGAAGCCACAAAAAAACGTCATTGTACTAACTTTCGGCCTTATGCGGACATAAGGACACAACCCATAAGGACACAACACAAAGCTTCAATATAACCAACCAAGAATGAAGTACATACCTTGTTAGAAGAAGCAGTGTCAGGGGTCGAAGCCATTCCTCAAAATAACCAAGAAAAATACACAAAGGAACTTCTCAGGGGTCGAAGCCCTTCCACCCACAACGGTTAAACCACACCACCACCTTCGCAAACAAACCAACAACACAACAACGCAAAATGAAATAAAAGCAAACACACAAAATGAAATCAAAATGAAATCACAATCTACGAACCTGAAAATGTAACACCGTGCACAGAGTGTGAAGGACAGTAATGGAATGGAGACATAATGGTTGTGCGAGTGCGACGGAGAGAAAAGGACTCCTGGGACGGACAAGGACGACGGCGAAAGAGGATTTCGGGAAAATTCCAAAAAACGGAGAAGGAGGATTTGAGGACTACGAATGAGACAGATCCAAAATTCAAAAATCTGCTAAACCCTACATTGAGCAATGCCTCTTTTGGAAAGAGGATTTGGGGAAAAAAAGAAACGGGGCATTATGGGGATTTCAACCAAAACACTTTTTCTAAAAAACAAAATTTAAAACCAACGCCAACCAATGACAACGCACCACGTGGCGTTGTCAAAGCTGTTGTCAAAAAATGGTTGTTAATACATCGCTGCCCAAAAAAAATTGTTGGTAAAACAAAATTTATTGATAAGTTTTTGGATAAATTTGAAGTTTTAATTATTGATGAATATGTTGTAAAGAGGCTGATAGAATCACAAACAAAATTTTTTGAATCACGAATAAAATTTCCTAAGGCGTGTAGATAACTGTCATTAAGGACTTATCCGCGGTGTATTGTGCAAGTCCTCCACAATATAATAGGAACTTCTCGAAAATATTCGAAGATCACAGAATTAGCAAGAAACTATGATAAAGTTTATATCCAGGATAATTTTTAAAGGAGGAAAATAAGAAAAAAGAATGAGAGAAGACTTATTTGGGATGTGTTTTGGAATGGTGAAAAAGTTCTTTATTTATAGAGTTAGGGAAGAATAAAATCAATCAAAGGCAATAAAAACAATAAATAATTTGACCGTTGCAGCACTTAAAAATTTGATTGTTACTAATTAATACAAATATTAACATTGCAAAAGTTTATAGACGTTGCACAACTTTTAATTGCAATAAAATAATAATATTTTACAACAATCCTCACTTATATTGCAAAAGAAAGTTGAGAAAATAAAAGAAACTTTTATCCTGGGTCTCATAGGATGTAATGCATTGAGCTGGTATAACAAGCTATATGAACCAATCTTAGATTGAGATACTTAACACACAGTATAGTTGATATAGCAAGCTATATGAACCAAAGACACTTGACGTGTGTTAGAGGTTTATCAATCACAATACACCCCCACAATCCTTGTTGCTATCGTTGTGTTGTGCTACTAGGCCATGCGCGTGCCCGGTATTTATGAGTGCTCTAGAGATCATGCCAAGATATCACGCAAGCGGCCCCGCTCAACACTAATTAGGTGATTTCATCAAGTATATGCTGCAAATCATACACCACCCATAAGGGATATGAAAATCATTAAAAACTTTGTTTAAACTAAAATTCTTTCACCACTTAGAATTTTAATGACAAAGTTTAACCTCTCAATAATGCAGTCTCTAGCACTTTCACACACACCATAGGAAGCGACATAATTGATTAAAACCAATTTAGTGCTATCATACTAACAAGTGACTTGTTTTTACCCATATGAACCTTATTCATGGGATCTCCAATCACAAAGGTTAGGTTACCATCACTTGTTTGTTTGCCAGTGGCTTAAGTCTCATTTCCCTCAATGTTTCTAAGATCATATTTATTCCCAAGGGTTTTGTCAGAGGATCTGCTAGATTCCGTTCTGACTTCACATAGTCAATGGAAATAGTTCCACTCTTTAGCAACTGCTTCACCAAATTATGTCTCAATTCTATATGTCTATTCTTTCCATTGTAATTCTTTTTTTTTAGCTATAGCTATTGCCGATTAGCAATCACAACGTATTAACACTATGGGACTGGTTTCATTCCTAGTGGAATGTTTGCTAAGAAGTGTTTCAACCACCCAACACTACCCACAATCTCAAGAGCGACAATCTCAGATTCCATTGTTGATCTTACAATAGTTGTTTGTCTGGCTGATTTCCATGTAATCGCACCAGCCCCAAGTGTGAATACATAACCACTAATGAATTTTGTCTCATCTGAATTATGTTACCAATAAGGGAGTATTGGTAAAACCTGAAGACAAGTTTTGATGATGCTGCAAATTGTAATTTTTGACTGTAATAGGAGAATACTTAAAAAGCAACTTGTAGATTTTGAATGTAGTAGGAAAATGATAAACATTGTAATTTCTACTTGTATAATCGATTATGATTAAGGTATAATCGATTATCAGATGCTTTTGAACTAAAATAATCGATTATCATGAAGCAATAATCGATTATCACAAGTCACACTTGAATAATCGATTATCACTTCAAATAATCGATTATCACTTTTTGAATTTCTATAACGGACTTGAATAATCGATTATCACTACAATAATCGATTATTCATGGCAGTTGGAAGCTGACCTTTGGCATTCAGTGTGCTTGGCTATATAATTGGTTTTTGAAAGCTTCAGAACTTAACTTTTGTGTAAACTGAGAAAGCTTAGAACACTGAGTAGTCAGAGGAACGTTCTTGAGAGCTTTTGTTTACTTTGTTCCCTTGCCTGGTCTTGTGAAAGGAAAGGCTTACGTATCGTGTGTCGATAGTCGAAGTGGACTCTCTTCAAGTTGGCAAGGTTCTCTGCCTGGTCTTGTGAAAGGAGAAGCTCGTGAATCGTTTGTCGATTGCCGGAGCAGTTCTCTTCAAGTTGGTAGAGTGGTTCTTTTCATTCTATTTCTGTACTTTTCATTGTAATCTGTTAAATCCTTTTTAGTGGAACTGTTAATCACTCTTTGTAGTGATTAACGACTGGACGTAGATTCTATTGAATCGAACCAGTATAAAAATCCTTGTGTGCTTTTCTTATGCCCTATACTCATTTTACTTTAACGCACATCAACTGCTTGGTTAATTTTCTGAAAGAAAATTGTTTTTTTTTTATATAAAAAAGGCTAAAATCGTTTCAACTGTGACCTAATACGCTTTACGCTCTCTGTGTTAATAATCCGCTGCGCTAAACTCTTTTAAAAATTACCCCCTCCGATACCGTCAAATTAGAGATCCAGTTAGCATCACTATATCCTTCTAGGACAACGGGAAATCCACTATAAATGACACAATCCATTGAACATCTTAAGTATCTCATAAACCTTACAAGTGCATCCCAATGTTCCTAATTTGGACATTGAGTGTACCTACTTAGTCTACCTACTGCATAAGCAATATCAGGTCTATAAAAGCTCATCAAGTGTAGTAAGCTCCCAATTATCTGGGCATACTAAGGTTGAGATAATGATTCTCCTATATTTTTCATTAATTTAGAATTAGTATCATAAGGGGTACTCACTGGTTTTAAGTCATAAAACCCAAACTTCTTAAGAAGTTTCTCAATGTATTGTTAGTAATATACTATCTCTCTTCCTTATGATTCTAATACCTAAAATCACATTGGCTTCACCCATGTCTTTCATTTCAAATTTTGATCCTATAAACAATTTAGTTCTAACGACAATCTCATTCCATGTACCAAAGATTAACATATTATTCACATATAAACATGTAATGACATATTTTCTACCAACAAGCCAACACATTATAAAATATCAGCTCATCATATAAAACATTATAACTTCTTATGGAAACCCAAAACATCAATTACATAAATCACATAATAAATATCAAACTCCTTCGTCAAATACACCATAATTTCAGCCACTCCAAATATGTCATAACCATACTATCACTATTACCTTAACTGTTGACACCACTCCATAGCCAGAAACGCCGTACCAAAACCTCCATCACCATTACTCATAATTGTAATTATTACTCTTATCTAATAATCATGACCAAGATTGTACAACCAGTTTTCAAATTAAGAATTGACTAAGAATATGTAATTATTCACCAAGTTAATCCTATTTCGAGTGTTAATTTTTCTTTCTAGAAAATACCTCAAAATCTAGTGGCCTACAACTTACAGAATTACAAATGAATAAAAAATATGGCAATATCAAAACTAATTGGCAACCAAATCCCAAATTTCCAAAAAATAAATAATGCTTTAAAGTGGATGTTTCGAGAGTCAATCGAGAAACTTAATCATGAAGCAAATAATACACACTAAACTGAGTATAATCGTGCGTTAAACTATAAGAAATTGAGTCAGCTTCTTTCATAATGTGTCAAAAAAAAACAACAACATTATAATAAACTTAATAATAAAAATAATGTTTAGCTTTGAAATTTGTCCAACGACTTATGGATGAATTTAAAAATTATCCAAATTCATTAGCATTTACTCCTAAGGCTTCCAACTTACCAATTTGACGTGACATGTATAAAAAGATATAACAATATTATCACATAGCCAATTAACAACTCTCTGCAGCCATAAAAGAAATTAATCTACCCAATTATCTCATATACCATATTTTAAATCCCTAACATTCATGACATTCACTGTAACATTCATAAAATTCAAAATTCTAAATCGTTTCCCAATTTCATATGAACTAACTTCTACGGAGTGAATTGTCACCGCACCTTCAGGTTTGCACAACTTCCTATCCTTCATACAATTTATCCTCTAAACCGACTCTTTTCCAAAACAATTAATAAATAAAAAAAATAAAAAATGCCAATTCACCTTTTGTAAAACATGATAAAACAAATAAATGAGAGAGTTAGTTCTTCTTACCTTTTTAGTTTTGGATAGTAATTGATGTATAAGTCCTTAATATTGTTGTAAAAAGGCTGACAGAATCACGAATAAAATTTTCTGAGGCGTGTAGATTACTGTCTTTAACGACGGTGTATTGCGCAAGTCTCATAGGATACAACAAGAACTTCTCGAACATATTCGAGTATCACATAACTAGCAAGAAACTCTGATAGAGTTTATACCCAGAAATAATTTTTAGAGGAGAAAAATAAGAAAGAAGAATGATAGAAGACTTAGTTGGGATGTGTTTCGGAATGGAAAAAGAGTTCTTTATTTATAGAGTTAGGAAAGAATAAAATCAATAAAAGAAAATAAAAACAATAAATAATTTGACCCTTACAGCACTTAAAAACTTTTTACTGTTGCTAATTAATAAAAATATTAACGTTAAGTTTATGGACGTTGCACAACTTTCAATTGCAATAAAATATAATAATATTTTACAACAAAACATGTGTAACCTCTTTTTAGGATGTCAATAATAAAGTGTAAAACATTTTTATTTTTGAAAATTTAAAAAAAGAAAAAAATGATATCATTGTAGAAAAAACTAAAGTAAATAAAAACTTTAATTTAATTAACATCACATAAATGAAAACTTATTCAAATGTTAAACTTTCTAGCGAGACATCATTCCTTTTCTATGATCTTAAAAGACCAAAGGGAACATTCAAACCCCATCTCTTTTATTGCCTCTTATAGATAAAGAGAACTACCTCTGAATTTAAGAAATGCGGCAAGAAGACACATCATCCACGCATCATCTAAAATATCCAATAAATTTGTCACACAAATCTATACAAGGTAAACAACTCAATACCACTCAAAACAATTTGGGTAACATTTGCATAACTCGAAAAAACACAAAAGGTAACTCGACCTTACATATAACAAATCGGCCAACTTCTTAAAGAGTCCAACAACCACAACTAACAACTCGGCCAAGGTTCAAAACTCCTAGGTTGACTTCAAAACCATTCACCAACAAGTTACAGAACTCCGAAACTGAGATTCCAAATAACTCAACAACCTTAGTCCAGCACTGCAACTCGGATAGGTCGACACTATAGCTCGAAGAGCTTGATACTACATCTCGAAAATTTTATACTCTTCCTTGTGACACCTAACACGTTCACATCATCCTTTAATTACATTGAATTTTTTTTTAGATTTTACAATATGTGTATCATTAATGAATCCATCATAAATTATAATTTTTATTACTAACCTAAATACTCATCGCTAATAAACTTAACAATAACAACGGATGGTAAAATCCTTTGATAATATTTATTATCAAATAATGGTTTCGGTGATAAATTTTACAGGTAAAATGAGTGTCATAGTTTCCACATTTTCAATCAAATTTTTAGATGTCTAAAGTATTGTTTTGAGTTCAGAAGTGGTATTTGATTAAAAAATTATAAAAGATGGGGAAGGAGCTTAAAGAGAAGGAAAAAAAAATACAAAGAAAACATTTATAGAGAGATGAAAATATTTCCATATAAACTCGATATAATCCAAACTTATTTATATAGTTTAACATTTTTAATAATAAATATTCATATATATCATTTTATTAAACCTTCTATAATATTATCATTATAGATCTTCACATGTTGTAGATATAATTATATAAAATAAATTTTGTACAAAATTTAATTATACGTATTTTAACTGTACAAAATTTATTCATACAATTGTATTTTGTTTTATTTTTTTTAACACATTTTCACACTTTCTTAGTGTTCACGTAAGATCTGATTTGAACAACTATTTTTGTAATTCACTTTGTATAATTTATTATTAATATAAAAAAATACCATACTAAGATTAGAATTTAAATTTTAAAATATATTTAAAATTTTATAAATAGATTTAAGTTTTAAAATTTAAATAACTTTTTTAGTTAAATTTTCACAAAATTGTAATCCAATACTTTTACTTTTAATAAAAGTTATCTATTTTATTTATCTAATATTATTTGATGAACCCGTAGGATTAAATTTGATTAGAATGACTGCTTGTTTTATAGATAAAAACATACACATACCGTATTTTTCTACTATGTTTTTTCTTCTTTACTCAACCAACACTATCTCTTTATGTTCCACATAAAGTTGTGTATCTTTTATTAAAACTTTTGAAGCATTCAAAATATGCAAAGTCTTTTTTATTACTTACTGGGATGATATCTTTAACTGCAACAATGCACACAATGAAATTCATTGTTGAAAAAAGTTGACAAGATTTACCATAGAAGGATATTAGATCATAAAGGAGATAAGGCCGAAGAGTAAAAGTCATATATAGAGAAGCCAAAGAATAAAGTAATGCTTACATAGTGTTAATTATACCACTATGTACAAAAAAACTTCACATAAAGCTGAAGGGTGTATACAACTATGTACAATTATACCAAAAAAACAAAAGACAGTAATAAGATACGGTGATATATATATATATATATATTGAAAAATATATAAGATATATAATTATTATTGTGTGAATTCAAATTAAAATAATATAAATTAAATATTATTAAAATAAAAAATTATAAATCATGATAAAAATACAAATAAGTTATAACTTAAATACTTTATTGTTAAATATTATTAAAATGTCTTACAAATATCGAATAAATACATATTAAATACAAATATGTGAGAGAGATTGAGTATGATCATATTTTTACTCATATCATTGTGTGATTAGCTAGTTTAAACCTATGTCACAAGACATGAATATTCTTGATAGCAGCAAAGCAAAGCACAAACCCACATATGAAGTTTTGAGAAAGATTCTAAAAGAGATCATAGTCCAGATAATAAAAGGGAACTTGTGCTTTGCATCAGAATCAAAGTAAACCCTAACAGAAGGGAGAATAATGAAAGTTGTAATAGCTTCCCTGCCACAGTTCCACGGAACCTACACCTACATAAACCCTCATCGTGGTTCGATGTCAGTCATCTCTCTAACCAACTTTTCTAGCATTTGGGTTGCAAATTGCAATACCAACCTTTCCATTTGCAAAATCTTAGTCATCTTCCAATGGCCACATTCATTTTTAGGTCTAACAAAACAGTGCATGCTTTTGTTGGATGGCTTTGTATTCTGCTGATGGTTCAAAAGGGTGCTTCCTATGATTTTGTAGTTGGTGGCCAAAAGGGTTGGAGTGTTCCAAATGATTCCAGTTTCAATCCTTTCAATCAATGGGCAGAAAAGAACCGTTTTCAAGTTGGAGACTCCCTTGGTGAGCTTTCTTCATTCAATCTATTCTTCCTATTTACACAGTTTATACTTGTACTTTGACTTTGGTTGATGATTCTTATATTCTTTTGTCTCAAATCAACCTTTTCAATATATGGGTATTGCAGTGTTCAACTACCAATCTGGGCAAGACTCAGTGCTGTATGTAAAGAGTGAAGACTATGCGAGCTGCAACACCGATTCACCTTATTCAAAATTCTCTGATGGACACACAGTCTTCAAGCTAGACAAATCAGGGCCTCACTTTTTTATAAGTGGAAGCAAAGACAACTGCCTGAAAAATGAGAAGTTAACAGTGATTGTGCTTGCTGAAAGGAACAGAAACAACAATCAAAGCACCAATGCTTCTCCACCTTCACCACAATCATCATCTTCATCACCAGCACCTACTACTGGGCAAGAGGGTCAATCTCCACCTTCAGACACAAACCAAACACCAAGCCCTGTTAGTGAACCTCCACCTCCTAATGCTGCTGCTTCAGCCTTTGTCTCTCTTGCTGCCTCTGTTGGAGCATTCATGGTTTCAGTCATCATGCTTTTATCTTTCTAAGAATTTATGTTTTTTTCTTTTTCTTTTCCATACAATTCTTTTATATTTTTCATTTTTCTGTTCTTTGTTTCCTATGCTTTGAGTTGAGAAATACTGAACTTGCTGGTCTTTCGTTCAAAGTTGGGATGATGTTTGATATTTATTTGTGAAGATTGAATAATAATAATAATAATAACGACAGTGATTTAGCCTTTTGTGTTATTATTTCTTCTATAAACGATATTCTAGTGAAATGAAATAAAATCATTATTTATTTATTTACAAAATGCAGGAAAATGTTTCGTGATATTATGGAAAATGAGACAGAAATTATTTCTTCTAAATGTTTTTTCAAAATAAAAGATAGAGAAAAAAAAAAGACAAAATTGGGTGTGAAAAAGTCCATAACAAAGTTATAAAGAAGAAAATCAGTTAGGAAGATGAGACAACAAAAAAAAGTCAAAGTTATATGAAATAAAAATATATAAAAAAGTAAATGTATAAAATATACTTACTTATATATTATCATCGTATAAAATAATATTAGAAAGTATTAAACAGGTAAAAATACAAGCTTGCGAAATATGTATGTATATTTTATTACATTAAAATAATATAATTTCAAAAGTGTGTAGTTTTATGAAAATTATATTAAAAATATTAAAATAGTAGAATTTAATACATACATACATATATATATATATATATATATATATATATATATATATATAATTTTATAAAAATAATATTAACAAATTATGTGAGGACTATTCATGAAAGAAAATTATTTAATCATTTTAAATCACTTTTTTAATTGGTTACTTTATTAAATAAAAAATTTATTTAATAAAAGTTGAATTATCTAACTAAAAGATGTCATATTATATCAAATAGTTTATAATAATAGATGTCTTTATAGATATTATTGAGATATTATTATTATGAATATTTATTTTATTTTATTATTGATTAGAAATATATTTTTAACTAGACATAATTTTGGTCATATTTATGAATATTATTTGATGAATTTTTATTGGTTGAATGTTTTTCTTAATTTTTGTAATAGACTGTTCTATAATATATGTATTTATATTGATTACTTTATGAATAAAGAAGGCATATATCTTCTTAAACGATAAAACTTATAATGATATTTGTTGAATATATAAAAAATTATGTACAGGATTAATTTTTTTATATTAAATAATATATATAATCTTCTATTTGTAATAGAAGAAATATGAATTAAATTCAAAATATAAATAAATAATAATATTAAATTAGCTAAAGATAAAAGATAAAGATAAAATATATAAAATATTTAATAATCTAATATATCTAATATTTTTTTTTAAGTTGATGCATACAAATTATATGTTCCAAACTTGTTACAAATATAATCAACTCTCGGTCTTGTAAAGACTTAGTGAAAATGTCTACTAACTGATAACTTGAATTAACGAACTCAGTCTTGATGTCTCTAGATACAATCTTCTCTCGAATGAAATGACAATCAATCTCAATGTTTTTTGTTCTCTAATGAAAAATAGGATTAAAATTGATATATAAAGTAGCCTAATTGTCCATATAAGCATTATTTGAGTGACATCTCCAAATTGTAACTCTATAAACAATTTTAAGCCAAACAACACTAGTGCAAAATGCGGAAAAGAATGCGAGTAATATATCTCGGTTTCCAGAAAACTGAACCATATCTGAAGGCGGTGGCATTTTTGCAATTTAAACGAACTTATAGGCCTCGGTCCCCTGGAACCGAGGCATAAAGGTCAAGTTACCTCGGGTATTGGCCAAATCGAGGCGTAATATTCTGTTGTTTACCACCTAACTTTGAATCTTTAACTAATAACTTTTTGAATTTGACCTACTGTCTTGGTTGGTCAGAAGACCGAGGAAGAAAGGTTTTGTAATTTTACACGTGGCCCTGACTTTTGGTTGGCAATAATCTGAAAAGAACCTACAACATCGGTTCCAATTAGACCCGAGGCAGTAGGTCTTGTTCAAAATGTTGAGGGTCAAAATTTTTTGAACATTGTTGACTTTTGAGCCTTTTAGGCCTCAATTTCACCTAGACCCAAGGCGTATAAGGTGAGTATAGGTATCGGCTTTAATAAGGAATCAAGGCAGTATCCCTGTATTACCTTGGTTAAGTTGATAACTGAGACAGAATGGGTTTTTTATCTTCACCCCACAAAGGAAGTTACCCTACTTTGCACTGTTGTCTTCTTCTTCCTTTGCTCCCACGAACTCCTCCGCTGCATCCAACGCCTCCTTCATCGCTGCCGATATTAGGTTGCCGCTTCGTTGCCGCCGCTACAATGATGTCACGTTGCCTCTTCTCATTGTGTTCTTCTTCCACATCGTTGGTTCCATATTGTTGTCGTTGTCAAGACGACATTGCCACCTATTCTCGCGTGGCCTCCTTCTCGCGCAGTCCCCTCCTTGGCTCTCGTCGTCGTGCTATCTCCTGTTACGGTTGTCGTCGCTTCTTAGCTTGGTAAGTGAAATTGTTTTGGATATTTGATTCCTTGTTAGTTTGAGATGGTCTGTTTTCTGTTGGGGCCATTGAGATGAAAATGGATGAATGGGGATTTTGGGTTTTCATGTTGGGACAACTTGGACATTTTTATGTTGTTCATGTTTCGCACTTTATATAGTTTAAGCCTTGCATTTGGTGATTTCGTTAAAAAGTTTAAAAAGTTGTGGATTGGTCATTCCCTTTCAACCCATGGTCAAGTTTTGCAGTGTCTTTAGACATTGGATTACAACTCTTTAGTATTTAAGAGAGAAAGAAGAAGGGTGTTATTGAATGCTCCATTGAGCTATAGCAAGCCTTATGCCAACCACAAAAAGGTTTCACTTTAACAACATCATCATTTATAGTTATATTCTAATTGTATAATGGTCACCCTAAAATAAGTTCAAGAAACTTGCCATAGGTAAAATTGATTAGAATTAGAATTTAGGAATTGACAAGTTATGTTCGGTCATTGACAAGAAGAATTAAGTTGGGTATTGGAATGAAGCTAAAATAATGAACTTAGTATAATTGTAGTTGTTGTTATTATTAAACCAAGAAAGGAACGTGTGTGATGGATTTAGTATTACAAACATGTTCTAGAATCTGTTTTAATGTCAGTTATTAATTTATTGTTTGTTTTTGTCCAGATATTGTATTTCTGTGGTGAGATTTTATAGTTTCTAAAACGCCGGCATTCTCCATTGTTGACCGACTTTCACACTCCCAGGTAAATATTCTTAAAATTTTCCTTTTAATATGAACATATAATTGTTTGTTTGAATCAATATATTGTTTGCTTGAATATATTGTATGTTGCATATTTAATTATTTGTTCGCTTGAATATATTGTTTGCTTCAATATATTTTATATGTTGCACATGTAATTATTTGTTTGCTTGAATACATTGTTTACTTAAATATATTGCATGTTGCATATGTAATTATTTGTTTGCTTGAATATATATTGTTGTTGTGAATTAACCTTAGTTTCTCGTTTGAGATTTTTTTGAACAAATATACTTTTTACAAATGAATAGAAAGGAGATGGTAATAATAATTTACAAGTATTGAATCTTGAATTTTCCAGTTGAACAGTTTAAGAAGAGTAATAACTTTTTCATAATTTATTAATACATATAAATTTTAATATACATGTCTTAAATTTTATGAAAATTTGTTGTTGTGTTTTTGTATTGATCTTCGGGTGCATATTTGTTTGTGATTTATAATCACTTTCATTTCGTGTAACCTGAAGACCAATGATGTTAGCAAAATTTCGTGAAATTTTAGATATGTTGTTTAAAATTTATAATTTTAATAAACTAAAAAAAAGTGATTCTTCTTGAATGGGATAGGGTCACACCTTGAATACAAAAATGATCAAAGTGTTCATTCAAGATTATTGAAATTGTATAAACTGTTAAAATAGAACGACTTAGTTTCTCACACCAAGAGGGGGGTGAATTGGTGAAGTGTAAAATTAAAAGCTTTCAAAATCTTTTTCACAAAATAAGATGTCTTTACATTTTTTCTTGAATCGCAAGTTAAAATATGCAATGCAGTAGTAAACTTAATTGAATGTATTGATAGCTTAATCGACTGAATAAAAAAGTGTAGGGATCAGAGAATTCAAACGCTGATTTTTATACTGGTTCGGCCAACCTGCCTACATCTAGTGTCCTTCCAACCACAGGAAGCAAATGCATTATAAAGATCAAGGTTTTTACAACAAAGATTTTACAGAGACCTCACGTCAAAAGTGTAAAACATCTAATCTAAATATAGGCAACAAACAAACAAAAGCAGCAGCAAGAACACCCTCTTCTGTTGTATAACCCTTTGAGACACCCTCAAAGTCAAGAACACCGTTCTTCTTCCTGTAATCACAACAAGGAATCCAAGCCAATCTTCAAAGATTGCATAACTTGATCGTGCAGAATACACACAGTTGCGCATCTTGATCAGACGTTCAAATTAGCAAGCCTTGCTTCTCAATAAACCTTAAGTCTTTAATCACCACGGTCAATCTTCGTTCTTGGAGCTTTTCCTTTCTCTGTAAGATCACACAAATTTCTGTAAAAGATATGAAAGTTTCAAATGCACAAAAGTTCTTAGAGAATTCAAATCAACGTCAATTTATAGTATAACACATATCAGACGTATTTTAATTGATTTAACTACTAACGTAATCAAATACAACTTGCAGTTATAACAGTCTAGCAGCAATCACAACAATTAATTGAATGCACAATTAATGCAATCGACTTTCATTTAATACTTGGTCAACACATTTAAAAATATGACCGTTATGTTAGTTGTATCAAGCATTTATAGTTTTTTAAAACAACAGCTAACTTAACCAAATACAAATCACTTGCAATCGATTAGCAACAATACTTAGCACAATTTTGAAAACTTTTCTTCTTAAAATAACTCAGCACACTTGAAAAGATTTTGTAAAAACACACGAGTTTTAATCAATTCACCCTATAATGTAATCAACTTAAAACTGTTGTTTTACCATACTTTAAAGTTCAATAATAGTGCTTGTGGTTTTCCATTTCCAAAAACTTATGTCATGCATACACATATATAATCACATATTTAAACACAGTGATATGCAATGAACAACACAATCATGTTCCCAAATATGCTTATACAGATTTAACACAATAAGCAAAAGCATATAACATGTAAGCATAGAACATGTAACACAAAATATACATGAGTTATTAATTATGTGTTGTCATCATCAAAAACACAGATATCACTGAGATTATGGGTTAAGTTAAACCTATGCTTCCCTTATCAACAATCTCAACATAAACAATTTTAGTAAATATGCGTATGGATCGAGGGTGGATTATATATGTGTATGGATCGACGTGTATGTAAAAATCATTCAATTCATCATTCATAATTTTATATCATAACAATTGTTTCATTTTGTCACAGCAAACAAGGTCAAAAGAAGAGGGTATAAGTACTCAGAATAAAAATCCACACATATTGTCTCGTGATGGATACAGGAAGCTTGAGGAAAAGATAATGAAGCAGAAGTCAGATAATAGACTTCCACTTCCTAAGGGTGTTGACCCTCCTCCTCCTCCTCCATCACCACCATTTTCTCGGCACGAGAAGTGGAAGTTAGTCTGTATAAGATCATTAGGCTCCTACATTTTTGACACTACAAGAGAGATATCTAAAAGAATTGTAAGATGTCATTTCTCATATTTTTACAAAATTTTTGTTATATATATTACATAGATCTTTCAAATAATTATGAAGTTTTGTTATGTTATAAGACTCCTTGGTTAAGCACAACTTGCAAGGTTAATTCACACAAGAAGGCTGTCAGGATATTCTTGCCATAGCTATTGGACGACCTGAGCACCCAAGACGGGTGCGTGCTGCTGGGACTGCCATAGGCATGCGACAGTTCTTTGGGTCTTCCTCGCGTCCATCTTCATACAAAAAGATGAAGGAGGACAACAGAAAAAAGATGACGTAGGAGACCACAAAGAAGGTTCGAGCATAGTTGTATGATGAAGTTGCTGAAGTGGTTGAGCGCCAGTTCCAACAACAGTATAAGCATTATGGCAATTGTCCTTTGTCATCTCCTGTAACGGAACATGTTGTGCCACATACAGGTAAACTTAATAATAATTTTTTTTACTAATTTACTTTTTGTATAACCTAACATTTAATTTGACAGGTAGAAGTGACAAAGGAAGTTGCTCAGCTGTCGGTGCCCCAGGGGACAACATGGACAACACTCGTCCATGTCAACTATATATTCTCTCTCCTACCGGGACCATGCTAGTGGCTTGTGGCACAATCTATGAGACATCCACTATAGTGCATGATGTAGACCTAGCAGAAGATAAGGTCAAGGTCACGATGGATGAAGTTGTCGTACCAGATGCCCTTGTTCTTGTGCCTACAAAGGAGGTTTTCACTGTGGAAGAGGCATTTAATTCCTTCGTCGTCTGACCTAGACATTTGGTTGGTGATGTATCTAACCCCTCGGTAAACACTCCTACTATATACTTCTCAATTTTAATATTTACTTCTTATTGACGTCAGAACATAACCATTTTTTCATGTAACAGCAGGCAGGTCAAGAGGGAAGTCCTACACGGAAGAAGACTCATTTATTTGAGGACGACTCTCTTGGTGAGTTAGACGAGCTTGTTAAGATCATTTCAGATACGCCGATGATTGTACTATGGGATTCTACACATTTGGAAGAGATGCTCAAATCCCATTTAAGATCATTTATTTGAGGACGACCCTCTTGCAAAGATGTTGTTTCATTTGAGAGATGTCATGATTATCACTATTTCTAAGAACGATGTCATCAACATATACAATCAAGTAGACCTCAAGTGACGATAAAAGATTGAATTATCTGCCTCACACCGAGTTATAACAAATTGTTGAGGAATGTTACTAAATTTGCCAAACTAGGCCCTGGGAGACTATTTTAGGCCATATAATGATTTGTGAAGACGACATACCAACCTAAAAGACTTCCCCCGAGAAACAAATCCTAGAGATTGCTCCATATAAATCTCTTCTTACAAATCTTCATTAAAGAATGCATTTTTGACATTTAGTTGATAAAGAGACTATTGTTGAAGAGTTGTCATGGCTATAAATATATAAACAGATGTCATCTTTGTTACTGGAGAAAAAGTAATACCATAATCCAACTCAAAAATTTGTGTAAACTTTGGTCACAAGACGAGCTTTAAGGAGACCAATAGTTCCATCAGAACCAACTTTGATAACAAAAATTCACCTACAACCAACAATAGATTTTTGAGACAGTAATAGGACAAGCTCCCAAGTTCCACTATTATGAAGAACACTTAATTCATCTAGCATGTTTAAAATGATGTTTATGAGTGAAAAATATGCATAGATGGAATTTTCATATCAAAACACTTAATTCATTTAATTAGTTTTAACTATGTTTACATTCTAATATTTCACACTTCTTAGTACTAACTCTCTAGACTTTTATCCCATCACAACAAACTCTGACTTTTTCACAATACTTTTATCTCGCCTCAAGTATTCTATTTTATATTTAATTCATTTTTTGTTAATAAAAATACTATTTTAATTTAAATGAATAAGTAAAGGCAAGCATATAACATCATCTTATCTTATATGGTTATTGATGGCATACTTTCTAACCATGGTCAAGCATACTTAAGAGGAGTTTGAGTCATCTATGGAAGGTGGGTCCGAGCTCTTACCATCATGTGTCACCAGTAAGGATGACAATGGGTCGGGTCGAGCACGGATAGTGTCTACCTGCAACCCGACCCGCTGGATAAAATTGTAACCATTACTCGTCCCACTACCCGCCGGATACCCGCATAAAAAAAATCCGCGGGTTTTTTTTAACCCGCGGATACCCGTTGGATACCCGTTTTAACCCGCGAAAATTTAAAAAAAATTATTTTATTGAGTTGAAAACAGAAATAACATGAATAAAATTACAAATAAATCTAAAAGTTGGAAAACATAAATAGATTACATAGTAAACAAAATTATAGAGTGGAAAACAGAAGGAATAGATTACAATTTGTCCCATTTTTAAATGGTTATCACAAACATTATTGTAATTCTTTTTAAACAAATTTGATAATAGAATAGGAAACAAAATAAATATGAATAAAATCACAAAATAAATCTAAAAGTTAAGGAAAATAATGATTTCAATTGATTTTGTTTTATTATCGCATTAATTAGTAAGAAGAAAGTTAATTTAGGGTTTGAAGAAAGAGGCTCAGATTTAGGTTTTGTCAGAGAGGGGAAAAGAGCGAATTGTCGTGGCTGCGAAGAGAGTGAATCGCCTCGCCAGAGCATGATAGCCCCCTCCTTCTCTGATGCCTGATTCAATTTCAGGAAACATCGTCACTGCCTTGTTATATCCAGATGAGGAAGAGGAAAACTGGTAAGAAGAAGAAGAGAAATGCCATCAAAGCCACCAACAACCACCACACTCACTCAACACTGTCCGATAGGAGAGGAGAGGATTCAGTGGTAAAAACAGAACACCAAAAGCACTAGCCACGAAACTAATAACCAACATTATGATCCATCTCAACCACAAGCAGTACCTAACCTTCTCTCCATCACCTCATTCACAGGATCCATCATAATCGAAAAAGTGAAAAACAAATTTATACAAAACCCAAACGAAAAGTAAACTTCACGAATCGCAGATCCAGTGCCTCACCGCCTCCAAGCTTCCACCGCAGCGCCTCGCCGCACCGCGAGAAAGGAGTTCGCTCCCGATCCAACGAAACTCCGTCAGGCCCAACGAAGAAGAAAGGAAGAACGCCTCCCTGAGTTGCGACATTGCTGCACCACCAACTATGCTTCCGCCGCACCCTCGTTGCGCCATCGCTCCGTCATCGCCGCTGTGAGGTTGTTGCCTCTGCTCAAGACGCAGATCATCCTCACCCCCAACATTGGGTCGTCTGTGGCGGAGAGAAAAGCAGTAACTTTAACCTTTTGGTTGGAGTGTGATGAGGGAGAAAGAAGTGAGATCTAGGGTTTGAGAGATGGCTGGAGTGTGATGAGGGAGAAAGAAATGGGATTTAGGGTTTGAGAGAATTAATCAGTATAGAAAATAATTAAGATGGAGGATAAAATTGTAATTTTAGGCGGGTAACGGGTACCCGCAGGTACGGATAGTGTGATATCCGAACTCGACCCGTTAAGAAGCGGGTATTAAAATACCCGCTACCCGCGGGTACCTCTTACCCGCGGGTACTAAATACCCGTAGCGGATTTTATCCGCAGGTACGGGTTTTTGTGCCATCCCTAGTCACCAATGAGTTCTTAGTAGATTAGGTTTATTTTAGAGCTTGTATAATAGGCCAAGTAGCCTAGGATTTCTTTTGGGCCTTGTATTTGGGTCTAAGGTTATAGTGTAAGGTTTTGGGCCTATAGGAGATGAAAACCTAGCTTGTAGAGCAAACATTCTAGAAGCTTGTAGGCCCTTGGCTAGAGTGGTCTCCAAATTGCTCTCTTTTCTCAGACACATGTTCTTGCCATGTGGCATTCTCCTAATGGTGAGAAGTTCTCCTCAGTAATGATCATGTGTCATACTTCTAATAGAGAGGATTTCTCTTTAGTTGTGGTCATATGTAATCCTCTTAATGGAGAGGTTTTTACCTTGGTCTCCAAGTTAAAGTATTAGGATTTTACTTCTACAATTTGGAGACACCTTTAGAGTTACCTAAGCTTATAAATAAAGGTTTCTCCTTATGTAAATTAACCTTTGAATTTAAGTAAAGTTATGCTTCAATTTTGTGTCATACTATTCAACTTAGGTCACCAAAGTTAGAACACCCCTTTTATGTTTCCTCTAACCATCATTCCTTAAGAGTTGGTCCAACATCTTTTGAGAGCACTCAAACACCACCATAATTTCTCTCTTTGCTTGAGTTATATAATTTGAAGGAGGAACTACCATCTCACGACATTAAACCTACCATATGTGCACAATATTCTCGTTACTATCAAACTTCCGCAACTACCAACTCATTTAAAAGTCTTCACGTTACTAAGACATATAGCTTAGAGAAGCTTATTCCATCCATTATACTATTTTAATTTAAATGATAAGTAAATATGATTTAAGGTAAAAAGAATAAATTTAACAATAATTTTAAAAAGTTGAGAAAGTATAAGAAATGCTATTAATATTTTTTTAAACAATAATAATAATAATGCAATAAAATTATATTGAGAAGTGATTCCATATATGAAGGTTATTTTAGTAACCTTCGTATAACTTTTTCAGTATTTTAAAGTCTGCCTAAATCGGGAAAACCATGAACAAGCTAGATTTGACTTGAGTAGATGCGTGAATAGAAAAAACATATATTCTTACTTACCATAAATTAGTTCAATTTAATTAAATTATATCCCCAATATATGCATTATCAACTGTCGCAACAATTCAATAAATATTAAAGTATACATTTCAATCAATTAAATCATGAATTAGAAAATACATTATCTTTTCTAAAATTTTACCAACAATACGATAAAAACAAGCTAACGCTTCTAAAGTCTTCTCAACATAATATTTCAATAATAGTTTCCTTTTATAAGAAGTTTTCTACCAGATCTGATAGATTCTTTGTTTTTTATGATTGAATTGTACAATTTATTATCAGACCTTTATTTTGTTTTAAGATTAAATTGTGCAATTTATTATCAGACTGATCTTTAACAGAAGTGTCAAAGAAAAGTAATAGATCTTTTCTTTTGCAGCAAAATAGATCTTTTACATTCTTTTCCTATTCAAAATTATAATCTTTTTTATCCTTTTTTGGAATGCTATTTTCCTTTTACTACAATAGTAAGACTAAAAACTTAACCCAACACATTTTTTAAATTCTCACCTTTTCCTATATGCAAATTGTCCTAATCATAGATTGATCTTCTTTTATAATAACATTTTCCACTATAGATATGAATGTTAAAAATTTTGTTCCAAAAATCTTATTTCACAGAATTTGTTCTAAAATACATTTAATGCGTTCTAAAAATTCTGTTCTAAAAATTTTATTCTGAAAAACTTATTCTAAAAACATTTGAGAACATGTAATCCAAATATCACTTGTACAAATGATAAAATCATTATTTTAAAAATTTGAGGGTGGACAAAGAAATTGAGGGAGGCCTTTCTTTGGACCACTGAACATGCTTTCTTTAGTGACACACCAACCAACAATTCAGAGAAAGGAAACGAATCAGAAAACGGATTAAGGGTTAAAAATAATTTAATTAACTAAAATATAAAAAGATAAGATAAATAAATAAACGTATATATAATTGAATAGTGAAACAAAATTATGAATTTTCTAAAACTAAATACCACAATAGCAGAAAAAAAATTAATGGGAGCTCAAATCTCGAATCAAGAACTAAAGAAACCAATATTGCAATTTTATGAAAGGAAAGAAAAGAACTAGCACATCAAGTCATCGAATCTTCTATTTTATTTGTTTTCCTTTCTTTCCTTCTCTGGTATACTACGAGTGGGGGCACAGTCTCAAATAACACCACAAAAGACAAAAAGGTGAAGAATGACTTTAATAATCAAATTACTTCGTCATTATGGTACTCAATACCAATTTCCCCCTCTACTCTTTAATAAATTAATATATATTCTTTCCTCAGCCATAAAAGAAACAAGAATTCGGTGAAGGAAAATGATGGAGGCATTGCGTACCTCGTAATTCTTATCCCTGTAATGATCGTTTTACTGAAGTAGCAAGAAAATTATATTTGTAAGAACATATAGCATAGCTAGTTACCTATAATACTGCTAAGTGAAAGTGAACATAAAAAAAAATCAGAGGCCGAACACTATACAATGATCACCTATCTATCAAAAATTTTTCCCAAGCTCAACTTTTTTCATCATTCTTATAGTGTTGTGCAGAATCGAGTCCAAAATTCCAGCTACCTGAAATTACAAAAGGAAAAAGTAAAACTTATCAACAATATAATTTTTAAAAAAAAGCATAAAACAAAATCTGGAACAGTGGCAAATACAAACCGTGAAGACACCTCCAATAATGGCACAGACATTAGTAATAAAATGTGAAAAAGACCTCTGGTTTTCTGTTATTAAGACCTGCAGACATAAACATTGTAAACCGTGAATAAATTTTATTAATAAGGCACAAATTCATCCAAAATTATGACCTACGTATGCAGACCTGCATTGGGGAGAGCTCAATATGAAACTTCGCAACAGGAATGTCAACACTGTGAGCCACACTGCTGTGCGCTGTGTACTCGTACTCCTCGATTAATCTGTGACCTTTTCTATTCACAACCTCTGTTTTAACTATCTGAATATAATGTTCTATCTGTAGAAACAAGAGTCGTAGAACTATAAGAGATTTGGAAGAAAAGGAGAAAGGAAAAAATAAAAAATAAAAAATAAAAACTTCTAAAGGTCCTGGACATTCATGCTGGCTTGCAAATTAAGATCAATATTCAAGCAATCACGATATTTCCCACTTTGCAACCAAACACTCAAAATTCATATACTAACCAAAATAAAGTCGAATAGCAAAGTTAATACTAAATTATAAGACTCGAAAAGATTAATAAGAAAAAAAATTTATTCAATTGATTTATTTAAAACAATACATTAGTAATAATTTCAAAGAAATCTCTAACTAAATTTCAAAGATATACTCCCCTCAATTTGGTGAATGAGTATATCTATAATTCCGAGCTTATATGTGAGATCCTGAAAAGACCTTTGGTAAACAGATATGCTAACTAAAGCCCATATAGAACATAAGAAGTAGTGATAAGACCACTATCCAATTTCTCTTTAATAAAGTGTCGATCTATCTCTCTGTTTGACCTATCAAATTGAGTTGGATTATGAGCAATGCTAATAGTTGACTTATTATCACAATAAAGAATCATAGCTATTCACATGCTACTTTAAGATCATTTAGAATAATTCTAGCCATAATAATTCATACACCCCATACACCATAGCACAAAATTATGCCTATGAACTAGACCTATCAACAAAATTTTGTTTCTTACTTCTCCAAGTCCTTAAATTTCCACCCAAGAACATGCAATATGGTAGATTTCCTATGTGACAGATCTTGCATAATTTATATTAGTATACAGTTCCATTTTTAGTTTTTCATTCTTCAACAAATACCCTTCCGAGACTTGTCTTCAAATATTGAAAGATTTTGTTCATATTGTAAATGTCTCTTCCTTGGATCATGCATGAATGGACTAACTATACTCACAACATCGGCTATGCTAAATTTGGTTACCACAAGTGTTTGATATTGATCTTTATTCATAGTAGAACTGCCTTCATCACTCCCAATTCTATGACTTTGTTCTATAGAAACTCTAGTGATCATGCAATCAATCTTACCTATTTCTTTGAGAAGACCTAGAACATACTTTCTTTGAGAGATAAAGATGTCTTTCTTCAAGTAAGTTACTACTATCCCTCTAGATTCTTCATTTCAAACCAAGCAACAAGCTTTTGATTCAAGATATGTTTGCCTTGTTCATTATCTCCTACAACAATCATATCATCAACATAGACCAAGGGAAAAGTAAGTTTACCTTCCAGGGAATGCTTGATGAACAGGTTATGGTCACCTTGACTTATGTTCATACCCCATAGATATCATAACTTGAGTCTACCAAACCAAGGGAATGTTTGATGAACAGGTTATGGTCACCTTGACTTATGTTCATACCCCATAGATATCATAACTTAAGTGAATCTAACAAACCAAACAGGGGGTGATCGCTTGAGTCCATACAAGGCTTTCTTTAACTTGCACACCTTATTCTCTTCTTCGATAGACCTAAAACCAGGAGGAATTTCCATGTACACTTCCTTCTGTAATTGTCCATGTAGGAAAACAATTTTTACATCAAATTTTTACAGTTCCCATCAAAAGATAAGCTAATGAGAGAATAATTCTAACAGTATTCTACGTTGCCACTGGAGAAAATGTTCCCTCATAACACAAGTCTGAGTATATCCTTTAGCAACTAACCTTTGTAATGTTCTAATGTGTCATCCGATTCATACTTTACATTATAAACCCATTTGCATCCTACTTCCTTTTTATCTAATGGCTTGTCAACAATTTCTCATGTCTAGTTCTTTTCTAGGGCTCTCATATTCTTCATTCATGACTTGAACCCAATTTTCATCTTTCGATGCTTCTTGAACTAAAGTAAGGTTTCTAATTGCATCAATAGCAGAGAGGAAACTCCAATGGTACATAAAAAGGACTGTAGTGGTCACATAATGAAAAATAGAATACTTGGTACAAGATTGGATTCTTTTCTCAAAGTAATGGGCAAGTCATCAATGTCAAGTTCACAATTATTATTCAAGTTATTTTTCAAAGGGTCAAGGGTGTCAGCAGAAGGAGCAACAAGATTGGATTCTTTTCTCAAAGTAATGGGCAAGTCATCAATGTGAAGTTCACAATTATTATTCAAGGAATGTTTCAAAGGGTCAAGGGTGGCAGCAGAAGGAGAACTTACTCGTAGTTCAGACAATTGAAGTTGTTCTTAGATCAGGTTAGGTTGATTTCGGAAGAAACTCTTTGTACAACTAATTTCTAGAGCTGAGCCTAACTTGGGAACATATATGCCCTTCTTAGGAGGAACTTCAAAGACATCCATTAGAGATGAGTTAAGAGAAGTATTAGGAGTACCAAGAGTAGTATCAGTATGAGACGGTTCCCATGTGAAAGGGACAAAAGATGACTATAGATTCCAAAGACTTAACTTCAAAAGAACACTTTCCTTGAAGCAAAGGACGCATGTAACATTTAGTTTCATAAAAGATGGCATCTATTGAGGTAAAACACTTTTTACTTGGAAGATGGTAACAAAGATATCTCTTTACATTAGATGCATAACCAATGAATATGTGCTTAACAAATCTAGGATCTAACTTTCAACGGAGCTAATTATGAATATGGACAAACACAACACATCCCAATACTCGATTATGAAGACAATAGAGAAAAGGAACAGATGTAAAGAAGGAAAACATGAACTCAATGAAACTCAGACCATCTAGGACCAAAGAGGGAACCGGTTAAGAAGATAGTTGTAGTGAGTATATCCTTGCCCCAATAAGATATTGGGGCAAACATTTAGAAAAGAAGTGTTCTTGTCACCTTAAGAACATAATTATTTTTTCTTTTAGGAATGTCATTTTGTTGTGCTGTATACACACATGTAGATTCGTGAACACCATTTTCGAAAAGGAATTTATACACACCATGATATTCCCTCCCATTATCAAGCATCGATGACTCAGAGCAGCATGCGCTGGCAACATAACACTAGTTGAAAAAGGTAAGAGCATTGGGCTTCTCATGTGTTGGGTCAATCATAGGACCAGAAGGTTCGACAAGCCCACAATCCCCCGATTCAGCAAGTATCTGAATCGTCATGTACCCACTCCGATCTGCACCGCTCACAATCCACTCTCCGCATCAACTCTCTTGGTGCTCCAAACTCGTAGGATCGTGTGAGTTTAAGATCTTATTCATGGTTTTAACAACATTGAAGTACCCGAAGGTGGCTTACTAATAGATTCCATGAGAGATTTTAGATATTCAATTTCAAAAGATAGTGCATGCATTCCTTCTTCAATTTTAGAGGATGAAAAAGACTTCTGTCAGGATTTTTCAGAATCTTAAGTTGCCATGTTAAAACAAATAATAGGAATTCTTTAACTCCCTTCCTAAATAAGACAGAAAGCTCCAACGATGGCAGCAGAGACAGTACTAAGGATAGCTATGGCAACAGCTTAGGCCAATGCTTTAGCAACGACTCCGACAAAATCTCCAACGACAACTCCAGTGTGTCTCTGACGACAGTTTTGGTGGATGGCACTGGTTGGGGCAGCAGTGTCATAACCGCAAGTTGGATGCACTTCAGGCAACCCCCATAATTAAAGGAAATGAGTACACATCTAGCAAGCCTAAAAAGAACCATAACTAAGATGGTATAGAAGAAATACGAAGCAGGGCTCTGAAGGTCGGGAGCTCTAATACCGACTTAAAAACATTAATATGAAAGAAACAAGACTTTTTATTCAATTGATTTATTTGAAGCAATACAGCAGCCTCTATAAATAGGGAACTCTAACCCTATAATAATAATTATATAAAGATCTCTAGAATCTTCAAAGAGCTTCAAGTAGTATATTGAATATCCAACTAATAATAATAAGTTTTTCTGTTTTTCATATAAAATATTTCACTTACAGTAACATTTGCTCCGAAATCACGAGTATTAAAGAATGACCGGCCACTGAGCCTATCATGGCTGCTACCTATGTATGGTATCAAGAGCTTCACATCACTCATAGCCCTAGGCGTCACTTTCTTTCCAAAAAACAAGTTGTTTATGACATGTGACATGTTCATTTGAGAAGCATCAAAAGAATGGGAATCAGATCTAGCTGAGATGATCAAATTTCCTGGAACCTGCAAATTGCAAAACAGATTTACATTTCTTTCAAGACTTTTCATTTTAATTTTACATTTCGAAATCTTAAAAAAAAAAGAACTAGTTATTTTAGAAATTTTACTATTACAAAATGAAGCTTCTAGAAAAAGCAAAAACAAAACAAGAAATCCATTGACCATTATATATGAACACTATGGAACAAAATACGAATTTTGCTATAAATAGCTGTTGAAGCTTAAACATCAACCTTTTGGGCATTTACCTTTTTCACTCGCACATATCCCTCAATTCTACATCCACCCGCTGATGGTGCTGGCCTTTTTGCATTTTCTGCAGCATTAGACTTATCTTCCAGAGCTGGCTTTTGAGATGCTGTTGGGAGAGATGCAACTAAACTCTCCATAAACTGTAGGAAGAAAGTGAAGTTTAATAACATTATTAAAACAATCAAGTCAACTGATTCAAATAATGTCAATTTAAAATAAATATAGCATGAACCTGGACAAGGCTTTCTGTATCACGATCGCCATAATAGGACTCGTGTTCATGATGCCCATGTTCACTTCTGAAATTGCAAAAGAATTCAACAAATTAAATTAAATAAAAATATCCAAAACGTTAAAACTCTAATCATGAACCAGTATGGTACACAGTAGCCAGGATGTGCGAAACATCATAGAGATATGACATAGAATTGAAAGACCCAAGGTAGTCAAAATCAAGATCTTAATCAGGATCCGAAAGGAAAATATAAATCGTAAATTGGAAGGTCATAACACCAGTCAGCTACGTTGGAGCACGGTTAGCCGGGTTGAAGGATGCACTGGGAATAGGTGGCGCATGGGAGCACTGCAGCGGCAGATCGGAACAGTGAAAGTGCGGTGGTCATCAGACGAAGACAGTGTCGATCACAGGGGTCACCAAAAGGAAAAAGATGCTCAGTGTTAGAGAAAAGGGGCACATAGTGTATATGTTTTGAATGTGTTGTGTTCTTATGAAGGAAACCTTATCTCATGGAGAACCAAGAAGCAGAATATAGAGCTATGGCATTAGCTACTTGTAAGCTTGTGTGGCTTAAACAATTACTTAATGAATTGAAATTTGAAGATGTCACTCACATGACACTTATATGTGATAATCAAATTGCTCTTCATATTAGCTCTAACCCTGTCTTCCATGAGAGAACAAGCACATTGAAGTTGATTGCCATTTTATTTGAGAAAAAATCATATCCGGAGATACCAAGACTGAGTTCGTTAACTCAAGTAACCAGTTGGCAGACATATTCACTAAATCCTTGCGAGGATCTAGAATTGACTATCTTTGTAAGCAGCTTGGAACATATGATTTATATGCTCCAGCTTGAGGGGAGTGTTAGATATTAAGTTGTGTGTTTATGTTAATTGGGCTCAACCCATCTTTTATCTAGTGTTTTAGCCCATATCTTACATTATAAATAAACTACCCTATGTGTATGCAAATACACACAAGGGAAATTTCTCCTAATCTTTTCCACTATTTCATATCACTAAAATTTTGTAACTGAACCTCAATATATACACTATAATAGTACATCCTTAAATAGCTGAAAAAGGGGTGAAAATTTGTGTATTTTGTAGATGGAAGAGAGGGAGTCACTCTTTTGTTAATCAGTGTGTGGCAATTTTAACCTTTTTTTTAGTCACTTAATTTTAACCTTTGGGGCTAATGATTGTTTTTAGAGAGACAACTTTTTTTATTCTTTGGGTGCATCATCAGTTCAAGTAATTGGCATTAGACTAAATGGCCTAAACTTTCTTGGTTAGAAAACAATTCCAACCCATTAAAAAAAAGAAAACCCTGAGCTGCCACCCACCACCCCTCACGAAGAGACTCGAAGAGAGGCCATGTCACTGCAAAGTACGTTCTTGTCGCAAGAGTCGTCATCATGAGAGTTGTCGTTGATAGAGGCGTTGTTGCAGCAAGGTCTATCCACTTATTCTTCCTCACCACTAGGAGGGTTGCAACACAAGGCCACGAGAGAAGCACCATCGCGAGCTCCGTTGGCTTCTCCCTCGCCGTTGGGAGTTGGATCGCTAGAATCGCCACTCCCACACGAGTTGCGATTTATAACGGCAATCTAACACGTTCCTTGAAGATCGCGAGTTTTAAGTAAAGAAAGATCGAAGAGGGAGAAAAAGATCGTCAACTCGTACAATCTTACATTTTGGATCACGATTTTGACTACCATGGAAAGACCTGTAAATACAATGGAGAACCAAACACTATAACGAAACCCTTGAAATTTAACCAAGTTTGTACTCAATTGCTAGCTTCTAAACTTCTAAAATAATTTCTTATCCTAATTCCATCATAAATAGTCAATTTGAATAGTAAAATAATAATGAGGATTTTAGGTAAAGGATAATAGACAAGTTGACATAATTTGCCAAATTTTAAAAATAGGGTCTTGAGAAAATTTAATACAACCACAAAATTAAGTATATAATACCCTGAAAAGGATAAGCACATGCCACAAGAGCAAGTGTTCATTATTGCCAAAATAGCCAAGGTGAAGAAAACCAAAAATGCATGACCTGTATATTTTGGGGTTTGTGCAGGGATAAAAATGATATTAATGCTAATAACATGGAATTAATAATCATAAATAACAAGCAACATATAAAGTAAATGGCTGTTAATCAAAAGACTGAAATAGAGGTAGAAATTTTTCATCAAACACTGGTTGATGAAAAATGGCTGTTAATCATAAATAACACCTAACATATAGAGTAAATGGCTATTAATCAAAAGACTGAAATAGAGGTAATCAAACACTGGTTGACCAATTGATTTATCACCTGACATCACTTCCTCTACGGAAGATTCGAATGGATGGATATCCTTGTATATGATTCCTGGACAATGATAGAGGCACAAATGAATTGCAAAATAAGTACCAGTGCAGAATAGCAAATGTTCAATAACAAGACAACGAACCAAGGCAAAAAACAATAATAACTATAATGAAGAAAAAATAATTTTGTGCTCAACACAGCAAATATTGCAGAAAGTGTTTGATGTTTATCTTCTTCAATCTTATACTAACAAGGTTTACAAAGGCTAACCTATGAAATCTGTTTGCGCACCTCAAATTCTAATATGTCCAATTTATGGTATAAACACGTACTTTATTATCATTTGTTCAACTTTCAATTAATGTATCTCTCTTGGAAGACAATTATTCGAAGAGAATATAATAAAAGAGTAAAAGTTGGTTTGGAAGAAGTGGAAATAGAGGGTTTAATTTTATATAGAATGAAAATTATTGGTGAAAGTCGTGTGCCCTTGTTGCAAGGAATTATATGAAACATATAAACATCAAGTTGCTTTATGTATCCATATCTTTTGTATACTTTAACGATATGTATCATTGAAGTATATAAGTATTGTCCCTTAATGAAGTTAGGAAACAACCGAGATTGATACCCTTTCTATTTGTAGACCATAGAGAGTGATTCATGATAACAAGTATTTGTAATTTTTATTTCGTTTTTAGTAATGTTCAAGATATGTTTTAATTTCAATTTTCCAAATTCCATCTATATATTTATTATATTTTATGAATTGTATACGTGTGTGTGTGTGTCTTACAAGTATCATATTTGTTGAGTAATATGTTGTCATTATCATTCCTTCTATAATACATATTCCACTCTTCCTCATTATTTATATGCCTAACTGTATGTGTCAAAAAACTAGATGAAAATATGTTGGGTATTCAACAACTTTTGCAGTATGGTTATTCTTTCATTTGAGAATTTAAATTCTTATTCAAAAAGAAGAATTGTTAATACGGTGCAAATGAGAAAAAACAGAAATTTTCTTCTCTCACTTAATTGAGAGAAAAGAGAAACCAAGAAGGCATATAATGAATTATTCTTGTTTATAATCAATAAGAGATACAGTAATAAGGAATAAAATCAATAATTAATAATGAGAAATGTTCACTAAGATATTTCCCCATTGATGTAATCAAATATCATATTTCTCTATTTAATACAATCAAATCATACATTAAGCACAGGGTTTATACCAAAACCCATTTTTTCTTTCCATGAATGTTCTTTTCCTCTTTTCAACCAAAATTAAGAAAAAATATATTCACCATTTTCCTTTCTCCATTCGAGTTCATCAAAAGCATAGCCTGTATAGTTTTTTAATCAAATACAAGAATGTTAATGCATCACTATGCAGACTGCAACCGTAACTAGCTTACACCCCAATCAAACATAGCCTCCATAGTTCTTACAATAACTTATTTTCCAAGCATGACTTGGCAACATTGTCTATATATATGATTCAAAAGCCAAATTTCATTAAGTAATGGATTTAAATATTGAAAAAAAAAAGTAAAATATGTCAACTGTAGGTAAACAGAAAAGTAAAGAAACTAGCAATAATACCTCCTGCATAAATCTGCCTCTAGAGTGCAATCCACCTTTGCCAAAATAATGCGCCCATCAATTTCTGGGTCATACCTATTAAAGTTAATTCCAATTAATCAAATACATATCGGACATTGAATTAGTGAACTTATGATAAAAATTAACTCTAAATCTACCAAAGGAGAGGGGGAAATCTATCTCTAAAATGTAATTTCAAGAAGTGTGAGAAACAATGAATCAACATTAAAGTACCTCTCTTTCATAATTTTAGCTGTTTTCTCCCATGCAGGTTTCTGAAAGAAACCAGTAGAAGATAAATTCATGTAAAGTTTAAAATCTATTAATCCACCAAAAATATTAAAAAAGTATAAACCAGCCATCATTCATTAAAGGAAGAACTTCTACATAATTCACTCATTGTATCAAAGCACGTGGCTAACAATCTTATATGTGTGAAATGCAACCACCCTCATCGTAAGATGTTATTAAATATTATAAATCATATTTTTGCATTAGTCACTATTAAAGTGTAACTGATGAAATAGCCTTTGCAACTGCTACTTAGTGGCTTGTACTGAGAGGGAAATTCCCCTTTTAAGGAATGAGACATTGATGAAACAGAACCCAGTCTATTTAGGAAACAACAAAGACATCAGGTTACAGGTGCCAATCTTATTTCCTGATGAAGAGGAACAGAATTATGATAAAAAAATTATTACCATACAGAATTATGATAAAAGTTATTACCAAACGCTGACACCAGGAACACCAAGGTGCATAAAAATTTACAACTGTAATTGGGAACCTGCAAAAGGATTATAAATCATAGAGTAAATAATGCATTTTGAAAGGAACTTGGCTAAAACAAGGAAAAATCAAATGAAATATTCTCAGAAGTGGCCACTTACTGATGAACATAATTATCAAAATTATGTGTTGTAAGTGCTAATGAACCTTCAACAGATTCTCCTTCTACTTCATCATCATGCTTTACAGCATTTGCAAATGTACCTGAATGAAACTCAGATCCAGTGGGTCTTAAATTTGAATCAATAGAAAACTTCCGAACTGTTTTTGTTATATTGAGCCTGTTCTGAAAACAAGAGGTAAAATATTAAGTACAAGGACTAAAACTTAAAACAATGGATGAGGTATCATATCATAAGTGAGTATAAAATGCATAAGAAGAAAGAGTAAGAGAAACTTACTGTTCCCAGCACATCACTCACATCAACTGATGCAAACTCACAAGAGAGTGCAGGAAAACTACAAAATAAGTTGAAGCAATAAGCCAACAGCAACAGAGAAAGAGGAAGATAAAGTTTACAAATAGTCATTAAATTGATTTAATGTACTGAGGATAATACTATGACTTGCTATGGTATCAAATGTGTTGTGGAGGACTAGAAGCTCTTAGAAAAACCAATGAACTGTGAGAGATGAACGCAATGTGTGGGGAACACCTTGACCACATGTCAATTTCACAAGCAATTACTATACACCAAATACCGATATTTACTCCTAGCCTTCTAATGATCATTTTCTAAGATCCCCATCCCACTCTCAATTTAAACAATCACCCAGTTTCATTGGAAAGTTTTTCCTTCTTCCTTCTATAGTAGGGTTATTGGATGTGGAATTTTAAGAGAGAATTTCAATTTTCACATTCATTTGGATCTTAAATCCAAAGAATTTTCAAAATGATGGAAAGTTGACAGGAGATTTGTTTAAAAGTAATACGAAGGCCGTTCATATAAAGTTGAAAAACGAAAGAATTTGAAATTTCCTACTCTTTTACAGTCTCACTGTCGACTCTCTCATCCGAAGCTTTGGTGAGTGCTCTCTCTCTTGCACCTCTTTGCCTATGTTGCTTTTGTTTGAGTTTCTCTCTCTCTCCCTCTTTTCTACTCCTCTCTCTTTCACACCTCCCTCTCACTCTCACTCTTTTGCACCTCTGCTTCTATTTCCCTATCTATCTTTGTTATGCATTTTTATAAATAAATATTTAAAAATGAAATTCTACATATAATAGAAATTAAATTACTTTACACAAACAAAGAATTCCAAATGCAAGAAATTTAAAATGCTTTAATAAAAAATTGAAAATGAAAAAAATTTAGCTAAAGAAATTAAATTTCCAATTAGTGTAAATTCCTTGGAATTTTAAATGCCCGAACCCTGCATAAGTGAACTTCAAGATTCTAGTCAAACTTTAAACCGTTTTGTTTAATAATTAATCAATAGAAAGTGAGTATCAACCCCTAACCAGCCTCAATTTGCAAATAGAAGTAGATTGAAGCTCGCATTCCTTGTAACATGACAAGTTCTTATCAAGACTCAACAAAAACCTCAAACCCACCAGTTTATACGTAATATTCAACAATAGTTAAGACATGAACATTCACCATCTTTGAAAAATATCCTATTCAACCACGGACAGCAAATGCCCAGATAGTATTCTACCTGATATTGAAATCGATACGTAAATAGTCATGATCAGAACTCTTGTCAACAATCACAGATGTGGAGGTGCTAACAGTCAAATAATTACTTAGTTCCTGAAACAAGGATGCAAGTGAAATATCAAAATGAAATTTGAACATCCAATTCTTAAAAATTTAACAAAACTATAAATAAGATGTTCATAATTAGAGGTCTAATAGTAAAGCAGTATGGGACCTAACATCAATCTAAATTACAACATTTTGTTCAACAATTCACAAGTCATAAACATTATGGAGATTTCAGCCACTGACCATTCCAAACAAAAACATCATGAAGAGAGCTGCCAATATGGATAATCCCGCTCCCGATAACGACGCCTCAGTCAAATCTCTCGGGATTTTTCTGTTGACACAAGTCAAAATCAATAACATAAAGAAATCATTCCTAATTTCAAGAAGAAAAAGAAAAAGAGGGAACCTGCATTCACAAATTACTCGTAAAATTTGCATTGCAAGCGATAACATCCATAACCACAAAACAAATAAAAAGATTTACACCAAAACACTTCCAATTACACAAGAAGCCTCGAATCTAGGCAATGGACAAGTCTTCTTGCAGACAGACACCGAAAGATATCAGTCTCCCTGTTTTCTTACAGTGTGGACTTCGGTGTGAACCGTTATACGAAGAACTTAACAATGAGCACAACAAAATCCAACTAAATCTGTAACAGAAAACAACTATTCTGCACATTCGCAAGCAAATTGAAACCGAAAGGAATAAGGGAGAGAAATTCCGACCTGTAAAAATCAACGGATTTGAGCTTAGTTGCAGAAATCATGATGGCGAAATGGTGGAATCACAGTGAGAGAGAACGAGAGAGAAACAAAAGTCTCTGAAACAGAAAGCGCAATAGCTATAGATTGCAGATCGAAGGAGCTTCCCTTTCTGCTGCTGTAGCTTCTTCGTCCCCCACTCTCTCCTTCTGAGGGTGACGAAAAAAAGTTGAATATATTCAGAAAAGAAAAAGGTAGAATATTTAATTATTAATTAGATTTTGGGGAAAAATTGAAATTTGCATAGTTAATATACTTAAATAAAAATATAGCTAAGTTTTGGATATTGCATTACTTCATGACTTTAATTTAAAAGTACATTTTAAAGTATAACTTTACAATAATTTTGCTAAGTTTTATAAAAATTATTTAAGAGCAATATACAGTTGAAAATAAATGTTTTGTTTTATAGAGAAAAGTAATAGAAAAATACAACATAGGCAAAGGCAAAGCCCAATGTGAATCACACTATCAAAAGACATCTACTGGTTTTTGTTCTTTTTCGCAATTTATCTTCATTCAATGTAAATGAATTGGCTTGCATTATGTGGTTGAAATGGTGGAAACAAAAGATAAAAGGAGGAAGGAAAACTAAAACAAAGGGTGTGGAATGTGGAGGTGAATTGAGGATTTTAATTTTCTACTTTTTATTTTAATTGATTTAAGTAATTTTTTAATCCATAATTTGTATAATTTGATTTTTATTAGTTTCCGAGTTTAGTTATTAGAATTTAAACATTTTAATTTTTGTTACAAAAGTTTATTTTTATTATTTTCTTTCCTGAATTTGTTAAAGTTTAACTTAAAACCATGAAACTAGTTTGAGAAAAGGTTTAGATAAACTTATATATTAACTGAGACCTGAAAATTTATAAATTTATTAAAATAAAAAATTTTTTTATTATCAATAGATTTTATTTTTAGTCGAGGTAAAATTTTATCATAATTGACTATCATGATATTTTTTTAACATTGTTTCTCTAATAAAGCTAAAAATGTTCCAAAAAATTTAAATATCCAAATAATTTTATAAAACTAAAAACAGAATGATAGAAACTAAAAGTATTTAATTTTAAAAAATTACAAATATCTTTTATAATTACAAATAAGAGCACCTAATTGAAATTTTTAATATTCGAAAAAATATAAGAATACTTTTTTTTATAAAATGAGCATGTGATAAAATTTAGGTTTAATTATTATGTGGTGTAATA
Organism: Vigna mungo; assembly: GCA_036885675.1. Classification (NCBI taxonomy): domain Eukaryota; kingdom Viridiplantae; phylum Streptophyta; class Magnoliopsida; order Fabales; family Fabaceae; genus Vigna; species Vigna mungo. Next base: position 19,013,795 of record CP144694.1, read on the forward strand.
AAATTTACGTTTAACTTTTATATTTAAAATTATTAATTTTAGTCTTTATTTATGTGGTATTTTTAATCTGTTTTAATTCTTAATAAATTTATATGTTATGGATTAAGAAATTTAAAATCATATTATAAGAATTAAAATGGCATGGGTAAGAATTAAAATAAATATTTGTTAATATATGAATTAAAAGGTAAAATATGTGCCACCAATCAAGCCTAAAACTTAGAGCAAAAGTATTATTATCCTAATAAATTGAATTTCACTAGTCAACTCCAATAAAATAATGTAAAATCAAAAAAAAAATCACGGTTATCATTCTTGTAAAAAAAACATCAAGTCAATAAAATATTTTGATTAACGAACTATTGGTGTTTTAATCTTTCGAGTTGTTTTCTTATTTAAGATAATATAACATTTTTACATGGTATTTGGTTTTTAATTAACACAAATAATGTTAACCAATTATTGGAAGGAATAGCTTATGTTTTCATGATGTATTTTATTTGGTGTCAAAATTTTGTTTGGGTGATAAAATAGAAAATAGACTAGAATATAAGTTCATTGGGAGAATAATTTTAGTAACTAAAAGAGATATTCTTAAAAAAATTCAATATTTCCATTGATCTTACTAAAAATAGGAAAATTAAATTTAACATATCTTCTTTTTCTCTTGTTTTTCTTCTTCTATCTTCATTATTAAATACTCATTGTCCTTCAAAACTTATCAACCTTCTATTCTTCTCATCTTTTATTTTCGAGTTAACTTCTTTAGTGTGAAACAACAAATTGAGTTTTCTTTAAGTAAGGTTTTGTTTTTTCTTATTAAAAATTTTATCTCTTCCACCAAGTTTATACACGCAAAAGCGTTGAAGGTTTTAGATGGATGGAGTTTAACTTTTTAACTAATTTTAGTTTAGTGTGATTGCATATTAGGATTACTGTTAAAGCAAAAGTTATATATATATATATATATATAGGTTTAATACCACCGTTGGTCCTCGTATTTGTGTGTAAATCTCAGTTCGGTCCTCAAGTTTTGAACTGTCTCAATTGGGTCATAATTTTTGTAAAAATGCAAACATTTTACCACAACCGTTAACTGATCTCAAACGGCGTTAAGTTTAGCTGACGTGGTATGTTGACGTGTTGGATTAATCCCTTCTTGGTCCTCATATTTGTGTGAAAATCTCAATTCGGTCCTCAAGTTTTGAACTGTCTCAATTTGGTCATAATTTTTGTAAAAATGCAGACATTTTACCCCAATCGTTAACTGATCTCAAACGGCATTACGTTTAGCTGACGTGGTAGCCAGAGGACATGCTGACGTGGTAGCCAGAGGACATGCTGACGTGTATTATTTAATTATATTAATTATTTTTTAAAATAAGCAGTGTTTCACGAGGCACAATGCTTATTATTTAGTTTATTTGAATTAGGGATTTTATTCATCTCTCTGAGAATCAGGGATTTTACACAGATTATCTCGTCGGCTCAAAAAATAAAGTCACCGGAAAACTCGCGTAACCAGTGCAATCAGTCTCACAGTCTTTTCTGCAAATGAACCAACTTGGTAACCTATAGGTTCATCACCAACCTTTAAGCTATTTATTCCACTAATAGCAGAAGATAACTGTTGCACAGTGAGATCAGTTAGCGATTGGGGTAAAATGTGTGCATTTTTACAAAAAGTATGATCCAATTGAGACAATTCAAAACTTGAGGACCGAACTGAGATTTTCACACAAATACGAGGACCAAGAAGGGATTAAGCCAACACGTCAGCATACCACGTCAGCTAAACTTAACGCCGTTTGAGATCAGTTAACGGTTGGGGTAAAATGTGTGCATTTTTACAAAAATTATGACCCAATTGGGACAGTTCAAAACTTGAGGACCGAACTGAGATTTTCACACAAATACGAGGACCAATGGAGGTATTAAGCCAGATATATATATATATATATATATATATATATATATATATATATATATATATATATATTGTGATTTTAATTATTGTTAAAAATAATTAAGTATAGAATACGGTTATGCTTCATCCTTAAAACAATAATTTAGTTCAATAACAAATAATGTAAGATGTAAGTGTTTCATCTAATAATAATACAATTTATGTTTGACAAAGTATAATTATGATCAAACAATATGTACATATATTTAAGTTAACATCTTATTATCCAAAAACATATGTGTGTGTTTTGTCTAATAGATAATACAATTTATGTTTGACAAAGCATAATTATGCAAATAATATGTGTATATTATTTAAGTTAACATCGTATTGTACAATGTATGTATGTATGTGTGTGTGTTTGTGTCTCTGTGTGTCTATGTCTATGTGTTTTTATTTGTGTTCGTGTGTCTGTATCTGTGTATGTTTGTGTCTGTGTGTCTATGTCTGTGTGTATATGTTTTTATGTCTGTGTGTATGCTTATTTTATGTTGCAATGTTTATTACTTTCATATGCCAAAGATATTTGTTTATTAAGGACAAATCATATCAAATGTTTTTTTTAGATAGAGTTATAACTGTTTTTCTTCTATAACTCCCTACAACAATATGTTTAGTCGATGATGATGAAAGTGATGGAGATGTTGAGATTGTGTTTGATCTTTATTTTAGGTTGTAATATTTTTTTTTAATCATATGTTGTAATCGTTTCCTTAACCTTAATTTGATCATTTACTAAGTTGGAAAGCTTTTGAAAGTGTTATGCAGCAATTTGTGGCTTGCAATCATGTTTTAATATATTGAAACGTATTTTAATATGTTGAAATGTTATATTTATTATAAAGAAAGGAATAACATGTTAATATATTAATACCACAATTGAATATGCTAAAATCACTTTAAACTAAAACTTATCATTACTATGTCTTAATTCATTAAAATATATTTGTAATAGATTAAAATTATATCTCAAAGTCTATGTTGATGGTTTTTGTTTTAATATTTAAAACAACGAGTTAATCAATTAATTTAATTACTAAGTGAAATTAAAAAAAAATTATTTAATGTGAAGTCTCGTTTTGGTGGCTTTGTTTTAATATGTTGAAATGACAATTTAATCAAATAATTTCATGAGTAACTGAAATTAACCAATTAAACATAATTTTAATCCATTAAAACAAACATATTAAAGTTTATGTAGCTCTATCATTTCAAAACCGTTTAACACAATTAAAACCATTATTTAAAAAAAAAAAAGTTTACTTTTGAGAGAGACTTTGACTTAAGATTACAAAAACACTTCTTAGGGCCTTCTTGTCTTAAAATATTGTTCAAATCCTGTTCACAGCTTTGTATCTTTTCTTCTCAACTGTGTTCAAACTTTTCAGGTGATCTTGTTCCCTTTTGTAATTTCTCTAGTGTATTTTTATCTTGACTAGGATTACAAAAATGTTGCTTGTGATAGGGTTTCACAGGTGGTGGTAGAAGATCTTACAAGATTCAAGATCTTATTGTGTATATTTTTTTCTTGAAGAGTTCTTGTAAAACTTGAAAATATAGTTGTTTGGTCTAATTAGGGTCATTAGGTAATCAAATGCAGATCTTATGATGGAACGAACCAATATAAATTTTGGTGTATCTTTCTTTATCTTACCAAATGATTTGTTTGTTATATTGTACAATATATATTTCATATACTTTGCATCTTGAAATATCTTTTAACTAATCTTTAATTATGCACTGATTTTGGTTTATTGCATTCTTATTAATCAATTTTTTTATCATTTGTCATCCCATTTCGAAAACTCGTGATAGTTCAATTCACCCTGTTTTATCTTAGTCCCTTGAGGAGGAGAATATAGATTGAGCTAAAAAGAACAACTTAAATGATGCAATGTAGAAAAAGAATGAAATCTGGAACATGTTCTTTCAAGGTATATACTAACTTAATATACAAAGCTTAAATGCCTAAAACTACTGGATATCAACAAGAATGAAAAAGATGAAAAAGTGGATATATAGTGTTATTTTTATATATAGTTGTTTTAATGTTTATTTTGTGAGCTCACTCTTGTTTGTTAGTGTTTGTGTGATTATCGTATAACTCGTGTTATTATACGAGAGCAGATAATTTTATGATGTTCTAGTGGATGAGTAAAGCAGCGAATTTATCATAGTGTGGAGGAGTTTTCAAGTTTGTTGAACATTTTTTTCTTATTTCATAAGTAATGTTATTTTTAGTTTTCTTTGGAAGTTTTAAACCTTTGATTGTGCTTTTCATTTAATAAATATGATTTTAGTTTTTTTATAGACACCTAAGTTTTGAAAAGTTTTTTTTTAATTAGTTAAATATAGTGAAAATTATATATGGAATTAATCCCTTTTGTTAAATACACACATAGGGTTTTCTATTTATAATAGAAAAAATATGGGCTAAGCCCAAAATACAAATAAGAAATAATAACAAACAAACTAAAGATAAAAGATAAATATAAAATAAAGATAATATATCTAACACTCCTCATCAAGCTGGTACATAGATATGTACCAAGCTTGTTACTAATATAATTCATCAAGACTTAGTGAAAATATCTGCTTTTGCACTCGAGTGACACCAAATTGCTAATGATTTGCAAGACGACATGGAAGACGAAATACCAACCCAAAAGAACCCCCCTGAGCAACAAATTTGGGAGGTTGCTCCATGTAAACTCTTCTTGCAAATCACCCTTGAAGAATGCCACCAGTGGATAAAGAGGTAATTGTTGGAGAGCCACCACGGCTATAAATAAACTAACAAAATCATCTTTTCCATGGGAAAAAAACATATATGGACGGGTTAAACACAATGGTGACAAAAAAATGAGGTCAAAAGAGACACCAGTGGAAGAAGCCATGGATGAATAAGAGAAAGAAGCCATAAAAAATCCAAAATTCTTCAATCAAGACACCTGAAAAAGGAAAAGAGCAACCTCGATGCTCTGAACAACCACCAAACTATTGAGATTATTGATAAGGGAAACACTAGTTTAGCTAACCTTAATCTCACAGTGCTTAGTTCACTCTATTTTTGATGATGACAACACATTATTAATAACACATGTTTTGTTATGTGTTACATATTGATTAATATCTTGTTGAACATGTTTTTTGTTGATTTTGATATGTGAATGCACATTTATTGAGCTTGTATATGTTACATCATTTTTGGTTGCATTACACATAATTTCGAAGAAGAAAACCACATACACTATTGTGAACTTGAACTGTGTGGCAAATCTGAAAGTTCAAGTCGACTTCATTATTAATTGAATCGATTGAGACTGAAGACTTTGCACAGATTTTCAAATACAGTGCTATGTGAGATTTTGCATTGAAAAGAATTTCAAAATGTACAGATGTGTCAAAGTCGGCTGTGTGCGCTTTGCATTTGACTTTGTTAGTTGTTTTATTTGAGATTCTGTTATGCTTGTGAACAGTAACAACTATATTTTTAAAAGTTAGTTAAGCATTGAATTAGAGTCAACTGTATTGAATGAGGAATTAATTTGTTTGACCTGACAGCTACTAATTTGACTTAATTGTTATTACTGTCAGAAGACAGTTGACTGTATTAGTAGCTTAGTCGACTACAAGAGCATCTGTTTTATAGAAATCTATAAATAGATGAGACCTGAGTTGTTTCAGAGAACTTTTGGAAATCTAACATTTTCATATTCTATTTCAGATTATTTCTCTGTGATTTAGAGCTCCAAGAACTCATCAAGAAGACCGTGGTGATCATTCTTTGAAGAGACTCTGAAGGAGATTTCTGTTGTGCTTACTGTTTGATCATTAACCGCACAATTGAGGTGTTCTCTGGTTGATGAAGAATCGTGTTGCATTCCGTGGTGATTGCTGTTGTACCTGTTGTGATTACAAGGGGTAGACTCGTGGAGTCTAATACACTTTGAGGATTGTTCAAAGTAGGTTGCAGATTGCAGAAGAGGGGATATCTTGCTGCAAGTCTTGCTGTTTGTACTTGTTGACTCCTTGGCAAGCGTATCAGATCGTTCCAAGTAATATAATCGGTAAAGCCCGATATCGTTCTTCCCTAGAGACTCGAAAGGCCTTATCTTTTGTGTGAATTAAAATCGTAAGACTTGTAGAGAGAAAAATTAGTTTTGTGGGATGCAAAGACAGAAAATAAACATGTAATGTGTTGATTCAATTGACGAAAAAGACAGTAGATGAATGGAGTTATTGGGGGTTTACAATTTCATCTTATCTGCCCTCTCTTATCTAATCCTCTTGTTTAAATTGCTTTGTTATCTCATTGTTATGCAAACTTTCTTGGCATATCCTTAGCCCGATCCCTCGACAAAAAGAGCCTATTACTAATGACCGGCTTGCTATCCCTAGCCTCCCCTAGCAACTAGCAATGCATTACCGAACAGAAGCAAAAACAATTGATCGTCCTACCTCCCTATCCCTAGGTGGTATTACTTAACCAAGGAATTACTCACCAGTTCATGACATTACTGTACGTTCCCGTATCAGTAAAGACAAACAACAGTTATCGAATGAGTTAAACGATAAAAGCCTTAAGCGCAGATGAGAACCCAACAATCGATAATCAAAGCATATGAAAATCATATAAATAAACAAGAGTTTCAATAAAAGAGAGTTTCAAAAGATTACATTGTTCCCCCAACAACAAAAGGGTTTAGTTCACCATTGTCATGGTGAACCAAGATGAAAATAATGGAAGAATGGAAGAGCAAACCCTAGATAGGATGAAAAGGAGCCTAAGCATCCAAGAGATCTTCTCCAGAGAGTGAAAATTAGGTCTGGCCGCCCTCTTCTGTCAAAAGAATGAGAATGAAATCGCAACAGGGCTATTTATAGTTGAGGAGCGTAACAGAAAACAGGCCCAAGCCCAACAGGCAACCGCCCGACGTCACACTTATGCCGCCGGGCGGTTTGCCTCTTATCGCGCTACCGCCCGACGTTAGAGGTCCACCGCCTGGCGGTTTGCCTCTTATCGCAAAACCGCCAGGCGTCCCTGCCATGGTGCCATCTCCTTGCATTTGGCTGCCCAGCGGTGTATTTCTGCCGCTGGGCGGTTCCTAGACTCTTCTTTTCTTGATTTTCTTCCTCTATCTTGAGTTTAAGGCCTTTATCTTCACCTCCATTCTTCACTTCCATTAAAATTGCTGCAAAACAATGCAAAACAAGCATAATATCGCTAAAAACAGCTCTTGACTCTGAACTGACTCATTTATTAAGTTTTGTTTGATTTCAAGCTCATTCTAAGTAGTAAAGGGGGTAATTTGGTCTAAAATAGCATATGAAAATAACGGTTTTTCAACCGTTATCAGTACTGCCTATATTTTGGTCTCAAATTAAGCATGAAAATAACTGTTTTTCAACAGTTATCACATACATTGATGGGTATCTGTTGTTTTATGTAAAAGTTCATCAAAGTTTACTTAATTAGTTTACTAACTATTTATGATTCATGATAGGTCTTACTGGCAGCTGATGGTCATCATTCCCAAACAATGTAGAGTTGTATGGTTTTGTTCGCTGCACAGGAAGATGAAAACTGACTTGAGAAAAATGCTTCAAGGGTAAGTGTTTCTCCAAAAATGACTTTGAAATTCATGTTGACCTTCAAATTCAATGATAAATATAGTTATATTAATATAACCTTGTGTTTCTAATGTAAATAGAGTAATAGGTAAATCTCGAGGTCAGCTAGTTCATGTCCTGTATCCAAAGGTTGGGTGTCATTTATAGTTTTAATTCATTTTCTATGTTATTGAATTATTTAGTTTGTCATTTTAGTGTAACAAGCAGCTAGATTCTTGGAAATGTGGCTACTATGTCATGTCTTGGATTAAGACCATCATTTGAGCTGTCATTACAAATGACTGGAATGAGGTAATGATGTTTACCTTCAATACATTACAAATCAAATTCATCTTTGAACATATATGAAACCATAATGAATATTTCTTCATTTTGCAGCGCTTCAAGAGTACATCTCCTATACCAGAGGACACAGTTAGGCAGATAAGGCAAGAGTGGACAACTTATCTTCTGCAAAGATGGAGTTAGGAACACTTATATTTGTTGTTGAACATTACTTAAGTTTAGTTTAAGTTTATATTTTGATATTTTTGGTATTGGATTGTTTTTTAGATTAAGTAGAACTTTCTTTAGTTGAAACGCATATATATATATATATATATATATATATATATATATATATATATATATTAATTATAGTATACTGTTCTGCGACAATTTTCTATTTTTCAGGTTTGGTTTTATAGTAAAAATAAATTAATTTAAAAAAAAACTCAGTAGACGTTGATTAATGCCACGTCCAACGTCTATAGACATCTGTCAGTGCATAAATCGACGTCCAATGAGTTACAGTAGAAAAAACGTTCCAGGGCCTATAGACATCGAATCTGGATACATCTGACGTCTATATAGACGTTCGTTATACCCAAGTCCGACGTCTCTATAGACGTCTGTTATATACACTAGACGTCGATCTTCTCCAGTCGGACGTTTTATTAACGTCACCCACATAGACATCGAATTTGGATTCGACGTTAAAAGGCCAAAATAACAGACATCTAAAACCCTTTCTGCACTAGTGGACAAGACTGAGAAAAATCAAGAATAAAGGCCAAAGCTTTGTCTAACAAATATCTTTTTGAGATGCCTTTAAATAGAAGATAAGTCGAAGAAAGAATCAAGAAAATAACTTACAAAAAGAAAGAGCATAAGGAAACATTGTCAAGAGAAAATCTCAGAAAAATACACAAACTCAAAAAAGAATATCTAAGAAGAGAAAAAGCTCAAGATTAGAAATAATCTCAAGCTTCATTTTTATACAAGCTTACGATTGTAAGAAGAGAGAAAAGAGAAAACACTCAAGGAGTCTATTAGATTGAATTTTATTGAACATATATCCTCTTTGTGAGAGTAATTATCTAAAGACTTGTAAGCAATTTGATTAATTGCACATTCTGAAGAGAATTCAAACACTCATTGTTTAACTTAGTTGATTTTAAGGATTATTAGGCAATGTATCAGGTTGATACTAAGACTGTCTAATGGAAACCTAGAGTGGGTGAAATTCAACTAGACGGTGTATCAGGTTGATACCAAAAACGTCTAGAGATACCAAGAGTGGTGAAAAATATTGTGCAATCAAGAGTGGTGAAACACAACTAAGCTGCTTATCTGAAGGATACCAAGAGTGGTGCAGTTGTAATCTTGTCGAAGATTATAGTGGAACCCTCTAAAGGAGACTGGATGTAGCTCAGGTGGAACGAACTAGTATAAAAATGATTGTGTGCTTATTACTTTATTCTCGTTAAACATTTCTCTTATAAGACTGCAGTTGCACTTTATTTTGATACAAAACTTCTTACATCAAACGAATTTATGCTAAAATGAAAGTTTTATTAAAACGCTGCACCAAACAGTTCTTATCAACTGAAACACACTTGAAACGAAGTTATTGTTTAAATTGAGTTCAAAGTAGAGCTTTTAACAACTTACATAAAACCTTTGATCCTCGACGAAAGTTATATAATAACTATTGGTGAAAAGTTTTCAAATAACACTATTCAACCCCCCCTCCCCCCCTCTCTTCCTCTTTTAGTATTTTTTAGGTGTATGGAATAGTAAAACTACCAAGGTCTTTAAATTTTGGTGGAAGAAGCTTTTGGATGATAATACTACAATTCCCTTGGACTTCAATAGTCTCTTCTTCAATATATTTCCTTTTCTTTGTGAGAAATCCTTCATAAATCTTACATATGAAGCCATTTGTTGAAGAGCCTCAACGAAAGGAAATGTAACCTCTAATTTCTTGAAAATAGCCATAAATTGCAAGAAATGCTTTTCCTTTTCTTTCCTAGAATGGATATATGGATAAGGTAAAGGCGTCACAACCTATTTTCCTTTCCTTATCTCTTGCTCATTTTTCTTTTGCCCTTCCTCCTCAACACCTTCATCTATGTCATTTTTCTCAACAATATCCTCTTCCTTAACTTTGTCTTGCATTTCAGGTTTTCCATCTAACACTTTACCACTCTTTGTAGTGATATCCTTACAATGTTCTTTAGGATTAGGTTCAGTGTTAGCCCCGTAGTTTTCCTCAGGTTTATTGATAACAGTTGAAAAACCATTATTTTCATATGTTAATTTAGACTAAATTATGCCCTTTATTGCTTAGAATGAGCTTGAAATCAAACAAAACTCAATAAATGAGTCATTTGAGAGTCAAAAGCTGTTTTTAGCGATTTTATGCTTGTTTTGCAGCAAAATTGACAGAAGTGAAGATTGGGAATAAAGATGAAGGTCATAGACTCAAGAAAAGCGAGAAAATCAAAGAAAAGAAGAGTCTAGGCACCGCCCGTCGGTAGACCCCTGGCGCTGGGCGGTTTTGCGGCACGAGGGAAACCGCCGGGTGGTAGACCCCTACCGCCGGGCGGTGGTGCGATTTAAGGTCCACCGCCGAGCGACAAAGTGTGACGCCGGGCGGTGGTCAGCTGGGCTTGGGCCTATTTTTCTGCTGCGCTTCTCACTTATAAATAGCCCTGTTACGAATTCCAATTCATTCTTTTGACAGAGGAGGGCGGCCAGACCTACTTTGCACTCTTTGGAGAGGATCTCTTGGATGCTTAGGCTCCTTTTCGTCTTTTCTAGGGTTTGCTTTTCATATCTTCCATTATTTTCATCTTGGTTCACCATGACTATGGTGAACTAAACCATTTTTGTTGTAGGGGGAACAATGTAATCTTTTGATACTCTCGTTTATTGAAACTCTTGTTGAATTATATGTTTTTCATATGCGTTTATTATCAATTGTTGGATTCTCATACTGTGCTTAATGCCTTTATCGTTTAACTCATTCGGTAATTGATCTTTGACTTTATTGATACGGGGACGTACAGTAATGGCACGAAATGGTGAGATTTTCCTTGATTAAGCAATACCACCTAGGGATAGGGGAGTAGGACGACCAATTGTATTTGCTTCTGTTTGTAATGCGTTGCTAGTTGCTAGGGGAGGCTAGGAATAGCAAGCCGGTAATTAGTAATAGGCCCTTTTCGCTGAGGGATCGGGTTAAGGGGAGGCCAAGAAAGTTTGCATGCAATTAGATAATAAAGCTATTTAAACAAGAGGAGTAAATAAAAGAGAGAGGATTAGATGAAATTGTAAACCCCCAACAACTCCATTCATCCATTGCCTAAATCTTGTCAATTGAATCACATTGCATATTTATTTTCTGTCATTGCATCTACCACAATTATTGAATTTTTCTTCGCAAGTCTTACGATTTTGATTCACGCGAACGGTAAGGCCTTTCGAGTCTCATGGGAAGAACGATAATGGGTTTTACCATTTTTATTACTTGATACGATTTGGTACACTTGCCAATCCGCTAACAGTTTATCTTCCAACTTCTTGGCTAAATGGCCAACTTGTACCTCAAGATTACGAAGCGAGACTTTTATGCTTCTTTGTTAGACATGGACATTTTCATATATGATGGAAAGTTTCCTCAAGTTTAAAAGTACTGTTAAATAGATAGGATTGTTGTTGAGATGGTGGTTTGCTATATGAACTGGCTTGTCCCATGCTAGGATAAGGTCTCCATCCTTGGTTGTGATTACCATAATTGCCTTTAAGGCCTTGGTTACCCATATACTTCACCTCCTATTGAGCATTTGGTTACACGACATATTGCCCATTTCTATGATTACCACCACACAACTTACCCTTGCACAAATTGTTGATGTTGAGCTTGAGACACATTCTGAATCTCTTTAGGTAATTGAGAGAGTTTCTTTGTGAGGGTTTCAAGTTTGATTCATAATTTTATTCCAAGCCAACAAGGCATCTTGAGATTGAAGTTCTAACATACCTTTTTTCTAAGGTTGGTTTCTCTCATTTTGCATTTCATTGTCATTACATGTCATGTTCTCAATCAACTCATGTGTCTTAACAAGTGTCTTCTACCTGATATTGTCTCCAACAAAGGCATCTAACATCAATTTGGTATGAGATTTCAAACCTTCTAAAAAGAGATTAATCTGTGTCAGCACATCAAAACCATGAGTGAGAGTCTTTCTTAACAATCCTTTAAACCAATCGCATACTTGACTCAAAAACTCATCAGCATCTTGTTGAAAGGATGAAATTTCATGTTTCCTTTTATTTATCTTTGAATATGGAAAGTACTTATGCAAGAATTTGGCAACAACATCCTCCCAAATAGTTAAACTACTTTAAGGGAAAAAAATTTAGCTAAAGTTTGACATTGTTAGCCAAAGAGAAAGGAAAAAGAATGAGTCTTATGGCCTCATCTAATACTTGATGGATCTTAACGGTGTTGGTGTTGTAGATCTCTGAAAGGTAACAAAATGAGTGTATAGATTGTCATGCCACAATCCATGAAATTGATACCAAATAAATAAACTAGGGCTAGCTTCATTTCCTTATTGGTGATTATATATACTTACTAACAAAGGTGATTATAATTTGAATAATATACATAATACAAAAATAATAGATATGTGCATTCCATACATGAATATTTGAATATTAAATTTTATCATTGTTACTACAGTATTTCTCGTTCTTTTGAGTTTGTTTTTCTTCTATTTTAGAAGTAAGATCTTTCATATACTTGTAATGCTCCTATTTAAAGCAAAAATTATCATGATTGCACTTGTTTCACTTTGTACTCTAATTTTACTAATTGAATTAAAATGTTGATGGTTAGTTTGTAAGAGATAATAAAATGATAAATCATCTAAGAAATAGTAAAATCGTAATTTGGCATGAAGGGTTATTAATAAAGTAGAAGAAAAAGAATGTATACAAACTTATCTCTTGCATTAAATTCGCCCTGCCATAAATAGTACAAAGGAAAAAAGAGTCATTTTATTTACTTCTTATATGAGCAAAGAAAGACTTTCGAAAGTTTTGTATCCATTGGTTTGAGTTTTAGTATAATTTTCCTTCAAATACTTCTACAGTTCAGACGATTATTCAACGTGTGCTTCATGCAAGCTTTATTTAATCAACGTAGTTCGCCTATTCATATTAGAAATCTTTTATGCAGCGTTTGTCCATGAAACCTGGATTGGAAGGGATGCTGCAACTAAATTCTCCATAAACTGCAGGAAGAAAGTGATAACATAATATAAAGCATCAAGTCAACTGATTCAAAGTATGTTATTTAAAATAAATATAGCATGAACCTGGACAAGGCTTTCTGTATCTCGATCTCCATAATACGCCTCGTGAACATGTTGCCCATGTTCACTTCTGAAATTGGAAAAACATCAGTAAATTAGATTTAATGAAAAAAATCAAAAACTTTAGAACTTTAATCATGGACCAGTATGGTGCACGGTAGCTAGGATGTGTGAAATATCATAAAGATATGACAAAATGAATTGAAAGACCTCTAAATACAACATTATAAAGAAACCCTTGAAATTTGATCAAGTTTCTACTAAATTTCTAACTTCCACACTTCTAAAACAATTTCATATCCCAATCCCATCGTAAACCCTCAATTTGGATATAAAAATAATAATGAGGATTTAGGTCAATGAAAATAGATAGGGTGATATAAGTTACCGAATTTTAAAAGTGGTGTCTTGAGAAAATTTAATAGAACCACAAATTAAATATATAATACCTTGAAAAGGATATGCAGATGCCACAAGAGCAAGTGTTCTTATTGCCAAAATAGAAGGAGTGATGAATACCAAAAAGGCATGACCTATATATGAGGTTTGTGCAGGGGTAACAATGATATTATTGCTAATAACATGAGTTAATAATCATAAATAACATGTAACATATGGAGTAAATGGATGAAGAAAATGTTCATCAAACACTGGTAGACCAATTGATTTTCCCTAATGGATTTATTACCTTACATCACTTCCTTGGCGAAAGACTCGAATAGATGGATACCCTTGTATGTGATGCCTGGACAATAATGATGAGATACAAATGAATGAAAAAATAAGTATCGGGGGAAAATAACAAGTGTTCAATAAAAATGTCAGCAAACCAAGGCAGAAAACCATAAATTATACTGAAGAAAAAAAAAAGTTCCATGCTCAGCGTAGCAAATAAAGCATAAGTTGTTTGATGTTTATCTTGTACAATCTTGTGCTAACAAAGCCTAGTCTATGAAATCTGTTTGTGAAATGCATATTCTGGTATGTCCAGTTTCTGATATAAACACGTACTTTATTATCAACTGTTTCAACTTTGAATTAGTATATCTTGGAAGACAATTATTTGAAGAGACGCTAATGAAAGGGTAAAACTTGGTTTGGAAGAGGTGGAAACAGTGTCTTCGATTTTGTATTGAACGAAAATTATTGCTGAAGTTCTAATTTCCTTGCTGCATGGGAATTTTATGAAACCTCTATTCATCAATTTGCTTTAGTATCTTTTAGGACCAAAAGGGCTTGCATTTTTTCCCCTTCGGTAACCTCTTTCAAGCATAAATACAGCTCCAACGTATTTGTCCAACCATTCTCCTCCCCTATTAAGATGTAATGCAAATTCTAGAACAATATAGAAAGCCTAAGATAGGATGTAAAAAATCAAGAACATTGTAAAAATTTATAACATTCTACATAAGTTGTGGTTAACATTTTTTAAAATAATCATGTGGATGAAAAGGGGTCTATAAATACCCATGTACACTAACATTTGAAACATACAACTACAAAATATACTTTTCTAATTATAACTTTCACATTCTACTATCTCCACATTTTACTTATCCCATCAATTATTTCTTTTACAACGTTGAACTGCAATAGTACCATAACTACGTTTGGTCATCTATTGGGCATAGAAAAAACTATCCTATTACTTCTAAAACCTTCACTTTATACTTCCAAGAAAGAGAGTTTTTCTCTTAACCCATGGCTTCTAACAACGTTCATTTTTCTTTTGTCCCTTGCTAGGTTTTACCTGTGAAAAATTTGACTTTTGGAAACTCAAACTAAAGACATATTTTATCTCACAAAAAATGTGGGATATTGTTCAATCTGGTTATACAAAAGCAGATGATACTATGACTTGTCTGAGGAGGAGCAAAAAAATTTAGAAGATTTTGAATAAAAACGATGGCCTAGCATTATTTGTTCTTCAACAAGCTAGGGGAGAAACTATCGCTAGGAGGATCATGGATGCAGAATCTAAGGCATGGATATTTTGGAAGAAGTATTTGAAGGTAATGAACAGGTACGCTCCGTCAAACTACACTATCTAAGAAGAGAATTTAAGCCCATTAGAATGAAGGAATTTGAGACTATTGAAGAATACTATGGAAGAATAAAAGAAATAGTTAACAAAATGAAAGCATATGGATAAGAAATAGATGAAACAAGAGTGGTAGAAACAAATTCTTATCATTCTCACAGAAAAATATGATTCCATAGTAGCTTCCATAGAAACTTCCTCATATCCATCTTCTCTATTGATAAATAACTCGTTGGTATCCTCGGAGCACACGAAGCAAGGTTAAACATTCATGCTGATACAAATTCAGTTGAAAATACATTTGAATCAAACCTCTAATTACAATCCAAAATTAAAGAAGATGGAGAAAAGAAAAGTGTTGAAGAATATTCTTGAAGCAAAGATTCTATAAATTTCTCTGGAAACAAGAAAGATAAATATCCTCCTTGCGACATTTGCATAAGTCTAGTCATTACAATAAACTTGGTCATATGGAGAAGTATTGTCGTAATAAAAATAAGCATCAAGAAAACTTTGCTAGACAACATAATGAGGAGCAACATTTATTCTATGCAAATCAAGAATCTGCTAGTAGAGAAGGCAACTTGAATAGTGGATGCAAGAATCATATGACCAAAGATCAAAGCATCTTCAAAGACAGATAAATCTATCAATGTCAAAGTTCAACTGGGAAACAACACCAAAGTAGAGTCTCAAGGTAAAGGAATTGTCATGGCAAAGACAAAGAAATGTACAAAATTCATTAAGGACGTTTTACTAGTTCTCAATCTTAAAGAAAATCTTTTAAGTATTGGCCAAATGATGGATAATGGATATTGTCTTCACTTTGAGAAAGATACAAGCAAAATTTTTTACAATAGAAGGTTAGAAGTTGACCAAGTAAAGATGGAGAAGAGAAATAAAAGCTTTCTCATAAGCTTCAAACCTAGAACTAATATTTCCATGAAGGTAGAAGTTGATGACTCATGGCTTTGGCATAGGAAATTTGGTCACTTCAACACACATGCCTTAAAGCTTCTATGTCCAAAAAACATGATGACAGATCTTCCATACTTAAAAGAGAATAATGAATCATGCGAAAGATGTCTCCTCGACAAAAAACATTGACTACCATTCTCAACAAGCAAAGCATGGTGAGCAAAAGACTTACTGAAGTTGATCCATACTGATTTTTATGGACTGATTAAGACGCCTTCACATCACAAAAACAAGTATTTCATCCTCTTCATTGGTGACTTCTCTAGAATGACAAAAGTCTATTTCTTAAAAGCAAAGTAAGAAGTCTTTGGAATATTCAAGAAATTCAAGGCCCTTGTCGAGAAGCAAAGTGGAAAACAAATAAAAGTACTTAGAAATGTCGTGGAAAGGATTACACATCTCACGAGTTTGAAAAATTTTTTGAAGATGAAGGTATAGAGCGATAACTTACAGTCGTATATACTCCACAAAAAAATGGTGTGTCAGAGCGAAAGAACCGCACAATAATGAAGATGGCGAGATCAATGTTGAAATAGAAAGGACTATGTTAGGATATAGGGTATTTGGGATATAAGGGTATAATGGGAAATGGAATTAGGATAGAAGGTAAAGGAATTGTATAAATAGATTGTTTGGGTAGTTAGAAGACAGTTTTTTGAGTACATTGTTTGTTAACATGCCATTGACCTGTGAAGAGGGTTATGCCTCTGGATCTTGTATACACACACTATTCTAATACACAATTCACCATATATTTCTCTTCGTTTTCTGGGTGTGAGAGACTGTGAGGGATTTCTTGATTAGGTTCCTAGTTTAGGAACCTATCAATTGGTCTGACCTGCCGGATCGAAGTGGGGGTGCTGGATTGAGACGCTACCGGAATCGTAAGGAAATGGTGGTTGATAGAATGAAGGCGCAGAGAAGGGCGCTGCGATCAGATTATGCAGCAATATGCCAAGATTATGCAGCAATACGACAAGATTATGCAACAATACGCCAAGATTTGCAAGAAATCATAAGGATGTTGGGTGGTCGAGGCCATAACCAGGACGACCAACATTGGAACTGACGAGAGGAAGAGGAAGGGGAGAGAGGGGATGGACGCCATGAAGTGCAACCCAGTGGGGAGAAGAGAGTAGATTTACCCGTTTTCGAAGGGTTTGATCCTATGGGATGGATTGCTATGGTGGAGACAATTTTTGAGACCCAAGGGGTGATAGAGGAAGAAAAAGTGCGTCGGGCATACAGTAGCATGGAGGGAAGTGCTGGGTATTGGGTGCAGGCCTGGAAGGCTAAAGCCAAGAATCATTCTTGGGAAGGACTGAAGAGGGCAATGGTGTGGCGATTTGGAGAACAGAACAGGGGCATAACCATTGAAGGGGTCGGCGCGCCAGGTAGGGGGACTGCTTGAACCATTTGGACGGCAAAAAGAAATGAAGATTTACAACGATGACGTCCTCGACGTTTCAGGTTCGGCTGGTGGGTTTCGTTGCACGCGCTCCCCAGAGGCTCCAGATTGGAGCATCATCGAGTCGCTCATTCTGGGGAACGAAATCGCAGCGGTGGAAGCCGACTGCTTCGTCGCGCTCTCCTCCTACCAATAGTGGAACATCATCGCCCAGAACTACGCAGCCTTGGATGTGCAGCGCAACCTCACGTAGTGCTGCCGGAAGTGGCATGCATTGCTCGCTGACTACGACCGCTTCAAGAAAATAGCCACAGCTGGAGGCAAGTTGTCGCCGAATTTCGATTACGATTTGTTTGAGGGAGTCGAACGCGTTGTGAGGGCACGTGAGGAGCGGGGCATGGCTGATCCCAAGAGCGATACCAACGCAGGAACGATGCGCATGACACCACCGTGGAAATTGGGTCCAAAAGAGAAAGGCAACGAAGTAAGTTCATATACCACATTCAAAAGCCCAAACTTGAGCAAAGGCACGAGGACAACCATGAAGAAAAGCATGAGGAGAAACCATTCTTTTCGTGGGTGAAAAGAGAAGAGGCTGAGCACAATGATGAGTGTTGAAGAGAATAAGAATAAAAGTAATAGTGAAGGGGTTGCGGAGCAAGTGATGAGTGGTGTTGAAACAGTGAAAGTGGTGGATGTGGCCACCGAGAACCAAGAGGAGCAAAGGGGGCTTGCAATTTATGATACACCTGCAGAGGGGAGAGAGCTGCTCAAAGCTTTGAAAGACATTGAAGACCATTTTCTCAAGGCTTATGATGCTGGAAAAAAGGTGACCAGAATGCTAGAAGTTAATAGAATCCGAGAAGAGTGGAAGATAGTGGAGGAGGATTTGCCACCGCCCAAGCCTCCAGACCTGAAGTTACAGGTAGTAGCCAACGAGTTCTCTTCCTATGATAAGACCACATCACAATGCAATGGGCTCAAGCTTTATTGTTCCAACCTTTAGGACAAGGTTGTTCTGCAGCAGGGTGTAATGTTAGGATATAGGGTATTTGGGATATAAGGGTATAATGGGAAATGGGATTAGGATAGAAGGTAGAGGAATTGTATAAATAGATTGTTTGGATAGTTAGAAGACATTTTTTTAGTACATTGTTTGTTAACAGGCCATTGACCTATGAAGAGGGTTATGCCTCTGGATCTTGTATACACACACTATTCTAATACACAATTCACCATATATTTCTCTCTGTTTTTTGGGTGTGAGAGACTGTCAGGGAGTTCTTGATTAGGTTCCCAGTTTAAGAACCTATCAGAGTACCAAATACATTATTGGTTGAAGCAGTCTACCTACTTAACATATGTCCTACTAAGGCAGTTCAAGGCAAGAGTCCAATTGAAGCTTGGAGCGAAAAGAACCCATCAGCTAAACATCTAAGAGTATTTGGATATGTTGTTATATTAACGTTCCAAACCAAAAGAGACAGAAACTAGAAGACAAGATTATAAAGGTAACTTCTTGTGATACAGTACACAATCTAAAGGCTACAAAGTCTACAATCTTCAGACAAAGAAGCTAACTATCCGTAGAGACATTGAAGTGGATGAAAGCACTACTTGGATTTGGGAAGAAGAACAAATTGAGAGGAAGACAATATACATATTCAACAATCAACCAACCACAATCCAAGAACATAACAATGATGTTGCACTACTTGGATTTGGGAAGAAGAACAAATTGAGAGGAAGACAATATACATATTCAACAATCAACCAACCACAATCCAAGAACATAACAATGAAGACATTATTGTAACTCCAGAATCTCCAACAACTCCAACTTCAATTCATGATGAAGAAGCATCACTTGAATCCACTCCGAGATGAGTCAGATCATTGGAATACATATATGGATGTGGCAACTTGGCCATACTAGAGCCTGCATGTTTTGAGGAGGCAGCAAAACAAGAAGAATGGGTCAAGGCAATGAAGGAAGAGATAAAGATAATAGAGAAAAACTATACATGGGAGCTAGTAGATTGTCCAAAAGATAAAGATATCATAGAGTTAAACAGGAAGACAAAATTAAAACCCCGATGGTAGCATACAAAAACACAAGGCAAGGTTGATAGCTAAGGGTTATTCACAACAACCAGGAGTAAACTACATGAGACATTTGCTCTAATCGCATGACTAGACACAGTAAGATCTTTAATAGTACTTGCGGCACAAAAAGGCTCGAACATCTACCAATTAGACGTCAAGTCTACATTCCTCAATGGTGTCCTTGAAGAAGAGATCTATGTAGGGAAACCACTAGGATTTGTGATTAAGAGCTAAAAAGGCAAAGTGTTGAGATTGAAGAAAGATTTATATAGCCTAAAACAAGTACCTTGTGCATGGTACAATAGAATCAACAAATATTTCACTAATCAAGGATTCAGGAGGAGCAAGAAAGAGCCTACACTATACATCAAGACCCAAGGTCAGCATACTCTCTTACTATCTTTATAAGTAGATAATCTAATTTACATTGGAACCAATACAAAGATGTTGATGGAGTTTAAAGAAGATATGATAAAGAACTTTGAGATGATTGATCTAGGCTATTTCGTTAGTATTGAGATTAGTCAAAGAAGTGATAAGAAATATAAGGAAGATTTATTGAAGAAATTCAAGATGAACGAGTGCAAACCTGTAAGCACACCGTTAGTGACAAATGAGAAACTACAAAAGGAGGATGGAGCACCAGAAGCTGATGCATCTTAATACAGGAGTCTAGTTGGAAGTCTACTCTATTTGACAGCTATACAACCATACATCACGTTTGTTACAAGTCTTTTATCAAGATTCATGCAAAACCCAAGTCAAATAGATCTTGGTGTAGGAAAAAGAATTTTAAGATATCTACAACGAACACAAGAGCACGTCCTATGGTATAAATCAATAAGCAATCCAAGGTTTCTTGGTTATACTGATAATGATTGGGCAGGGTCGGTAGATGACATGAAGAGCACCTTAGGCTATGCTTTCTAACTTGGATTAGGAATATTCTCTTAGGTGTCAAAGAAGCAAGGCATAATTGCACAATCAATAGTTAAAGCAGAATACATGGTTGTTGCTAAAGAAACAAGTGAAGCTATACATGGTTAAGAAAGATACTTAAGATACGGGAGAAAACAAAATGGCCTTACTACAATTAGCTATGATAATAAATCAACTATTGCAATGACGAAAAACCCATTGCATCACAATAGAACAAGAGATATAACAATTAAATATCATTTCATCAAGGAAGCAGAGATAAATATGAAGATTTGACTCGAGTACTACCGTACAATAGACCAAATTGCAAATATTTTTACAAAGGTCTTACCAAGACCAAGGTTTGAACAACTGCACACTATGCTTGGAGTTACCGAATTTTCATTAAGGAGGAGTATTAAGATGTAAAGAAAATTCTAGAACAATGTAAGAAAGCCTAGGATAGGAGCTAAAAAATTAAAAAAACATTCTACATAAGTAAAAATCTAGAACATTTTATATAAGTTGTGGCTAGCATTTTCTAGGATAATCATGTGGGTGAAATGAGATCTATAAATACCCATGTACACTAACATTTGATTTAAGCCACGTAACTACAAAATGTAATTCTTCCAACTACTACTTTCACATTCTACTATCTTCATATCTCACTTATCCTATCAATTATTGCATCAACGATTCTTTCACAACTTCAAAATACTTACATCCTCCTACAAAATCAGAAATATAAGGTTTGGTTTCCACCTTTCTTCCTCTTGCCCTGTGACAATTCTTTCTTTCACCCCGGATGAGGAGAAAGATGAGGAGATACAGTGTCTAAGGAAGAACATGAAGAGATACAATGTCTAAGGAAAAAGACAGCATGACCAACATGAAGAAAATGAAAAACCCAACTCTTAATAGAAGAAACAAACCTGATGTGAGATGATGGACATGGAAAGTTGGAGTGCAGTATTGAAGGATGGAAAGATTTAAATTTATGGGAGAGTTTTGTTTAATAAACTTAAATATAAGGGGTTTATTAGTAATTTTATTTGAGTCATATTTTATTTAGTATATGATTACTATATTACCGTTTTTAATTATTGTCCCAATCTGCTTTGACTGATTTTGTTATTATGATTTGGTTTTTGTCATTATTACTGATTTTATCTATTCTTACAACTATTTAAGGTCTATGATACACGTAATAATTAGAGAGTTCAATTATATATAGTTTTTGTGTTTTCTTCTATTTTACAGAAAATATGTTGGGTATTGAACAACTTTTGAAGCATGGTTATTCTTTGATTTGAGAGTTTACATTCTTATTAAAAAGAAGAATTGTTAATACGGTGAAAATGAGAAAAAACAAAAAAAATTCTACTTTCACTTAATTATGAGAAAAAAGAGAAGACATATAATGAGTTATTCTTGTTTATAATCAAGAAGAGATACATTAATAAGGAATAAAATCAATAATTAATAATGAGAAATGTTCGCTAAGATATTTCCCTATTGATATAATCAAATATCATATTTCTCTATTTAATATAATCAAATAATTTCTTTCCGTGAATGCTCTTTTCCTTCTATTCCTTTCCCGCACTCAAGTTCATCAAAAGCATAGCCTTTATAGTTTTGTAATCAAATCTAAGAACGTTATTGCATCCCTAAACTGACTGCAACCTTAACTAGCTTACAAGTGTGACTTGGCAACATTGTCTATATATATATATATATATATATATATATATATGATTGAAAACGCCAAATTTCATTAAGTAATGGATTTAAATATTGAAAAAAAAAAAAAAAGTAAAAACATGTCAACTGTAGGTAAGAAGCACAATCTTTTGTGGGAAACAGAAAAGTAAAGAAACTAGCAATCATACCTCCTGCATAAATCTGCCTCTAGAGTGCAATCCACCTTTGCCAAAATAATGCGCCCATCGATTTCTGGGTCATACCTATTCAAGTTAATTCAAATTTATCAAATACATATCGGACATTGAATTAGTGAAGTTATGATAAAAAATAAGTCTAAATCTACAAAGGAGAGGGGAAAATCTATCTTCTAAAATGTAATTTCAAGAAGTGTGAGAAACGATGAATCAATTAATAAAGGACCTGTTCTTCATAATTTTAGCTGTTTTCTCCCAAGCAGGTTTCTGAAAGAAACCAGTAGAAGATAAATTCATGTAAAGTTTAATATCTATTAATCCACTAAAAATGTTAAAATTTATAAACCAGCCATCATTCATTAAGGGAAAGAACTTCTACATGATTCATTCATTGTATCAAACCACATGGCTAACAATCTTATATGGGTTACCCACCCTCGTTGTAACGTTATTCAATATTATAAATCATATTTTTGCATTAGTCACTGCTAAAGTGTAACTTATGAAAGATGCACTAGAAATAGCCTTTGCCACTGCTACTTAGAGGCTTTTACTGAGAGGGAAATTCCCCTTTTAAGGAATGAGACATTGTTGAAACTGAACCCAGTCTATTTAGGGAACAACAAAGACATCAGAATTATGATAAAAGAATTAATAGGTGATGAAGAGATAATTATTTAGGAAACAACAAAGACAGGTACCAATCTTATTTCCTGATGAAGAGATACAGAATTATGATAAAAAAATTACCATACAGAATTATGATAAAAATTATTACCAAACGCTGAGACCAGGAACACCAAGGTACATAGAAATTTACAACTGTAATTGGGAACCTGCATAAGTATTATGAAACATAGAGTAAATAATACATTTTGAAAGGAACTTGGCTAAGGAAAATTCAAATTACATATTATCAGAAGTGGCCACTTACTGATGAACATAATTATCAAAATCAAGTGCTGTGAGTGAAAATGAACCTTCATCAGATTCTCCATCTACTTCATCATCATGCTTTACAGCATTTGTAACTGTACCTGAACGAAACTCAGTGCCAGTCGGTCTTGAATTTGAATCAAGAACTGTTTTTGCTATATTGATCCCTTCCTGAAAACAAGAGGTAAAATATTAAAGCAGAAGGCCTAAAACATCAAAGAATGGGATGAAATATCATATCATTAGGAAGCATAAAATTAATAACAAAATGGAGTAACAGAGACTTACTGTTCCCATCACGTCACTCGCATCATTTGATGCAAACCCATATGGGACTTCAAGAAAACTACAAAAATACGTTGAAGCAATAAGCCAACAACAACAGAGAAAGAAGAAGATAAAGTTTACAAATAGGCATTAAATTGACTGAATGTACTTAGTATAATACTATCACTTGCTATAGCGTCCAAATGAGTTGGGGAGGACTAGAAGCTTTTAGAAAAACTGAGGAACTGTGAGACATAAAGGCATTCTTCACATTTACCTCATGTCAATTTCACAAGCCATCATTGTTAGCAAGGGAAATAATGAGTTGAATGTGTGTTATTGAAGGAAGAAAAGTCTATATATAGTCCACCCTACGGTGTTGAAGGTGTGTTGCTAGTTAAACCTATATTAAGTTGAGTTTGAGTTATGTCGAGGCCACATTGAGTCAAGTCGAGTAGAGTTGAACTCATATAGAGTTAAGTTAAGCCAAAGTGAGTTGAATCAAGTCAGATAATGTTAGGTCGAGTCAGGTCCACTTTGGACTTGCTTGATGTTTGATCAAGTTCATATTATTAAGCCATGTTTGATCAAGATAAGAATGTCACCCAATGTTAGATAATCTCAAGTTGAGTCGACCCAGCGAAGAGTGTTGGATTGCACTTTACCTTCCAATTAAATTATAAATAATAAGAGAAATATTAAGAAACGTATTTGTTATTTAAAATATTTTAAGGATTAGTGTAATTCTAAATATTATTTAGGAGTTAATTGAAGTTTTATAGTTTAGAACCATTGACTCATGGATTATGAACTCAGATGTTTCATTTCATACTACACCTTTCTTAGAACTATTATCTAACTATGTTTCTGGAAAGTTTAGATAGGTTTATCCTGTAGATGAAATTTTTTTTAATATTGTGGAAAAAGATGATATTAACATCAGAACCTCTAATGTGTGAATCTCCTCCTCGATAACTCAACATATAGTCCACCTTTTAGAGGTATTAGGGTTTTTTTTTTACATAGATTCTTTGGTTGTATAAACAAGGAATACCTATGTGAAAGAAAGGAAGTGTGTATGTTATTAAAAATATTGATACTCTCTAGTGTGGGAAGGCATTGCTTGCATTTATGCATGTTATTAAAATTTATTAATATTATCTTATGTGATTATTATTGCTATTTTTATATTGTGGTTGTTTCTAATAGATTCTTACAACATTAGCACTTTTGGTTGTTGTATTGTTGTTTCTCAAATCACGTGGCACTCTCTCTCCTTTGCATCTACGCTTCTATTTCCTTATAGGTCTATATGTTATGCATATTTTTAAATAATTAAATAAAAAAATTAAATTTCCATGCATTTTAAATTCCATAGAATATTTTAATGCTCTATCTGAGCACTACCGAAATGAATTTCAAGATTATGGTGAAACTACAAAGCGTTTTGATTCATGAATTAATCAATAGACACAGCAAACAAGGTATCAACCCCTAACCCGCCTTAATTTCGAAATAGAAGTAGATTGAAGCTCTCATTCCTTGTAATATGACAAGTTCATACCAAGACTGAACAAAACCACAAACCAACCAATAAATACGTAATATTAACAATAGTTAAGACATGAGCATTCATCTTAGAAAAACATCCCTATTCAACAACAGACAGCAAATGCCTAGATATTGTTCTACCTGTTATTGAAATTACGTAAATAGTAATGATCAGAGCTCTTGTAAACAATCACAGATGTGGAGGCGCTAACAGCCAAATAACATGGTTCCTGAAACAAGGATGCAAGACAAATATCAAAACGAAATTTGAACAACCAATTCAAACTTAGAAATTTGACAAAACTAAATACAAGATGTTGAAAATTAGAGTTCTTCTAAAGCAGTGTAGGATCTAACATCAGTCTAAACTACAATTTTTTGTTCAACAATTCATAAGTCATAAACATGATGGAAGTTTCAGCCACTGACCATTCCAAGCAATAACATCATGGAGAGAATTGCCACTATGGATAATCGCGCCTCAGTCAAACCTCCCGGGATTTTTCTGTTGACAACACAAGTCAACAACAAGCACATAACAAAATCATTCCTAATTAAAAAAAAAAAAAGAACAAAAGCAAACAAAGGAAACCTGCATACCAAATTACTCGTAAAATTTACATCATAAGCGGTAAAATCCATAACCACAAAACTAGTAAAAAACAATTTACGCAGAAACACTTCCAATCACACAAGAAGACTCGAATATAGGCACTGGACGAGTTCTTTGTCAGAGTCTGGAATTTCAGTAGTTAGTTAAGTAGTTATAACAAAATTAGTTAGTTGTTGACAGCTAACTACTTGTTAACTAACTCTACAAATAGTGTGAAAATGATTGAAAAAACTCTATTGCTTTTGATAGACACAAGTGATTCTTCTTTTTTCTCTATATCAAGAAAGGCTCAAGATTCTTTCTATTATAGAACTTCTTGTAATTTGAGATTCTTCGAGTTATTTAGCTCCTAGTATCTTGTGTATTTTTCGATACTTATCCCTCTTCTTACACACTGACACAGAAAAATATCAGTATCAGTGTTTTCTTACGGTGTTGACTTCGGTTTGAATGAACCGTTATACAAAGAGCTTAACAGTGAGCACAACAAATTCCAACTCTGTAACAGAAAACAAGGATTCTGGTTCTGCACATTCGCTAGTCAATTGAAACAGAAAGGAAGAACGGAGAGAGATTCCAACCTGTAAAGATCAACGGATTTGAGCTTAGTTGCAGAAATCATGATGGCGAAAAAGGTAGAATCACAGCGAGAGAGAAATAAAAGCCTCCGAAACAGAAAGCGCAATAGCTATAGATTGCATATAAGGAGCACAAAAGTCTCCGAAACACAAAGCGCCATAGCTATAGATTGTATCGAAGGAGCTGCCCTTTCCCTGTGGCTTCTTCGTCCCCGCTCTCTCACTCTTGTGACTAACGAAAAAATTGAATATATTAAAAAAAAAAAAAAGTGGAATATTTAATTGCTAATTAGATTTGGGGGAAATGAATTCTGCATCAAAATATATATTTCATTTTTTTATCTTTTTTTTTCTTTTAGAAGATCACAGATTTCGTCATTTATGACTAATGTCGTCAGTTTCTTTTGATGTGGCAAACATGTGTTACGTTCCCAAGACATCTATATGACATCTGTATGGTTACCATTGTGACTTAGAAAATGAAATAGGTTATAGTTGAATCACTAAGGTTTCAAATTAAATTGAAATTATGGTTTAATGTTCCTGTTCAATGAAGAGTCGAAGAGTTGTGGGATTTCGGTTAGAATCAACAAAGAAGAGAAGAGTTGTAATGTTTGGATTTCATGTTCAAAGA
Source organism: Vigna mungo (assembly GCA_036885675.1). NCBI lineage: Eukaryota > Viridiplantae > Streptophyta > Magnoliopsida > Fabales > Fabaceae > Vigna > Vigna mungo. Next base: position 19,040,974 of record CP144694.1, read on the forward strand.
CAAAGTTTGATCATTGAAATCGCGATTTTTTCAAGTGAGATTAGTTTGTAAATTAGTTTTATTTTTTTTACAATGTTGAGTGTTTATATTTAAGGTTATGGTTGTTTGAGTTTGAGTGACGATCTATAATCTAGGTTTCGAAATGAGGTCTCATATAGTTTTCCATCATATAGATAAGTTCAATTGGAAGAGGGGAGTGAAATACGTTGATGGGAAATACATGTAGTTAAAGAAATTAATCATGATTGATTGTTATACTTTGAGCATTGAGAATAATTAAAGAGTTTAAATATGGTGGCAATGTAAAACTTTGGTGAAAAGGTTCAAAACAAACATAGAGACTAGTAAATGATGATAGGGAAGAAATATACTTAGATAACTACACAGACGCTAATAATGATGAGTTGACATATATTTTAAACATTTTCCTAGTCAAACTAAAGTAATTAACATCATAGTTATTGGTGGAGAGAACGAAGTGGTCAGTGGAAAGGCAAGACAAGCACAGGTTGTGGAGGAAGAGGTGAATGAAGATGTTAGAAAAGAAGAGACGAATGTGTTTGAAGAAGAAATGAATGCGCTTGAAGTAAAGGTCAATACACATGGAGAACAACTGAAGAAGAGGTGAATGAGCCTAAAGAAGAGGTGAATTTGCATGAAGAAAACATCAATGGTTCTGAAGAATGTGGGATTGTTGAGGATGAGGAGGAAAAAGATGGGTTAGTTGTTGATAAACTTGATGATAGTGAAAAAGAAAGGGTTACAAATGGTGATGGCTACTTTGGGGTCGACAATGAAAGCGTTGTAGATGATCCATCACATAGAAATATTCATCCTATATTGGATAGGTGGAAAAGATTAAAAAAAATAAAAAAAGTAACGAATAGAACAAATGTTGGTGAAAGGTCATTTGTGATTAACGAAGAAGTTGGAGTGCATTAAATAAATGAATAAGACAATAATGATGATTTGTCTTCAAATGTGAGTACCGATGAAGGTGTAAGTGTTAATAGGCAGAAATTTTCAAAGTATAGACCTCAATATATGAACAAGAGCTTCAAATTTAAATTAGGATGGGTTTTTTTTCTTTGAAGGATTTTTAGCATGCACTAATGAAGCATAATGTTCTAAATGGTAAACAAATTAAATTTGTTAAGAACTATCACAAGAGAGTGAGGGTTGTCTGCAAGAAAAGAAGTATGGTAAAAGATAGATTCTCTTCCTTGCTTGTACTTCTTTTTATCATTCATGAGGAGTTAAATCTCCAAGTTTGGAGTGAGACGCAAACAACTTTGAAATTTCTTGTATTTGGTAATACTTTTCATTTATGTATAATTTCTTTTGATCTAAAGTTTGTTGACGGATTTATGCTTAACGTTGGATAAACTGATCACCCGTCTTACTTCACTAGCTTAAGATTGAGTGGAAACGAATCTTAAGTTGTGGTCCAATCGGCTATTGATGAGTGCATATTTATGCCCTTATTTAGCCTTTAATATTGGGTTCTTAGTTGTTTTTTTGTACTTTAATAGAATATCTTGTTGAGATTGTTGACAACACAAACTCTATATCAAACTAGTTTTTGATTATCACTACACAATGCTTAATAACAGTACACATGTTGCTGCATTACATGTTCATTTTCTGAATAAACAATCATATCTCCTGAACATGTTTTGTTGTACTGCAATGTATGTTCCTATGATTGATTGTGTGATATATTTGTGGAACATGCTTGTTTGGATATGTGAAATATGAACTGATTGATTGAAAACATTTTATTTCGCATTTCTGGATGTAAAAGATCAAAAACACCTTTATGAACTTATATTTGTTGTGACAAAGTTCTAGTCCAGTCGAATACACCTTTAATGGATTCGACTATGCTAAAATCTTTGTACAGATTTTGTGAACCTGTGCTATGTGAGATTTTGAGTTGAAAAGAATTTAAAAGTGTTTTTACATGTATCAGTCGACATTGTAGATTGCATATTCAACTGTATATTGATCTGTTTTGGAATTTTGTTATGCTTACACGCTCCAATGGCTATATTTTCAAAAGTTAGTTAAGCATTGAAGACTTGGTCAACTGTATTGAATGTGTGTTGATTTTTGTTGACTGAGGAGTGTTGGGGCAAATCGGCAAGTGTACCGAGTCGCACAAGTAATATAAAATGGTAAGACCAAGTATCGTATCCCAGAGGACTCTGGACGTTGAACAGTTGTGTGAAAACAAGATTAATTAAGACTTAAAATAGAAAGAGATCGGGGGTTGTATTGCAAAGATAATAAAATAAAACAAAGTAAAATTGATCAATGGCAAAAGAGCACAAAGATGAATGGGGGTTGATTTATATGAGATGAGTATGTTGTTGGGGGTTAGACTTCACCAAGTTCCCTCTCATGTATATAAGAATTCTTCTTTATTCATTAATGTTAACGTCCCTCACTAAAACACTTAAACTCGATCCCACGGTAAATAAGCTTGTCCCTAATTACCAGTTCATACAATTCCTAGCCTTCCTGGTAAAAAGATGTGAAGATCAAGAGGTTAAGACGACTAAGACTCATACCCTTATCCCTGAGCAATATAACCCTTAGGAGTAATTCAACAAGGACCTGAATTGAAAGGAACCTCCCGACACTCATGCAACTCACAGATAATGCTATTGTATAAGCAAGAATAAAGCAGATGAATTACTCTAACAAATAATGAAATAAAGCATTTAGAATTAAAAATCAATTCAAATACATGAGAGTTTACAAGGTTACATCATTCCCCAACAACAAATAGAAATTAGTTCCCATTAGACATGGGGGAACCCTATGAATAATGGAAGAAAGAAAGAGAGAATGAAAGACTAAGAATTGGCTAGGAGTGTATTGCTATGCTCTCTTCTGCCAGGGATGCAAAACCTAGAGCCCCAGGGTCCTTTAAATAGCGCCAAACGCGTCCCAAAGTGCGGCCCGGTCCAAAAGAATCAAATCAGAGCAGAATCAGGGCCCGATCCACGTGAAATCACACTCAAGCGTCACAGGGAGCTCGCCCAAGCGTGAATCAAGGGTTCTGTGAGGCTTGGGCGCTAGTTTTGAACGCCTGAGCTTTGGGCGTCCGTTGCTCGGGCGTCGGGTCCGTCGCCCGAGCGACTAGCATCGATCTTGGCTGCGCTGTTTTTCGTTCCTGTCGTCTGGGCTTCGGGTTTTCTCCCTTCTTGGTGCCTTTTTGAATTCTTCTTCCAGGATTGCTTCAATCTCTGTCAAAACGAGGGGAATTTGTTAGAAAACTATTAAAATCAACCTCAACTCTCTTATTCACACAATTTACTGAATGAGTTCAAGCAAGTTTCTAAGTGGAAAAGGGTGCTTTTAGTATCAAAATCATATAGCAAATAACAGTGTTTTAATCCGTTGTCGCGGACTCACGGTTTAAGCTATTCTATTTGTGTGATTCTTGATTAATTTTAACTTTATTTTATATTTATTCTTATTTGTCAATCCCCAATTTCTATTTTTATTTTTTTTAAAAAAAAAACTAACAATCTCTGAATTATTTTTTTTACTAACAATCTCTCTTTAGAATTTCTGTGCAAGTTTCACAATATGCTCTAGCAAGATGCAATTTTACTAGGATAATTTTAACTACTTGTGGGAACCTTACTCAAGCATAAATCAAAATCAATATGAGCAAGTTGGAGGAATATTCACTAGTCCAACACTACAGAGCTTGAAGAGACTCTCCAACAGTTCCTGAAAGACTCTATCTCATTTCGAAAAAATATTCAGGCCTCATCACAAAATATAGTGGCTCAGTGCAGGGTTCTAAGTCAAATGCTGAATGAGATCACAGACAATTGCAAAGATGTTGTCATTGAAAGTGACAAAGTTCCAGATGTGGAAAGAGAAAAAGAAGAAAAGAGAGGGGATGAGAGAAAAATTGAGAGAAAAGAAGAAGAGAGTTTGACCGATGAGGAGCAAGAAAAAGAAGAGAAAGAGGAAGAGGTAAAAGTAGAGAGAAAAGAAGAAGAAAGTTTGAGTAAGAAAGAGAAAGAGGTAAAAAGGGAAGAAGTTGGGAGAGAAGAGAAAAAAATTGAGAAAAGTCCTTTGTGCCCTAAGGAATATCCCAAAGAGAAAAAGAGAGAGGGGAAGGATGAAAGCAAAAAGAAAGAATCATATGAAAAACCCCCTCCTCACCCAAAGAGGGACCATAGGAAGAAAAAGGAAAAACAATTTGAGCGTTTCATGGAAATCTTCAAGAAATTGGAGATTAAAGTTCCTATGATTGGGACACTGCAACAGGTTCCTGGTTATCTTAAGTTCCTAAAAAAATTCAACAAAAAAATATTTTGAACCCAGTTCCTAATTTTTTATTTTATCTTCTCTTTTATTCTATTTTATTTTATTTTATCTTATTTGATTTGATTTTATTCCATTTTATTTTATTTTATTTTTTTGATTTAATTTGATTTGATTTGATTTGATTCATTTTATTTTATTTTATTCTATTTGATTTGATTTGATTTGATTTTATTTCATTTTATTTTATTTTATTCTTTCTTTTTTTATTTGTCTGGTTTGGATTTGATTTTGTTTTTGTGTGTTTGAGTTCTTTTTTTTAGGTTATACATTGTTTCTGATGGCGGTACTCATAGTGTCTACTGATAGATGCTGATGAAGAAAAGAAAAATTAACTTCTACTGAAGGATGTTGATGAGAAAGATTCGCATCTACTGATGGATGCTGGAAGAGTTTGAGATAACATCTACTGATGGATATTGCTATGAAAGAGGATGATGACTAGACATCTACTGATCGATGTTAGGTGATTAGGCATCTACTGATGGATGTTACTAACAGCTTCTACTGATGGATGCTATGATGATGAACTTATTTGGTCAAGCTAGTGACGTTAAAGAAGCGCTTGCTGGGAGGCAACCCAGTGCTTTGGACCTTTACTTTTTAATTTTTATTTTTGATTTTAATGTGTATTTTCTTTTATTTTTAGTGTGTGCTCTGCTTGAATGAACTAAACTGCTCTGATTCAACTGTGTTTGTTTTGTGTGATAAGTTTTGCGTTATGAGATTCTAGTGTTTGATTGAGGTTGAGATGATGCATGATGATAAATCCCAATTTGTGACACATGTGCTTGAGATAAAGTTTGATTAAAATACTGAGCAGGTTGTTTTTCTGAATGTGAGAACTTATGAGTTTACCTTGTGTGAGTTTTGATCTTCAAAGTAGTTTTTAAATAATTGTTGTACTTTGGAAGCATGAATGATTTTGCCCAAATTTTCTGTGATTGAACTACTTGCCTGCAGGTTCAATATGATCAAGGCCATCTTTTGTTATCCCTTATTCTTTTAGCCTTCAAAATATTTTTTGCCCACTGAAAAGAGAACAATTTGTTTTAACCTTATGCATGTCTTGAAAAACCTTTTTGAAAAATCTTTACCTTGAGTTAAGTTGAGAACATTTGATGAGGTACTGATAAAGGTTCAAGTTTGGGGTTACTAGGACACAAACCAAATCTCTTAGTAGTGAGCAATCAAAAAGAAAAGGAAGAAAAAGGCAAAAGAAAAGAAAAAGTGAGAAAGGAAAAAATTCAAAAATTAAAAAGAAAGAGCTCACTGCAAGGAAAGGTTGGGAAGAAGATAAAAGAGTTGTTCTTGAAAGATGAATTCATAAATGACTCTCTTAACTTAAGGAACTTTGCGGACCAGAAAAACCAATTTCCTTCTTAGTCCAGCCAAGTTACAAGCCATGAAAAGCCCTTGTGATGACAACCTGTTTGTGAGTATGTTTGGTTGTGATTAAATGAAAGGCAAAATTAATTTGTGTGACATTGTGACAACATAGAGAAACACCACACCATACACTTGAGAGTTGAGTTAAACACTTTTGAATGCTTGAGTGCTTGAGTGAAACACTTTCCCTGGTGAGGATTAGTTCTCTGAATTTCTGATTGCATCGCTGCTTGGTTGATTGATCACTCTTAAGGATAACATCTGTTGAAAATGCATTAAAACATCTGCACATCTTGACTGAAGTCTTATGCTGAAATTGATAAAAGTGATTCCTTGTCTTGAAAAAGTTTTTGAAAAAGGTTGAGTCATTGTAGTGATTGTTCTGAAAAGCTGAGTTGCATTTTGTTTGCTTGAGGACAAACAAAGTTCTAAGTTTGGGGTTGTGATAACAGATTAAAACACCATTATTTGCTATATATGATTTTGATACTAAAAGCACCATTTTCACTTAGAAACTTGCTTGAACTCATGAGTTTTCAGTAAATTGTGTGAATAAGAGAGTTGAGGTTGATTTTAACAGTTTTCTAACAAATTCGCCTCATTTTGACAGAGATTGAAGTAATACTGGAAGGAGAAGTGAAAAGCCATGAAGAAGGAGCTCAAAAGGGGTCAAAAAGGCACCAAGAAGGGAAAAAACCCGAAACCCAGGTGACAGGAGCGAAAATCAGCGAAGCCAAGATCAACGCTGGTTGCCCGGGCGACGGACGCCCGAAGCTCAGGCGTCCAAAACTGGCGCCCAAGCCTCACATAAACCCTTAATTCACGCTTGGGCGAGCTCCGTGCGACGCTTGAGCACTGTTTGTTATAACTTTTTTAATATAGTCGACTGAATTAGTAGGCTATTCGACTGAGAAGCAATTTGTTTAACAGAAAACTATAAATAGACCGTACACGAGTTGTTCTGTGACTTTTGATGATCAAACATTTTCATTTTCCTGTTTCAGATTGAATTCTCTATTTTATAAGCTCCAAGAATTCTCCAAGAAGACGGTGGTGATCTTTCTTGAGAAAGATTCAAAGGGAGGAGTCAATTGCGCTGACTGCTTGATCATAATCTGCACAAAGAATGTGTTTCTTGATTGATCATGAAGGCTTGGCATCCTGTGAAGACTGTTGCATTTGAGTGAAGGCTTGACAACCTGTGAAGTCTGCTGTGATAGGCCATGCAACCTGTGAAGTCTGCTGTGATAGGCCATGCAACCTGTGAAGTGTGCTGTGATAGGCTTGGCATCCTGTAAAGAGTGCTGGTTACACATTGAGGATTGTTCGACGTGGGTTCAGATTGCAGAAGAGGGGATTCTTATTGCAATTCAGGTTTTGTGTGCAGCTATATTTTGGTTTTGGGTTAGAGAGGAGATTTATATTTTTGTGTGGTGTTTCTATAAATTCCTTGTTGTAAAAACCGCAACCATTATAGTGCATTTTCTTCCTGGATTGGAAGGACACTGGATGTAGGCATTGTTGGCCGAACCAATATAAAAACCAGTGTTTAATTTTCTCTATCCCTACACTCTTTATTTCCAGTAGACTTTATCTGTTTAGCAGTCAACTGCGTTTTTTCCGCTACATTGAATTTTTCATTACTTGCCATTTCAAGAAATATCAAAAAGCTTTATACTTTTGTATAAAGATTGCAAAAAGATTTTGTTTTTGAACTAACACCAATTCACCCCCGCTCTTGGTGTAAAACGAAGCCTACCTGTTTCTTAACATATCTTAATTAGGATTTGTTATAATTGGGTTTATTTAGCATAAGATACAAAAAAATGATAAAAATAGCTTTTTAGTAACATAAATGTTCTTTGGACATTTTGATGTGTGTTAGTGCAACTACAACTAAGTTGAGCTCATTGAGGTGTGAAAATAAATTGGTTAAAGTTTCATGACACCTTAAGGATAAATCCAAGAATAACAAACAATCAAGACCACAAGAAGTCAATCCATACATAACATGAAAAAAGTGAAGAAATTTGGTTAAGCCAAGAAAAGAGAACATGGTTTCTTTATTTTTTCTACTAAAAGGGATTTGATAATTGATACATATTTATGATTAAAGATAATTTAGGGAAAACATATCTTAAGATATTTTATTTGATATTGTTAAATAATTACCTTATTTAACTATATCAATAAAAATATCAAAAGATAATATTTACCAAATCTCTTTTAATCTAGCATATATCTTCTCAAATATTTTTAGATCTCCACAAAAATTAAATATATTATGAAGATATTGGATTATTTAGAAGATAATTGAAGGATATTATATTATCATAAAGAAAATTACAACAACAGAAAAGCCTAAAACAAAGCACAATCCAATTTCTATATAAAGAGATTTAGAGAAACAAATTTGGAGAGCCGAGAACCCTTTGGGAGGTTCAAGTATCATCCACCCTCTCGTCTTTCATGTTCTACACCCTCTCTTCTCTCATGTTCTGCACCATCTCTTTTTCTCTTTTCATGTTATGTCTACCTTCCATGGAGTGTTAAGCCTCTAGGGTTGATTGCCCAATCCAGAAGTCACATCTTCAAGTCTCCAACTGAAGTAGTTTTCTCAGGATGGGTGGTTTAGATAGGTCTATTAAGTCCTCTTGAAGTCTTCTAAGCATGCGTCTAGTCCAAGGTCCTTGGGTGTAAGGCTTCATAGATGACAACTCTTCTTGATTGTGCATGACTTTATTAGTTATGGGTTCATGGTTATCTATTGGGCTTGAGCCTAAGTCATCATATCTGCTACATGTACAACTTAATTTAATTTTGTAGATAAGTTATTCTACATGCATTCACAGTGCTACAGATTAAAAATCAAATGTGGACATTAAAGACAAAAGATATAATCATAGAATGATCCTCTTTTGAAGAAAAGTCCAAAAAGATCGTACAACCTACTTCAAGCAAAGGATTGATAAAGCATGCATGCTTTATGCTTTGACAACATTGACTTACACAACGACTGCTGTGAAAAGAAGAAAGAGAAAATACAAGCATCAAGGCTATGCACTTCAAACGCTGTCTAATTGACAAATATTCATAAAGCCTAGAAATAAAACATCTCTTACGAAGAAAAAAAAAAGATAGAATAAAGGATATCAAAAGTGTGCAAAGCTTACAATGCCATATCCATCCTAAAGAGAAGAAAAGAGAAAATAACTCAAAGAAAAGATTATATCTAAGCTAAAGAAAAGAGAAGAAACAAGAAAAGAGAAAGAGATACTCTCGAGCTTAAGCGTTAAATCTCTTACTTTTGTGAGATCATAGAGAGAAACACTTGTGAGTGCTTAGACTTTATTGTACTGTACTCATACCCTCTCGTGGAGAGATTTAGTCTAAACTGCTTGCAAGCAATCTTTGATTGCAATTTTGAAGAGAATTAAAATACTTACAACTGAACTCTTTTGAGTTGAGGAATCTAGGTGCGATAGTCTAGCACTAGGAGTGGTTCAAATACTTACGGAAATCTCGACGAGGTGTTGAGTACCAGGAGTAGTGCGAATACTCTAAGGAAATCTCAGTGAGGTAGCTGAGTACCAATAGTGGTGCTAATACTCATTTGTAATCGTGCGAAGATTATAGGGGAACCCTCTGTAGAGGAGACTGGACGTAGCTCAGTTGGTGCAAACCAGTATAAAATATCTTGTGTTATTCTTTCTTCTCTTTGCTAAAGGATCCTCTTAGAAAACCTGCTTGAGCTTTATATTTGAAAATATAAGAACTTCCAAGCTAAACAATCTTATATCTTTAAAGGAAGTTCTTACAATAACTGCAGTAGAAATTGTTTTGTATAGCACGCTAATATTTACAAAGCTTATATTTCAAGTTAAGCGTCTAAGTCTTTAAAATAATATATTACTCGCTTGACAACATGTTATATCATAAGGGTTGTGAAAAATGTTTGCCAAAAACACTATTCAACCCCTCCCACTTCTAGTGTTTTTCAGGTACTTTAGAACATTATAGTGGTGTCGTCATAACTCAACTTACGAAGGCCATTTTAGTGGAGAAAGGACTATTGCAAAGGTCCTACACTAGAAGGTGTGTGATGGAAGCGCTCGAGGAGATGAGACCGATTGAAGCTGCGTGAACGCGATCTGGATCCTCGAGGCTTCCTTTACGAAGAGAAGATGCAGTGGAATGATGATTTGAACACAAGATCGAGAGAGATTGAACAAGAAGTGAGATCGAACTCACAGAAACCTTAGAAAAGATGGGAAACTCGAATCAGACCTATTAAACGGTGAGAAGTGGAGATTGAATGGTGGAAAAGGTTCTAATCGGTTCAAGAGTGGTTTTAATCGGTAGATATGGAAGAACAACTGGTGGAGAGTTTCTAGATGATGAAGAAACCCTAGGCTGGTGAAAGTAATTAGTGAAAGTGGAAGGAAAGTGACTGGAGATGATGAAACTGTGAAGAAAATGAAACTTACGGATGACGAAGGAGTGATTTTGTGATGAAGAGTGATTAGAGACGATGAAAGCGAAATGAAGGCGCTCTCTCAAATGCGCAAGAGAGAGAAATGAAATGAGACTTCCATGCGTGGCAACGAGAAAAGGAAAACGCTCCACGACGTGGCTGAAGCGATGATGTGGCTGATGATGGAGATGCTTCATGGAGGAGAGAGAAAATAAATGGCAGCACAATGGAATTTAGAGAATGAAAGTGGAGGAGTGTGCTTGGAAGGTGGCTAGAGGCGGATCTCTTGGACTCTCTATCTTGACGTTCAAGAGAGAATTGTGTCTGGATTTTCTCTATAGAAATTACAATTCATTATTCTCAAAAGTGTTTCATACAATGGTGGAGATGGGTATTTATAAGGCCCATGCTCCCTACAAGCTAATAGTACAATACACTGAAAAATGTAAAATACGAAAATACGAAGGGTTCTTAGGCATATTTCATCATTCCCTCCTTCTTTAAAAAAGTTTTGTCTTCAAATCTTGGCAATTGGCTTATGGAGACACTCCATATAGTGTTGGGAGCATGGCCATCTTGCAGTGGCCTTATTCCTTTATTCCTTGAGATCTAATTTTCTTCCTCCTGGATCGAATACAAATCTGCCATACACATGAAATATATTTGCAATTAATATCAATCCAAGAAAGAATATTTCTTTAAAAACAAGAGAATAAAGACTTCTTATATGTTATTTTATAGTCTTAGAAAAATTTAGAAGTCCATATTCACAACTTATTTTATTTTTATCTTGAGTTACTTGTTTCCTTGAGGGTAACATTAACTCAAGAGTCAAATTGCCATATGTTGAAAAGGGTTGCACAAAATATAGAATGACAATTGTTTTGAAAAAAAAAAATTAATATTTGAAAAGTCAACAATGATTGGAAAAGAAATAAAGAATTGGAAACATTCCCTTTTAAGTTCCATGATGTTTGGAAGAGTTGAATTTGCCGTGAGTAGCAATTCCTCTTTTTCTCTATTTTCCTCTTCTTTCTTCTTTTATTCTATTCTCTTTTCCTCTTCTCTTCTTTCTCATCTTTCTTCTTCCTTTTTCTCTTCTTCCTTTCTCTCTTCTTCCTTTCTCTTTTCTTCTCTTCCTCTCTCTTCTTTTCTTCTTTCTTCATTTTGTCTTTGCTCTTTTTCTTCTTTCGCTCTCTTCTCGTATGCTCTATTTTCTTCCACTTTTCTTTCTTGCTCTGTTCTTTTAATCTCTCTTTCCCTTTTCTAATCCTTTAATAGCTGAAGTCTTGCCCCAAACTCTATTTCTCTACAAAAGAAACCATGATCATTTAAACTCTCAAGAAATGTTTTTCCCTCTTGAATATTATCTCTCATGAGTTCCAGATTTCTTTTAATTGAAGGAGGCACAAACTTTCTTCTCATAATATCATTGCCCGGCGGTATGTTCGGCACTTGACATCATCCCCTCAGCGTTGTCGCATGAGCGTTGGCCAGAGAGTTCCCTGAAGGTTCCACCGCCCGGTGGTGAGGTCGACACTTGAATTTACCCCTCAGCGGTGTCGTAGAGAGTTCTCTGGAAAGTACACTGCTCATCGGTGGTTTCACCGCCCAGTAGTGGCTGCGACACTTCTTTTCTTCACTTTTCCACCTTCTCTTAAGTCCAATTCTTATCTTCTTCAAATTCCTTCATTCAATTCCTGATAAATCCTGTCAAATCATGGAAAAAGCAAGCATAAAACCAAGAAAACCATCTTTGACTCTCTTATTCTCTAACTTAAGAAAATTGCATGATTTCAAGCTAATTATAAATCATAAAGGGTGTGTTTAATGTCAAATTTAAGTATGAAAATAACAATTTTTGAACCTCTATCACAACCCAAAACTTAGAACTTTGCTTGTCCTCAAGCAAACAAAATGTAAGTTAGTCCTACACAAATCATCACAATGGTCCAACTCATTCCAAAACCAACATTTCAAGATAAGTCACCACTTAAATTAGCTCATCAATAGAATTTAATCAAGATGCACACATGCTTCATATCAACTCATCCAGTGTTCCCACAATCACATAATCTCAGACAGATGTTATTCTTATGAATGACCAATCAACTAAGCCTAGATGAAATAATAAATTCATGGAATCATTCCTCACTAAACAAGGTGTTTCACTCAATCACTCAAGTGTTTCAAAAGGTTCACTCCTTCCCTCCACTATCCACATGTCACATAGAACAAAATTGCCTTTCATTCACCAATATCAATCATCATCACACACACATGTCATCACAAGGACTTTTTCAAGGCTTATAATGTGGTTGGGCTAACAAGAAAAATTGGTTTTTCTAGATCACAAAATCCTTGAGTTAAGAGAGCTATTTACACATTCATATTTCAAACACAAACTCTCTTTTTACCAATCTCACACATTCCCAACTTTCCTTTTTCTTTGCATTGAGCTTTTTTTTTCATGCTATCTTTTCTATCTTTTTCATGATTTTCATGCTTTACTCAACACATTAGCTCAATGCTTATTTTTCTTTCAATTTTCCCAACAACCCCAAACTTGAAACTTTATCAATACCACACAATAATTCTCAACTTAACTCAAGGTAAGGATTTTTCAAAAGGGTTTCACATACTGTTTAAGGCTTAGGTTCAAAAAGGGTAAAACACATTGTGCTCTTTTTAATTGGGACGGAAACTTTTGCTTTGCTAAGAAAGGGTTTACTCAAAAATTGCCTTGATCATATGACACATACATGCAATTCAACCAATCATAAAACTTGGGCAATATCATTCATGCTTTCAAGTAGATAGCAATCACATTATTAAAAACTCTAGAGCTCAAAACCTCTCATATAAGCTTCTCTCAACATTCCACATATCTCAAAATCACACCTTGCTTAGCATCATAATCACAATCAAAATATCATCATGCATCTGTTCACATGCCATTTTTGTGCCATACTACTCTTTTAAGGTCATCCTAGGTTAGAGCAACCCAAGTGGCCTCCTCTAGCCACCTTCCTCCAAGAGTTGACCCAACCTCTCTTAGAGAACTACCAAACACACCTTCCATCACCATACAACTCATCAAAACCATGAGCTATCAACACCTTTCACCACCACCAAATTCCGCAATCTTCATCCATGAACTTATGGCTTGATTTGCTTCTAGATTTGGCTTGTCCTAGCTAGAGCAATTTTTTTTATTTTTGCCATCATTTGGTATCAGAGCCTTGGTTCTTCAAAGAGCTAAGTTTCTTGGTTTTGGTCCTTTGTTATTTCCTTGTTGTTTATTGTTTTCCTTACTCGTCTTGTTGTGTTTCTTTTTCCATCTATCATTTTGTTTTTCTGACAGTAAACTGGGACGATTTTGAAACTTAAACTGCATCTAGCCCAGTTGTCCAAAAAATTCGTAAAAATACTCAAATGAAAGCCCTTTGAGTCTAGTTTCAAACAAAAAAAAATCAATTCATTTGGACTTCTTTAGAGAGAGTTATGAGTAAAACACTGAGCAAAGGTCAATGCTGCCACAATGTTGTCATTAGCGTTTTCCAAGTTATCTTTTGTTAGTTTTGGTTACTGTTTTGTGCCTTTCACTACAAGAAAAATCGCAATTATATACCGCCAAAATCCGTATATAACCTCAAAAATCCGTATATAAAATAGTGTTATATACGGATTACATACGGCCAAAAATCCGTATATAATTCAGTCGTAGGTAAGTTTATATACGGATATATCCGTATATAAATTATATACGGATAGTCCGTATATAAATTATATACGGATAATCCGTATATAATTATATACGGAAAATCCGTATATAAATTCTGTATATAATTATATACGGATAAATCCATATGTAAGTTTATGGCTTTAAAAAAAAAATTAAATAATCTCATATCTACCTCCAATAATTAAAAATTTTATATATTTGATAAGTGTCAAATACAACTGGTAAATTAACAAAACATAGTATCAAATTGTGAAATAATAAGATCTAATTATCTTTTACATAGTAGTAAACTAAACTACTTATACAATTGTCTATCGGTGAAAAATTGTCCAAGAATTGCTCCACCAATGTTTGAAGTTCCACCAACTAGCCATTTATCATCAAAGTGGTGTTAAATCCAACGAAATCACCTATCAAATAGAGTATGAGAAACCAAGTTATAGAAAGAGTCATAATATTATCTAGTTATAGAAAGAGTCATAATGATGTAGAAATGTTTTCTATTATAAAATCAAGCCAATATAATAGATATATCTGGGTTTGGATTTATCTTGAAACTTAAACAGAGGATTGTCCTGAAAGAGTGGGTAAATTATAACATCCATAGACTACTATTACTGGGATAATCTTATTCTACAGCTTTAAACACAGTCAAAATATCATACATTTAGGGGCATCAATTGTCTCATTTCTCAATAATACATGCTTCGACTTTTATTATTCTACTTATCTAAATTCTCAACAGATACACCACCTTTAAAACTCATGATTCATACTTTCCTAAGTTTCATATTTTTTTATAATTAAAACTATAATTATTTTAAATAAGGTAATATTATACATTGATTATTTTGAAGCAAAAAGAATACAATTTACCTCTTCAACTTTGTTGGTAAGTGAAATTTTAGAACATGTTAATAATCATTGGAGCAGGGGGAGCCCAGTTAGCGGGTGGTCGAGATTGGTAACATGTACAACAGACAAATCTTAACAGAACATGTTAATAATCATTTTTGATTTAGAAATTAAATTATTAAACTAAATGCGTGTTTAATTTGTGGTTTAGACATTCAATTGTTAAATTAAATTTAATTTAAGCACCATACCTTAGAAGTGGTGCTTTAAAATTAAAACCTGCAAAACAGATTGAGTGCGTGAAGTTAGATGAAGATAATAAAACTGATACACAAAAATAGTATAATTTTTTTTAAAAATTTCGAAATTGGACAAAATCTGTTATTTTATATTATATATATATATATATATATATATATATATATATATATATATATATATATATATATATATAATATACATATGTATTAGATATGGATTGAGACAATAAGTAGGTGCGTTTTATTATACTAAAACTATATATTTTGGATTGTTATATTATTGGAATTTCTTTTAACTGGTTAGTTTAGAAAACTACTATTTAGGCTATATTCTCAATGAGTATCCATCTGGACCAAAAAATATTCATAATAACAGTAGGCTTCACAATCCCCAGGAATCTAAACCACCAAAAACAATGTAAGACGAACCTCATCAAAGCACGGGGCTAGGTGAAAAACTTCACCACTGTTAAAACACAGTCTATGTAAAGAAGTATGGTATCTTGGTCAAGAAAACTGAAAGTCCAAATCTCAAATATGGCTTAGTTTTTGGATGGATAAAAGATAATGGCCAAGAAGTGTTAGCTAATTATACAGAGCAGAGTGCACAAACACAAACGTAAAAAACCAGTTGACAAGTCAGAATTATAAGATCTTGAAAGTTAATGACTATCACCTAATCCGAGACTAAACATAAAGAAACATATTGCTAGTATATAAAGACTCTTAATAGAATAAGATATCATACAGTTGTTAACATTACAGCTAATAAACGATGGCTATAACAGTGAACGGTCTCCCTAACCTTCCACCTGACAAGCTGCATAAACTACATTGAAGAGAGTTGGAGATTACAAGCAAGAACATCGTAACAACCACTAGAGATTTAGTTTAATTCTAACTTTGCGCATTACTTTGTAAAAGTCTTGAAACAGTTGCACAATACGAAATTATATACTATAATTTTCTTTTGAGAACAATACAATAGGTAACAGAGAACTCCAGATAGAAATTTCCAACAGGCAATGAGAAGCACGGAGTATTCATCTAACAATCACATAAAGCTTACACATAAATTAACCTATATTTATCAAACAGTCTATAAGATAAGTAGACTGTGCAACATAGAGTGCAAAACCAAGTAGAACTCCAGATATGAACATTAGTCACAAAGAACTCCAGATAGAAATTTCCTAGTCAAGAGAGTTGGCAGTTAATACAAACTCTTTTCAAATTATTATCAATAGACAAAGCAACGATAGAAATACCATAACAGCAAATCACGGATATCTAATGCACAATAAGAGAACAATGTTCTATATATCACTTATAAGTAAAAACCTGAATTCGTGCACCAGTAGAAGCTTGCATATTTATTATGACTTCTCCATCCTTGCCAATTATAAGGCCAACCTGACGATACACAAAATAAACATATCAATCCAAACAGAAAAAAAAACCGCAAGTCTGAACACTGGAAACACTCATGACATTGCCTCAGGAGTTCCCACAAGCTTAACGGTCCTGTTAGCAGAATTAGGGTCGGCGTCCATATCGTGAGTAACTTGAATTTTGGCACCAGACTGCAACTGGAGATACTTAATGATCTCTCCACCTTTGCCAATAATCACACCAACCCTGCCGTTAGGGATATCAATCTTTTTGCTCGTTCCTTGGTGATTGTAGGAGACGGGGGGAACGACCAAGTACTAAGGCTTCACATCTACGTTCACAGAAATCAGAGTTCATAAAACCCAAACATAAATGAGAAGAACAGTGTAAAAAATAAAACAAAGGGATTATAACACAGATTATAAAACACGTATTAAACCACATCATCTCTTCCAATAGGAAGAAACCAACCTAGGGTTTCACAAATCGAGATTTCCAACCTCCAAAGAATAAAGAACAATAATCAGTCAAGGTAACAACAAACACAAACAAAACATAAAATAAAACACAATCCAAACTTCGATTTCTCACCGCGTTCAATCCTCAACAACAAATCAAATCTGATTGCGGGGAAATCGCAATGTCAACGTCAACTATAGAGACAAAACACAGCGGCTCCAATGTCACCAATAGAGACCACAACGACGAAGACACCAATGGTTCAAGGGATTTTCTAAGACAACAACAAACTTCAAACTGATCACCACATGAACACCAGTGCGAGGCGTTGTGACTGAGAGTGAGAAAGGCGATTTCCACGAAGGGAGACTGCTAGTGGTAGGGATCTGTGAAGGAGAGGGAGAAATCGCGAGTGCTTTGTGAGGGAGAGGGAGAAACGCGAGTGTTAGGGTTAGCAGCGTGATTTCTAGTGTTAGGGTTCGTGAGAGGTTCGAGGTAAGAGCTGGACTAAGGATTCACTGTGTTGGCGAGAAGAGACTTTCAGTGAGTCGAGGGCAGGGATCGACACAGGTTGGAGGAAACAATTGGACTGAGATTTCACTGCATTGGACAGAGGAGGAAAGAGCACAGATGGAGTTAAGGTTCGAGAGAGGCAGCTCGAGTTAATGAAACCTAATTTGTAACTCATTTTTGTAATCCGTATATAATATCCGTATGTAATATTTTTGTTACATACGGATCAAAATCCGTATATAAATATCGGTCGGTAATAACCATTTTTCTTGTAATGTTTTCTTTTTTGAGTCATTCCTTACTTTTTTGTTGGGTCTTTTATTAATTTATATTTGGTGCATTTCATTGATTGAGTCATTTTAATTTTTTAATCCATCCATGTTTGTCTAGAGTCATGTGTAGTTCTTCTCTTGTCAATTTTCTCTAGTAACTTTAAAAAATCATAAAACAAAATATATAACTTAGTTTGCAAAACTGCACCATATACAACTATTTGAGGGTCTTATCTTTGATGTTTTGGGTTCATACTTGCCATTAGATAATTGGCAAGCTCTTAAAAAAAAAATTTCCCTATTGATGTTTCTAGTTTTCAACTCCATTTTTGATTCTAGTAGGATTCTCTTCTATTTTGTGTTTCTTGTCTTTGTGGCTTTTAAAACCCATAAATCACCTCTGTTCCAAGTGTGTGGTGGTCTTATTTTGCACCTTAAAAAAGTGGCAAAAGGCCTCAAAAGAGAGCCTAAAAAGTGCTGAAAAATATTGTGTGCTTAAACCACTACTATTGTTTTTGTGCAATCTGTTTTGGAACGTGTTTTGCTCACTGTTTTGGGTTTTATCTTCACTTTCCAGTGGCTAAAAGTCTTGGCTATGATGCTAAAATAGTGGCCTTAGTGCCCCATTTGCTCAAAGTTGCCAAAAGACAAGAACCACTCACTTTTCTTCTAGTAGTTTTTGTTTTGCGAATCTATTCTAGCACCTTTCATTTGGATTTTTTTTGAGTGCGAACCTTTGTTTCTTAACCTTTAATTTCTTGCTTGTCTTCTTGGATTTCTTATATTTTTCATAATTAAATTCCTTTTGCAAAGCCTTTCTTGTTTTTGGACCTTTTTATTGCTTTTATCCCTTGTTTCTTCTTGCACAATTTTGGCTTTGGTTACTTTGTGTGGTGTAGGTTCTCTTTGTGAGGTGATCCAATATCTTAGAGGTAGCCTTCTAGGTGGTGGAGACCCAAAGGAAGCTTGAAGTCTAGAGTGGTAGCCAAAAGAAAGGAGAGAAACACCTTGGGAGGTACCTTTGATTTGGTTGTAATTTTTGGCTTTGTAATCTTTCTTTCTTTTTTTTTTCTTGTAACTCATGACCTTGTTAGGTGTCTTGGGGAGTCTTTGGTGCTCAATCCCATATCCTAACAAGAACCTTTATTTCTTAGTAAATTTCTTTTTTAGTTGGTTGGTTGGAGGAACCAAAGTTCTTCTAACTTAATCATTAGGCCGCATAGCTAGTTTAATTGTTTTCTTTAATTGTGATAACTTAGTGTGTGTCAACTTTAATTTCAACTTTAGTTTCCTTTGAGAAATTTGGTTCAAGAGTGCCTAAGGTAAACTTTGGCTAGGAAAGGCTTGGTATTTAAGAAATCCATTGTGATTCACCTCCCTTTTCTAGAAGTGAACTTGGGTGTCTTTTGCCTCCTTAAATCTCTTAAGGAACTTTCTTTGAAATCTAGGTATTTGTTTGTTGCATTGCATATTTTTGAAAATCTTTAAGGATGTCTAAGACTAATTCCTACTAAATTGGAAGTGACTCTAGTAAGATTGTAAAACCCACTTTGAAAAATTTAGCAAAAGAACTAAAGTCACTTAAAATTTGGCAAAGGCAAGAAACCTTTCTCAAAGAAAAAGCAAGAATGGAAAGAGAAGAGTATCTTGCTAAGTTGGAAGATGAGCTTAGTATTCTTAATGCAAAACAAGAAAAAGTCCAAAAGGATCTAAGGAAGATAAAGAGAAGAAGAGAGGAAGACAAAAGAAGGAAGAAAGAACAAAGGGATAAAGAGGAGCATGAGAAAAGAGAGAAGGAACAAAGAGAGAGAGGAGCAAGTAAGAAGAGAGAAAAAGGAGGAGGAAAGAAAAGAGATTATGAAGAGAAAAAGATAAAAGAAAGGAATGAGAAAGAAAAGAGCGAAAAAGAAGAGATTGAGATAAAAGAAGAAGAGGAAGAGTTACTAAAGCACCCTACCACTCCCACAATTAAGGTTGAGACTAAGATGATGAGGGGAGTTTTCCAATCCTTGAACTTTTCTCAACACATTCAAACATCTTTCATAACTCCATTTCTTACTTTTGAAATTTCAACTTCTTTTTCACCTCCCACTATTTTTAACTCCTCAAATTTCTCCAAATCAAACTTTGAGTTGATGTTACCTTTTAGGATACAATTAACTCAAAGTAAACACAAACAATTTCTTGGAGTAGACCTTCAAAGCTTTCAAGTACATTCTCTTAAAATTAACATAAGGTCTTATTTAAATCATTCATCTAGATACATGTTGTTTGTGGCTCATAAGATTATTGGTTTTGAGTTTAATGACACTTGCATATGGATCTTTGATCCTGGTGGAAAGATACTCAAAATAACCAATAATAAGAAAAAGGTTTTTGTCATAAAAGAACAAGAAGATTTGAGGACAAATCCTTTTCAAGAGGGAGGGAATGATGACATACCCCTTGCCATGACCTAACACATTCATGAAGAGTTGGAGACATCTATGAAAGATGGACCTAGACTCTTTCTCTTGGGCCATCTTAAATCATCATGAAGATTTAGTAGAGTAAGAATAATTTTGGGCCAAGTAGTCTAGATTTTGTTTGGGCTTTGTATTTTGGGCCAAGTAGTCTAGATTTTATTTGGGCTTGGTATTATGGGCCTAGTAGTGTAGGATTTCAATTGGGCCTTGTATTTTGGGCCAAGTAGAATAGGATTTTGACCAAACAAGTCAACAAAGGGTCAAGGCCCAAAGTTGACTATGCTTGGACCTCCAAAATGGGTGTGTTGACAAAGGGGTCAACATTTTGGCTAAGCTTGGAGAACAAGGGAGAATAATTTCGTCCTAGACATGTAGAAGCTTCCCATTGGAGAGTTTTCCTCCTAGTTAGTGGCCATGTGTCACTCTAGGAATGGAGAGTTTTTCCATAGGTAGTGGCTACATGTCACTATCTCATTTGAAAGGATTTTTGTCACTTGTCTCCCTCCTATTGGAGAGGATTTCTCCTTGCTCTCCAAGACAACCAAGGTGGCTCTTTTAGATTAAAGTTTCAGCCCATTTTTGAGACACCTTAGCCTATAAATAGAGGTGTTCTCCATCATCTAATCACCTTTGATTTAGAGTAAAGTTATGCTACCATTTTTGTGCCATACTACTTTTTTAAGGTCACCCTAGGCTAGAGCAACCCAAGTGGCCTCCTCTAGCCACCTTCCTCCAAGAGTTGACCCAACCTCTCTTAGAGAACTACCAAACACACCTTCCATCACCATACAACTCATCAAAACCATGAGCTATCAACACCTTTCATCACCACCAAATTCCGCAATCTTCATCCATGAACTTATGGCTTGATTTGCTTCTAGATTTGGCTTGTCCTAGCTAGAGCAATTTTTTTATTTTTGCCATCACTCGGTGCCAAGACCTCCAAGGAATGTGAGAACTACAACTGTCTCATCAAAACCTTGCACATGCGTCTTCCTCAACAAACTTTTATATATGTCCCACGCCTGGCCCAAGGTTTCCTCCATGCCTTGCCTGAAAGAAGATATCTTCATCTTACCTTTGTTGATTTTTGACTGTGGAAAATATTTGTTCATAAATTTTGCCACCACAACCTCCCAAGTTGTAAAGTTGTCCTCCGGGAAAGAATTTAGCCACAGTTTAGCATTGCCTCCCAATGAGAAAGGAAACAAGCTAAGTTTGATCACTTCATTTGGCACTCCCTTGATCTTCACTGTGTTGCAGATCTCATTGAATGTAGTGAGATGATCATATGGACTTCCGTGTGACAGTCCATTAAATCGGTTGCTTTGCACCAAATGTATCAACGCCAGTTTAACTTCCATGTTCAATGCATTGACCCTCGGCCTTGCAATGCTGTTAAAGTGTTGAGGGCCAACCACATTAGATGCATCCGCCAGAGTGTGTCTAACAGGAGCTTCCTCCTCAGCCATCTCTTTTGTGCTCTGGTTAGATGTTCCTAGTGAGGGTTGCAACAATATCTCAAGAGAGGGGAATAATTCTCTAGATGATCTTCGAACCTTCCCTTTCCTTCGCGTTGCACTCAAACCTTCAAGAAGATGTTGTTGATTTTTCTTGCTCCTAGTATGAATTGTATCCTGCATACACAAGAAACAAAACCCTAAAAAACACTTTTATATAAAAATAAACAAAAACAAAACCAAAACAAAGATAAAAAATCAAGTCAAAATCAATCAATAATCACACTACTAGAATGGTTAAGCCACGAGTCCCGCCAACGGCGCCAAAAACTTGTTGAGACTCCAGCAAGTGTACCGAATCGTATCAAGTAATAATAAACGGTAAGTCCAAGTATCGTTTCCCTAGAGACTCTTAGGCCTAAACGTTCGTGTGAATTCTTGATTTCTTAAGACTTGATGGAACGAAAATTAGGGTTTTAGATGCAAGACTGAAAATAAACATGCATGCAAAGATTGATCAATTGACAGTTAAACTATATGGATGAATGGTGTTGTTGGGGTTTATGATTTCATCCTAATTCACTCTCATATATTTACAAATTTTACTTAATTCTACTTCTTTATCAATGTTAGTGCCACTATCTAAATTCCCCTAATTCCAATATCTTGGTGAGTAGAGTCTACTCCTAATTACTAGTTTACTATGTCTAGTCTCCTTAGCAATTAATCATGCATTACATAATTCGCAAAGAAGCTTAAGGCAATTGGTCCTCCTATCCCTATGTCTAGGTAATATTGCTACCCAAAGAATTCCCTCATGTCTAGATCTACCCACACGTGTCCATATAGATAGAATCAAAGATTATGTTATTGAATAATGTCTTAAACAAACCATGCAAATATAATGGAAGAAAAACTCTAACAACTGATAAAAGAAAGCATATGAATTAAGCAAGAATTTCAATATATGAGAGTTTCAATAGGATTACATTGTTCCCCCAAAAACAAAGGGGTTTAGTTCACCATAACCATGGTGAAACTAGATGAAAATAGTGGAATGAATGTAAAGATAACCCTAGAATTGACAAGTTGGAGCTTTCGCATCCAAAATCCTCCTCCAAGGAGTGAAGAGAGTGTTTCTGCGTCCTTTCTGCCAAAAGATAGACCATCTAGGTCGTCCAAATCTATTTATAACTCACTAAAACGAAGCAGAAACTAGCCCAGGCCCAATAATCCACCGCCCAACGATGGGTTCACCACTTGACGGTATGTTCAGCACTTGACATCACCCCTAGCGCTGCCGCCTGAGCGTTGGCCAAAGAGTTCCTTGAAGGTTCCACCGCCCGGCAGTTGCTTCACCGCCCCGTGGTGAGGTCGACACTTGAATTCACCCCTCAGCGGTGTTGTAGAGAGTTCTCTGGAAAGTACACCGCTCAACGGTGGTTTCACCGCCCGGCGGTGGCTGCGACTCTTCTTTCCTTCACTTTTCCACCTTCTCTTAAGTCCAATTCTTATCTTCTTCAAATTCCTTCATTCAATTCCTGATAAATCTTGTCAAATCGTGGGAAAACCAAGCATAAAACCAAGAAAACCAACTTTGACTCTCTTATTCTCTAACTTAAGCAAATTGCATGATTTCAAGCTAATTCTAAGTCATAAAGGGTGTGTTTAATGTCAAAATTAAGTATGAAAATAACAGGTTTTGAACCTTTATCATGAGCCAACTTGGCTCACCTTCGTGGTGAGTCAGATTCTTAATGAGCCGGATCAAAATTGACTCACATCAAAATTTCACATTTTTTTCAACCTAACTCAACCCGAACCTATGGTGGGTCATATTAACTCACAAATTTCAACCCATTTTGACAACATTAGTTCTAACGAAGAGATAAGATTAACTATTTGTTAAAGCATGGAGTATTTTATGTTTTTTTTTTCTTACTAATTCTTTTTATAGTTAAGTATCTTTTTGAGTTATAATTTTTTTTTAAATTAAGGTACATACACATTTTTTTTTGCTATATACTATTGTTTATTTTTTTATTAGTTTATTTGTTTCTTTTATTAAGATTTGTTATATTATTTTACATATATTTCTAAATTATGTATTTGTTATGGTTTTGATTGTGACAAAATCTTTTTACATTTCCACATTATGAATAAAATATAATTTATTTCTTAATATCATATTTTAACAATCCTAAATAGTCTAAAACAATAAAACTTGTTAAAACTAAGTTCACATTCTTCTTATCATTATAAAATCTGTCAAGTAATATGAATTATTGAAAGCAGACAACATCCTACTTATAATTACGTTTTTATAATATAATTTTGGATTTTTTTTACCATTTTGATGTAATTTCGTTATGAAATTATAAAAATAATACAATTTTTAAAAATATTTTGAGTTTTATCATATTATATTAAAAAATGACTTCATTCGTCAACTAAAATCATGTTTAGTTCTATAATAAAATGAACTGAAATATATGTGAATAAAGTTTTATAATAAAATTAACTAAAGTCATTGAGTATTTGAGAAAATTCATATTTTGTGATACCATGTGTTAATTACTAACAAGGTCTTTACCACATCTCATTTAACTGCAAAACTATATGAATATCAAAAAAATAATATTTTATGCAATAGAAAAATATATATTTTGAGACAAAAAAGATAAAATGATATTTATATTAAGAAAATCACAATGGTATTTAAACCTTAAATTATATTAAAAAAGGTCATACATAAAATTCTATAAATTAATTTTAACTTGATATATTATTATGTTTATTATTTCACTTCTAAAGGTGTTTATCTACAGATTTACCTAACCATATCCTTAATCCCTACTTAAATAAAAAGCACGTTTGAACCTAAAATTAATTTTCGTCATGATACTCTCTGTTTGGCAACGTTTTCCCTACCCCGATGCAAATGGGGAGAACCAGCATCCCTCCTCACGCACATGGCATGCTCCCCAGTTATTCAAAAATCATTTAAAAACACAACAACACGTCAGCGCCATCGTTAGTTATACTTATCATAATCATCTTCTTCTTCATCATCATCTTACAACTCTCCCACCTTAACACGACACCGTTTCTTCCCCTTCACACCATCAGCCGCAACACATAGCAATTGTCAGCGCCACCCGCACCCTTCAGCCATGGCCGCTCGCGCGTTGCTCGGGGAGATAAAGAAACGCGCCGTTTCGTGCCCCGCATTCCGCGGCCACTACACTTTTCGACACGTAACGATTCATACCAAAAACAAATGAAAGCTATTCTTTATTCATTTCTTCTTCTGTTTGTTATGCTATTCATTGTGGTGATGGTGTTGTTGTAGGGTAGCACGCTCGTTGTGGCGGAACACGAAGGTGGCGTTATCAAACCCCCTTCTCTCTCTGCACTTGCCGCTGCCACGTGTCTTCCCGACCCTGACTCTTCCGTTTCGGTGCTCTTGGCTGGTTCCGGTCCTTCTCTTCATCAAGCTGCTTCACACGCTGCTTCGTCCTATCCTTCAATCTCCAAGGTAACCCAAACGTTTTTTTTTTTTAAAAACAAAAAAAATGTAATTAGGAACTTTTTTTATACAAATTAATTCTTAAAATTAACTACCAGCTCCAAGTGGTTCTAAGTTAACCAATGGTTTCCAGTTCAAGAGTACTGTTGTATTTTTTTTTTTTTCAACTAAAAAAATAATAGTACAATTGTTTTAAGGACATAGGTTTGCAGTCAACAATAGTTTTATTTAAATAGAACAAGTTTGCCTATGAGAATAACTATATCAGTGATTTACAAAAAAAAAAGAATGAATCCCTGGGTTTATATATTTAAGGGGTGTTTGGGAAAGCTTATTTTTTAGATGATGAAGGGCTGTTTGGATGAGCTTTTGTATTAGAACTTTTAGGAGAAAAAAATATAAAGAAAAAAAAATTAACTTCTTATGCATTAGCTAATTTTAGTATCTCTATCACACGGATTTTTCAAATTTTTATTTTTAATTCATGCATAAACTAAATTTAACAAAAAAGTTAATTTCACTTTTTTTTTTGTAATTTTTTTCTTTTGCAAGTCTTTAAAGAGAAGCTAGTCCAAATAAAGCTTGTTTCTATTTTTACAGGAAATTTCTCTTAAAAACTATTGGTTCTTTGAAATAAGTTAATTGAAACACTTATGGTAAGTAAAGTTAGAAGCTAAAGCACAAGTGCAAGATAATGCGGGATTCTGTTTCTATCTTGGCTATTTTTTTAATATTACAATAATGTTTTAATGTTAATTACTGTTGGCCTTGATTGGATATTGTAATTTTTCAAATATGCTATAGATGAGTGCGGATTCATTCATGTTTTGGTGCGTTGGATAAGGGGAAAGGAAATGTTTATTTTGTCATTGAGAAGGAGTGTGGGTTATGTTTGTGAAGATATGTGTTGGAAAGGAAGGTTGAGTTTCAGGATTTTGATGGCTAGTGTGGGTGTGCTGCTTCTGGTGTAGGTGCTGGTAGCAGATTCCGATAAATTCAAAAACCCTCTGGCAGAACCTTGGGCTAAATTAGTTCATTTGGTTCAGCATAGTGGTGGTTACTCTCACATATTTGCTGCTGCAAATTCTTTTGGGAAAAACATAATGCCACGAGTCGCTGCTCTTTTAGATGTTTCTCCAATTACTGATGTTACTGGAATTTCTGATTCCAATACTTTTGTAAGGTACGATGTGCTGTGTTTTCTTTCCATGTTTTAATAACTAGAACCTGGCTGTTTGCTGCAAACTGTGATGCTGGTCACCTACAATTAAATCTGTCATGGATGGATTGTGCTGTTGGCTTATATTGTACTTTTTGGTAGCATGAAATTGTTGCTTTTATTATGTAAATTCCATGCTATTGGTTGTTTGCCTGTTAACCAAGATTCCCTGTTGGGTATTGTTATCCTGAGAGTCATTGACTGTTTAAGCCATTGTAATGATGGGGTCATACTACTGTTATTCTATTATTCTAGCCTTTGCAATGCTGCACTCATGTTCATATTATGGATTTCATGGAAGATCTCTCTGATTTTGGACTGTATCTAAAAAGAAACTTTTTTGCCATTTAGTCCACTCCAATGTATAGCATGCTTCTGAATTTTTAGAGCATCAATGATAAAATTACCACAGATGCCTCATATTCTTAATTATCATTACTATCTTATGTTATGAGTGATTGGAAAGATTATTTGGATAACAATATTAGAAATGTCAGGCTAGGAAGATTAACTTTTGGTGCCTTAGCTATGAAGCATGTTTCACTCGGTCACAGTTCTAGTATGATCGGCTTTCTTCAGCTCAGTAATCAATGCTGTTAATAGTTTTATCATTCTTTCTTTTTTTCGTGATTATAAAAACTATTTATAAACAAAGCATTGACTGCTTAGAGATCTTATAGTAAATTGAAGTCCTAGAGAGCGAGTAGACAGCCGAAAAACCTGGATTATCTTGGACTTTTGAATTCTGGGAAGGTATTGCAATCAGAGGATATATGCTATAGATAACTTCTGGCTCTGGATAATAAGACATCAGAATAGATATGAACTAGTGATAATCCTGACTCGTAGGTGTGATTGAAGTGATACAGTAGGATGGTGGTTCATGCATATAAGGAATATTTTTCTTGAAATGGACCTCTACTGCAATTATCTTAGTGTTAAATTTAAAATAAATGAATTTGCACGTGGTAAGACATGTTTACAGTTGAAGAGATAGGGATGTATCTCTTTTTCCTTTTTGTAGCTTTAGCAGCTGATTATGCAGCACCCTTTTGTATTTGAGTAATTATTATGATCCTGCTTCTATCTCAAGTATGAATACATGATGGGTTCTTTTTCTTACTAAATATGAGATTTTGATTTCTTGTATAGGCCAATATATGCTGGAAATGCACTTTGTACTGTTCGATATACTGGTGCCAGTCCTTGTATATTAACAATTAGATCCACGTCTTTTCCTGCTCTTCAGAAGTCAGTTGACTCTAATGAGGCTTCCATATCCCAGGTTGACCTTTCAACCTTGGACGAAGGTCTGTTATTTCGTTTCTGGTGCATGGACATTTTATTTTATGGAAAATTGAAAAAGACAAATGTACACTTTTGCTAAGAATACGGGTTATTGGGATAAAAATATCCTAACATCTTTATAGTAATTAGAAAAAATATTTTAGCTGATTTTTATTTCCCTTTTTAAGAGTGGAATTGTTAGAAATAGATGGGTTTGTGATTAATAAAATATTTCTTCTCTCTCTAATTATTCAAGTTGGTATAGAGTTCCCGATCTTGGGATTCTGATTTTGATGTCACCACTGCTGCTGACTAGGGGCAATCACCATTGTCGTCGATGTCCTCCTTAAAGAATTGGAATGACCTAAATAACACCTTTTCTTTGAGAATGGATTTTAATTTTTTTGTTATGACATTGAAAGAGGAAACATCTTTAAATTTCTGTATGGTCTGAATCATGAATATGATCCAATCAGGGTACAAATCCTAGGAAAAGAAAATTTTCTTTCTCTATCAAAAGGGATCTTTATTGTACTTGAGAATTAAATTGTAAAATAATTCTAGAGGGCTTGAAAGATCCCTCCCACTCTCATTCTATATATAAGAAAATTGTAATACAAAATACATGATAAATAAAGTAATCCTAAACACAATTTAATCATGATAAATAGAGTAACCCTAGACACAATATAATCATGATAAATAAGGTAATCTTAGATACAATATAATCATGATAAATAGAATAACCCTAGACACAATATAATGATGATAAATAGGGTAAATATTCTAACAATTGTCAAGGTAGAAGAGACTTGGAGGGTCGTCGTGCTTAATGATGGAACCTCCAACACAAGCTCTGCCATGACATTAGAAAAGGGTGTTAATCAAGCGCTTACCACTTGGCTGCAAGCTATAGCTCATAGTCAAAACACAACACTTTTTACTATAGATTGTAGCAACCCAAGCATTACGATTCAATTGTGACTTGATCCACTTGGTCTACACCATGAGATAAATGATGAACAATCTCCCCCTCATCAATTGTGCGCTAGGAATTGAATTCTTCAATTATGATTTGGACCACTTAACGTACACTATGGGTCAACTAGGCTTGCAACAATTTTCCCCTTAACAATTGTCCTATTGGAAAAACTGATAACCTTGGCTTTGAAAGTGATTGTTGGATTGATTGTTTACCACTTGACCAAAATTACAGCTTCGAATTAGAATGCAACTCTTTCTACTTAAAGCGTAGTATCCCAAACACCATGATTGGATTGTAACTTGACTCATTTGTTTGATCTACACCACAGAATAATTGATGTCACTTACAATAATGAGGTTGTCAAGGGATTAAACACTAGAGGAAAGTCTACTACAAAAGGCAACCATGTAGAATATTATTCATACAGGAAAAAATTTGGGCATATTAAAGAAACTTTGCTTCAAACTGCATGGGAGAGATGAAATACTAGATTGCACAGGAAGTAACCTCACAAAATGGGGCTGGTTAAACTATTTTAGAACACGAAGAAACAAAACAACCAAATGTTCCTTCTCAACTAGAGTAATGATTGAATCAATGATTGGATTGTTTACCTTGTCCACGAGGTAAGAGTTCATTCAATACAATTGGGCATGTACCTCAAAGAAGTTTGGATTCTTGATACAAGAATAGCATATCACATGACACTTTTTAATATGCTTTTCAATTCATATGTTAAAATCAATAAAGAACAACTCATCAGAGTTGCAAATAGTGATAGTATACTCATACAGATTTGGGAATATAATGTTAAAATCATCTATTAAAGTAAAGCATGTTTTATATGTCCCTTAACTGACCAATTATCTTATCTCTGTACAAAAGCTTACAAAAGACTTCAACTGTTCAATATTGTTTCTCTCCTCTTACTATATCTTTTAGGACGTTGTTGTGAGGAAGCTGATTTTAGTTGCTAAGGAACAAGATGGGTTGTGTGTGTTAGAGTCCAATGACCCAAACAAAAGAAGAGATGTCATAAGTCATGTCAAAGAGCAATAACAAAAGCATGGGCAAATTCCTAAATATGGCTCATCATAGAAAATTTGGACATCCCTCATTTAGTGTTATCAAATCTTTGTTCTCTCATTTGTTTACCAAAGAGTCTATTGAATCTTTGAATCTTGAGAGAGGTCTAGTGGTTACAACCCATGTCCCTTAGGACTTCAATTGGCAAACATCTTTTCTTCAAGGAAGATTCCAATATCTTGTAGGCAAGTTGAGAGTGATCAATATTTATTTACCAGCTTGAAGGAGAGGATTGTGAATGAGTGATTATTGGGATAAAAATATCTTAATATCTCTATGGTTATTAGGAAAAGTATTTCTAAAATCTACACATTCATTTCAGCTTGTTCTTATTTTCTTTTTCAAGAGTGTTATTGCTATAAAGAGAGAAGTTAATAATATCACATAGAACTAGTCTTAGTCATTTACATCTCTGTTTGATCAATTACTACCTTGAGACTTAGATACGTGAACCTCCATCACGGTGAAAGAATCTTAAATTGTTTTCTTTCGTTGGGCAGATCTGGGAAGCTCTACATATATATCCCAAAGTTCTCAGGATGATGAACGACCAGATCTTGGGAATGCACGGGTTGTAGTTACTGGTGGCCGAGCACTAAAGAGCGCTGAGAACTTCAAATTGATAGAAGCTCTCGCCGAGAAACTTGGTGCTGCTGGTATTATTTTCTATATGCTATTATAAGAGTTATTTTAATGGCTACAGACTTGTTATTTCTGTTTTGTGCAGGATTCATATGTTTCCTGATTTAAATTCCTAGGTTATTGATAGGATGGAAAATCTTAGTATCAAAATCCTTGTCTTTACACATGATGGCTGGTTTCACTGTCATCTCATCAGTTTTTACATTTTATATTCTTTGTTATATGAATTAAGTAGAATCTGCTAACTTGGTCTCCCTTGCATAGTTGGTGCCACTCGTGCTGCCGTGGATGCAGGATATGTTCCTAATGATCTCCAGGTGACAACTTTACTTCCTTTCAAGATTAACCTCCGACCACACATACTCTTGCACATACGAAAGCAAAGCTGAACGAGAAAAAAAAATATTTAGTCTCATTCCTCTTTTTACAACATTGGGTCCCCTGATTATGCTGCTACAACATAGACAGGATTTTTGAGTTCGTATATCAATTGAATGCATTGAATGAGGAACATACTGATAGGACCTGGTATTACTGAATCGGAAATGTAAATGAAGAAAGAATTCCTGTGATACAAGTACACATCTGAACAGAAAAATACGAAAACCAGAAAACATAAATCAGAGAATGCTCTCTGCCCTGTGACAACAGTCACCCTACATTACCCTAAACATGATTCCTCCCCCTGCCTCCCGTACTCTCTAGCTCTTTATTCTCTTTTCCTCCCTACGTATCCCTGCATCTCCTTCCCCCAATCTTCACCTGCCACGTGTGCAGTTACCTCCACTCAGAACAGACTCATTTCCACTAGTGACCTTTATGCCCCTTCTGTGGTAGTAATATTTCAAAGGCCTCTGTTGTAAAGGGCGTTTGATCGAATCTCAGCAAGCCCTTTAACTTTTATTCATGGCGTAATATAGTGTTCTCATGTCCATGTTTCCTTTGGAAATTTGAAATGTAGGTTGGGCAAACTGGAAAGATAGTTGCCCCTGAGCTCTATATGGCTTTTGGTGTATCTGGAGCTATTCAACACTTGGCAGGGATGAGGGATTCCAAAGTCATTGTTGCTGTGAACAATGATGCCGATGCTCCTATATTTCAGGTAATGGCTCTTTTAAATTCATCAAGCCACTCTTCATTTCAAAGTAATTATCACAAAAGAAGTTTTACACTCTTTCTAATTATCTGTTGCTTTAAAAAAACCAAGAGAGGTGAGCAATGAGAGAGCGCATTAATGTAGTGTAAAAGCTAAAATACTGAAATTAGGAGTATCGGAGGGATGACTTTCTTAAGCAAAATTTTAAATGAAAAAACGAAGCAAAATTAAGATAGAGAGTATTTAAAGTGAATGAAACTTCTACACTATATTGGTCACAAACCATTGGAAGAAGAAAAGCGTTTTGCTAATTTATGTGATGTGTATTAAATTGCAGGTTGCCGATTATGGACTTGTTGGAGATCTGTTTGAGGTGATACCGGAGTTATTGGAGAAGCTTCCTGAGAAAAAGTAAAGCGTAACATGCATCTGTATATGTACTATATGGTTGCAGAATGTATCATTCTTGGAACCTCAAAATTGCATTTCTTTAAATAAGAAGAAAATGAGCCTTATACATGGACTACTGCAATATATCCGATACATATAATTCTAAAACTACTTCACGTATTCACCAAATTAACTTTTGTTAAATTAATTGAAAAAAAATGTGATTAAACCTATTAGATATCAACTTTAGTCAAGTAATATGAACATGAATTTTAGAAGTAGAGTATAAAATTTTTTAATTTCTTATTCTTTAAAGTAAAATTTAAAGTTCTCTAATTTTAAGTAATTAAATTATTTTTATGGTTTTTATAATTTTTATAATTTTAATTTTATAATGTATTTTTTTTTATTAAACATCATTTTTAGTGGGGCATTGTAAATTTTTACAAAGAAAACTTACATTTTTCTAGATTATGTCCAAATACACGGCAGAGTTACGTGAGATGACATAATATTATGTTCTTTTAGCAATTATGGTAATTTAGGAGAGTTAATTTGTAGTCATCAATGCGATTAAGAGAGTGTAAGAGAGAATAATTTGTCAATATGTTTTTTAATGAAACCATACTTGCAATTGGATTGAGCTATTGGATTTTTTTTTTTTTTTATTTTAGATCATTTTTAAATTTTATTGACATGAGTATATTATTAAAAAGTTTATTATTATACGAACGAATTCTTAACTGCATTTTTTTATATGGATTTGTATATTTATTTCTAATAAATTGTTTTTTATTAGAAATTTAAAGATTCTTATAAACTGATGTGAATATAAGAATATTTTTAATTTAGCTTGAAAAAAATATTTTAGTAGAGAAAATATAAAAATAAAATTTAAAAATTTATTAAAATATATAATTTTTAATAAAAATTGATAAATTTTTAATTTTCTTAAAATTCTTTTTTTTAATTTTTTGATAAAATATTCCGAACTGTTTTTTCTTTTTAACTTTTTTTTTATTAATGATAACATAATATGATTAAATTTGAATTTTATATCTTTTGTATTTTAAAATTTCGATAACATTCCTTTAAGAATTTTTATATTTTTTAATATTTTAAATTTATATTTCATTTTTTATATAATTTTTTATAAATAAACCTAAAATTTTTATATTCATATTACTAATTTTTAACTTTACATTAAATTTCTATTCAAATTTTTCCACCTATAATCATATTATTGTTTAATTTTGTTTTTCTAACTTATTACACAATTGTTTTATTAAATTAACTATTTAACCAAATAAATATACATTTATCAAAATTAATTTTTTAAAAAAACCATTAAGTATAATATTTATTATGATAAAATTTCTATTATGATAATTACAATAATTAAAATTATCTTATTTGTTATAATCACATTTCAATTCTTTTCTTTCTAACTAATTTATAAATATTAAATTAAATATATTATTTATATTTATATTCACACCGGTTTATAACAATATTAATTTTTTAATAAAAATTTATTATAAATAACAATATTAAATATTAAATAAATAAAAATTAATTTGGTTGGTTTGATCATGTGGGTTGGAGTCAGAAAAATTTACAGAATCAAAAAGTCTCTTATAGACCAAGCCAGCCTATGAGATTTTTTTTGAAAAAAATGTTCATTTTGAATATAGGAAGAAAAAATGTAATTAATTCCTAATTTGTTACAAATGTAAATACTTTTAATTTGTCAAATAATTATATACAAACATTTTAATTATACTAAATAGATTATGTAAAAGATTTTAATAAACTTTATTACTTGCTTATATAGGAAAATTAGATAATAATATAGAATGTTGAAATCCTTCACTTACTAAACATATTTAATTTTTCTTGACTGGTTAAATATATATTTTTTAAAATATATAAGATAGTTGTGAAAAATTTCATCTATTTCTTTTACCGGATGAATTCTAGTAACTTTGCAAGTAGGACGAACATTAAAATTATTGTTAATTCACTCTAAATTATCATTAAAGTCTTTATTATTCACATAGTTAACTGTTTGTTTACCTTTTATTTTGGAGGAATACGAAAATTAAAGTTTATTTTATTTTTTTCATTTTAAAGGGATTGAAAAAATATATAATAATGTTTATTTATTCATTGAAAAATAGTTGAATATTTAAACCAGCATATTGAATGGTTTTATTTTAATTAATGAAACAATTATTATTAATATAATTTTTGCAAGACTATTGCACGGATGTTGCATTACTTATATGGGGCATAAAAGATAACGGTGTTCTTTATTTTTCTCATTTCTTTGTTATATTATTTATTTAGTTGGTGATATGGAATAGCATACTTAGAAAGAGATAAGTCTAAACTAAGCAAGACAATTAAGCAATGAAATTAAAAAGAAAAAATTAAAATGAGAAATAGAAAAGATAGAAACACTTAGGAGTTTGAAGACACGTTACTTGAAATGATCCAAGATAAGTGTTAAGGTTGGATCACCACTTGCCTCACAAAATAAGACCCAAAAGATGAATAAGAGACAAA
Source organism: Vigna mungo (assembly GCA_036885675.1). Lineage (NCBI taxonomy): Eukaryota > Viridiplantae > Streptophyta > Magnoliopsida > Fabales > Fabaceae > Vigna > Vigna mungo. The sequence continues at coordinate 19,075,413 of CP144694.1, forward strand.
ATTCTATCTCAAAGAAGATAAGCAATTTAATGCAAATCACAATTATTTCCAATTGGAAGGTGTGTTGTACAAAGGAGACTGTGAGGTTGCTTATATAGCCTTAAGGGATGAAGTGGATGAGAGAACTAAAGGATATGAGACTTGAATGATCTCCAAATCCAGACAGCAGCGCCTCATGGTGTGCTTAGTCCCACATCTCTCAATTATTCCACTCCTTAAGGGTTTATAAGCTACCTCACTAGTCTAGAATTCAAAACTACAACTACACATGATCTAACATGCACATCAAGCAACTTTTATGAGAAGAAGACTTATTTATTCTTCTTTCTTTTAAGTCCAAGCTATGTGAAGTCCCACATTGCTTGCACCTTAAAGAAAAGAAGAATATATAAAATTCTTTACAACTAAATAAAGAGAAAGAAACTAGAATAGGCAAAATGCAAGCCTAAAGAAACCTATTCTCTTTCTTTTTATGCTTGTTGTCACTCTTAAAACTCTTCATTATTGCCCCATCTATGATCATATCATTCTCCCCAAGTTTGAGAGGATTTGGCCTCAAATCTTGAAAAGAAACCTGCAAAGAAGGCTTCTTTGGAATTGGATTGATTTTCTTAATGAAAACTAGAAAACCTTCTTTAGAAAAGCTTTTATTTTTGTCTTGAGTTAAGTGCAAAAAAGAAAACACTAACTTAAGACGTGGTTTGGAAATGGTTTGTGATGAAGTGGAAATAAAGGATGAAAAAGGTGAAATATTTTCACAAAAGAGTTTGGGAAAGGAAGAAAGCTTAATCATTAGAGAAAAGTGGAAGGATTGAAAAACTTTCCTGAATTTTCTTGAATCCTTTAGAATGATGGGAGTGATATGTGCCTTCAGGAGCACTTCTTTTGTGACTAGGACTTTTTCCTTCTCCATTTCCCTAACAAGTTCTTTTTTTTTCTCTCTCCTCTCTTTCTTTTTTCTCATTTTCTTCTTTTACTCTCTCGTCTCTTTCATTTCTTTCTTCTTTTACTCTCTCCTCTCTTTTATCTTGAATGTCCTTATTTCAACAGTGAAGTATGACCTTCTTTTTTTCTGCACTTGATGATGAAGAAAAGTTATAAATTTGTGAAGGTGATAGGAAGAAGTAGACTCATGAGTGACAATTTTGTCGTCCTTAATGCACACTGCCCTTTTGTTAGGACAAGAAGATGTTATATAATCATGCCCTAAACATTTAAAACACTTAATATGGCTAGGTCTAAAAGGAGATATGGAATTAGAATATGAAATATGTGAAGAAGAAAGGTGAGGAGATTTAGTAGAAGGCTTCCTAGAAACATCGTTGTCTTGCTCCTTTGATGATGAGAAATTACAAAATGCATCTCTTGAGGAGTTTGAAAATTTAGTGTGAGAAACTTCTTTTCTTAAGAGTTGCTTTTCTACTTTGATAGCTCTATGAATCACATTATCCAATTTCTCATCATCATGGAGTTTGACTAAATCTCGAATGTTTATATGAAGTCCATTAATAAACCTTGTTATTTTTGCTTGTTCATTTTCAATGGTGTTAGTACGGTGGATGAACACTTCGAGCTAATGCATATTCCACCATACTTCGTCTACCTTGCTTAAGTCGTTGGAGTTTAACCAAGAGTTCCCTAAAGTAGTGAGGAAGGTATGAAGCGTTGGATTATAATGTCCTTAAAAAGTTCCCATGTACTCGCAGGTGAGGCCATGGTTAAGGTTCTCCTAGTTAGCCATTGTTTGGCGTCTCCTTCTATAGCTAAACAAGCTAACTTTACATGAAATGCTTCATCTTCACTATACAAAGCAAAAAAATTATCTACTTTAGCTATCCAATTGAAACATATGGAAGGATCTTCTTCTCCATGAAAGGAATGCAATTTCAACTTTAGCAATTGAAAGCATTGGTCAAAAGCTCTATCTACTTGATGCTTCTTGGAAGAGCCATGAGTAGAATACTTGTGCTCTTGATTTCCATATTCTTGCTTTCCTTTCATCTTAAAATCCTTCTTCAATCTATGGTTGAGAAAATCAATTTGTTTTTGGATTTTATTGAAGGCTTTCTTCATGTCCAATTTGCTAGATGCACTTCCTTGAGTGCTATCTCCTTTAGAGGAAGAATGCCTTGAGCCTGTAAACATATTTACACAACAAAATAACAACAAAAACACACAAGAAAATAGTTAGAACAACAACAAAAATTCACTCAAAAAATAGCAACAAGGTCACACAAAGAAGCAACAGTTTTCCTTAGTGTTTGCTCTCGGTTTAGGCTAGAAAAAAGAAGGAACACTCCACTCAGTTGCACTCTTCACTCAAAATAGAATGGTTTCTCAAAGTCAGATTTTCATAGCACAAAATCAGTGAAAAAGACAAGTGAAAGGATGTACAATCCTACCTCAACAAATACAAGAACACAAACCAAGAGACATGCACTTCAAGAGGCCAAAAAATAAGTGAAAACACTAGACAAGTGATGTAAAAGGAACCTATGAAAGTAAGAAAATTGGCACAACAAAATTAGCAGCAAGCTGGAGGACTATAAGAGACAAAACAATGAAACAAAGGAGTCAAAACAAAGGCACATGTGATAAAAATACTACAGTAGAAAATTGACACAAACAAGAGGCAATTCACACCAAAAACTCTATGCATACATGAAGAGAAAGATCTAAAAATAAGTGGAAATAATTTGGCATGCTTCAAACCTATATGTTCTTTAAATTGATGATAAGAGAGGCTCAAAATTAAGCTATCAAACACAAAAAACATGGAGATAAATTCTCGGCCAAACCAACACTTAAGCAAATAGATTGAATTTTTCTTTCCTAGATCATGCAGATTGGTATTGAACTAGTCTCGGCCAAGTAATGTTTAATTGATTATCTGTGTTTGATCAAAGCTAAAATTTGCTATGTTTAATACCTCTAATGGTGTAGGGCATACAAGCAAAGCATTCACACTTAAGTCCTAGGTTGATCCAACTCAATTCAGCATACAAGAGCAATGATGCAAATGACTCTTAGCAAGTGCAATTTCAAGAAATATTTTCTAGAAAACTCTTAAAGAGGAAGCACATATCACTCAAAGAAAAGGCTAAAACAAGCAATAAATACTCTAAACAAACCAGCCAAAACAAGAATTAATAGCTGGAAAAGGCACACAGAAAGGAATTAGAAGACTACTTGTTGAAGACTTCCAAGAAGATGTTTGGTTCTTGTGATGGAAGGTGATGTATGTAGCCTCTGGACAGTAGCTTTAGAACCCTTCTAGGCACTTGATTGAAGTCTTTTGATCATCCTTAAGAGTTGCTTGATGATGTACAACATCCAGGAGAGAAGAACCAGCCACCAAAACAACAAGCACATATAACAACATGATTAGAATGATGCCAAACAACAAGCACTAGAAGGAGTATTGAATGAATTAACACCAAATGCGCATAGTAAACGATGGAATTAACATGAAATAAAGACTGGATATTTTTATTAACATGTAAACAAAACTGTAGAAAAAAATTTCACTGAATTTGGAGTTGAAATGAACAAGATATGATGAAACAAGTTGAAAAAATGAATAACGTGCATGTTAGGCGCCTAGAACTACGCTGAGCGCTGGCGGAAAGAAAATAAAGCTTTTTCTATCTAACATGCATTCCTAAAGGCGATGAAACCAATGGCTCTAGGTACCACATGATATGGAATAACATGCTTAGAAAGAGATAAGCCTAAGACTAAGCAAGATAATTAAGCAATGGAATTAAAAAGATTAAAAAGATAATTAGGAGTTGGAAGACACGCCACTTGAAATGATCCAAGATAAGTGCCAAGGATAGATCCTAGTTGCTCCTTATAAGATAAGACCTAAAAGATGACTAAGAACAAATTTTATCTCAAAGAAGATAAGCAATTCAATGCAAATCACTTTTATTTGCAATTGGAAGGTGTGTTGTACAAAGGAGACAACAACAACCACTGTCGCCTGGTATGAACAACACCCAAGTTGATGAACGGAGAATTTCTGAGAAAAATCGATATCAACTTGACCGAACGGTGAACGACGAGTTCATCACTGAACCAATACCACCCGCCACGAAGAATGCTAAAACAAAGAAGACCTAAAAATACATCATCAAAATTAAACAACCATAAACGACTAACAAAAAACGTTTTACACTAATTAGGAATACGTCGCGAAATCACTTCGCTATCGAGCGACAATAACTTAGCAGAAAATAAAGCGATAAAAAGGACAACGCGAGAAAGAAAAGCGAAACCATTATATTAAAAGGTAAATATGGGGTATACAACAAATTGTATCAACAAGTCAATAGAGCAAACAGTAATAAAACATAGAATGTTTTCCGCCTGACCACATTACCAAAACATGTAAATAAAAATATCCCTCCCACTTCCATTTTCCTAAGTTTGCCCTACTTGCCATCAGCTTCATCATCATCGTCCTCTCCTGTCGGCTCTTCCTCTTCGACTGGTAGTTCCTCCTCAACAGCACTTCTTCATTGTTAAGCACTTCTTTAAGAGGCATTAGCTCTCCATCAATGACCTCTTTCATTATATCAAAGCCCATGATTAATAATGCTTAAAATTACCGTTATTTGTGACTTAAAATTGATACTAAATGAACCCTTTTTGACTTAGAAACTGGCTTGAACTCATGATTTTGCTTTATTTGTGTGAATAAGAGAGTTGAGGTTGGATTTTATTATTTTATCACAATTTCCTTTGATTTTGTAGGAAATTTGAATGATTTGAAAGAGGAGTTGAAATACTAAGGAGTTGAAACTCAAAAAGAACAGAAAAAGGATCAGAAAGGAGGATCGAAAGACGCTTGAGCGCCCTTTTCTAGGGCCCTCAATTCCAGAAGCTACTGGTTCACGCCTGATTGCCGTTTCTGAGGCCCTCAGCGTTGAAGGCCACTGTCTCACACTTGGGCACCCTTCTAGGGGTGTTGAGCGCCATTTCTTGAGTGTCGTTCCACTCTTGGGCGTTCTTCTAGGGGCGTTGAGCACCAATATCCACTGTTTCACGCCTGGCGCCCTAAGTAGGGGCGCTAAGCATCGACAACATGGGCATGGACCCATTTTCTGTTATTTTTCTGCTCTATTTAAGGACTTTGACGTCCTAGGGTTCGTATCTTTTGGAAGAAGAAGCGCAAATTCACACTTTTTGAACTTTTGGAGGTAGAATTGGATGCGGGAGCACTCCTCTTCGGTTTTTAGGGTTTATCTTTCATTCTTTTTCCATTGTACATCTAGTTTCACCATGACAATGGGAAACTAAATTCTATTTGTTATTGGAGAATGATGTAACCTTGTGAACTCTCAGGTATTGAATTGATTCACTTTATTGATATATGCTTCTTACATTAATTGTTAGGGTTTTTCCTATATACTCTATGCATTGTTTTGTTTAACTCATTCATGGTATGGTCATTGGTTTCTGTGATATGGACACATACGGAGGAATCCAGATTTGGGGAATTGCTCCCAAGGGAACTATTGCCTAGACATAGTGATAAAAGGCTTGGTTATCTTAAGCTTATGTGCGTATGTAATGCAGAATTAATTGCTAGAGAGACAAGACATTGTAAACTAGTAATTAAGGATAGACTTTCTTCGCGGAGACTATTGAGATTGTTAACAACACAAACTCTATATCAAACTGGTTTTTGATGATGACAACACACTGCTTAATAACAGTACATATGTTCCAGTGCTACATGTTCAGTTGATGTGCTATACTATTTTGAACATTATCTCTATTGAACATGTTTTGTTATTTTGCACGGAAGTTCCTATGATTGAATATGTGTTATATATTTGGAACATGCCTGTGTTGAAATGTGTGTTAAAATGTTTTTGATCAATGTTACACATTTCCAAAGAAAAGCTCACAAGTACTTTTATGAACTTATATTTGTTGTAACAAAGGTTCAGTTCAGTCGACTACACTGGTAATGGAGTCGATTAAGCTAAAATCTTTGTACAGATTTTGTACACGTGTACTTGATGAGATTTTGAAATGAAAAGAATTTCAAAGTGTTTTTTCATGAGTCCGTCGACAGTGTTAATCACTTATTCGACTGTATCACTGTTGTATTTGAAATTCTATTTTGCCTACTTGCTCCAACGGCTATATTTTCAAAAGTGAATTATGATTAACTAATTGAGTCAACTGTCATAAATGTGTGTTAATTTTGTTGACTGAGGAGCCTGTGTGTTGACTGTTTGCTATAACTGATTTAATACAGTTGACTCTATTAGTAGGTCATTCAATTGAGACTGACAGGAAAACTATAAATAGAAATAGAACACGATTTGTTCTAAGACTTTCATGATCTGACATTTTCATTGTCCTGTTTCAGAGAAAGCTCTCAGTTTCAGACACTCCAAGAATTCTCTAAGAAGACGGTGATGATCTTTCTTGAGAGAGATTCAGATTGAGGAGTCAATTGCGCTTACTGTGTGATCAACATCTGCACAAAGAAGGTGCTTCTGGTTTGATCTTGAAGGCTTGGCATCCTGTGAAGACTGCTGCATTTGACTGAAGGCTTGTCAACCTATGAAGTGTGCTGTGATAGGCTTGGCAACTTGTGAAGCGTGCTGTGATAAGCTTAACATCTTGTGAAGAGTGATAGTGACACATTCAGGATTGTTCAACATGGGTGCAGATTGTAGGAAAGGGGATTCTTGTTGCAATTTTGGTTTTTGTGTACAACTATATTTAGTTTTGGGTTAGAGAGGAGATATATATTTTTGCGTGGTGCTTCTATAAATTCCTTGTTGTGAAAACCACAACTATTATAGTGCATTTGCCTCCAAGGTTGGAATGACACTAGATGTAGGCATTGTTAGCCAAACCAGTATAAAAATCAGTGTTTGATTCTTTTATCCCTGCACTCTTTTAATTCAGTCGACTATACCTGTGTAGCAGTCAACTATGTTTTTCCGCTGCATTACATTTTTCAATAACTTGCATTTCAAGGAAAGATCAAAAGCTTTGAACTTTCATATCAAGATTGCAAAAAGATTTTAAATTTGACTAACACCAATTCACCCGCCCTCTTGGTGTAAAACGAAGCCAACCTGTTTCCTAACAATTGGCACCAGAGCTGGTTTTCATAAGATATCTGAAAATTCAGTCGATTATGTTTTTATTCTATTCGACTGTAAAACCTGGGGATGACTTCTTTTTCGCATTCAAGAAAAGCTTATGATTTTGAAATTGATTTTGTATCTGCTCCCTGTAATGTGAGGTTAAAATCTGTAACTGATGGTTTCTTTAAAAACTTCAAAACAGGTAGCTTAGAATGCAAGGCAACCCGTGACGAAGAAGATTACACACAGACGCAGAAATCGATCTTCCTGAACAGTAAGTTTACAAAATTTCTGAAGAAGACGAATAATCAAGATCATTATGTGGATGCCAAGAAAGACAAAAATAAAGGAGAGCTGATCATGATGGCAAAATCCAGAATACTCAAGCCTGATCTGGAACAACAGTCTAAAAGTCCAACCTGGTATCTTGATACCGGCTCCTTGAGGCACATGACTGGAGATCCTACAAAATTCACTGATATATCATACAAGACTGTTAGTCATGTCACATATGGCGATAACAACAACGGAAGGATAATTGGCATAGGTAAAATAAAAACTCCTTCTTCTTATGAGATTAAAAATGTTCTACTTGTTGAAGGGTTGAAGCACAATCTGCTTAGCATCAGCTAGCTCTGTGATAAAGGTATGAAGATAACTTTTGAACCTAAATACTGTCTAGTCAGCAATGGGGAGACAAACGAGCTACTTCTGGTAGGAAAAAGGGTAAACAACATTTACTTAATCGATTTCTCAGATAATACATTCGAATCTGTTGTTTGCCTAATGACTAAGCTATGGCACAAAAGACTAGCTTACATTAGCATGAGTCAACTGAACAAGCTTGTCTCCAAGAATCTAGTGAATGGTCTGCTCAAGATTCGATTCAAGACTGATAGGTTATGTGACGCATGCCAAAGAGGAAAGCAAACCAAACAGTCATTCAAAAGTAAGAGTGAAATGTCAATCAGGAAGCCTCTGCAACTACTCCACATGGATTTATTTGGACCATCCAGAACCAAGAGTCTTAGAGGTAATTCTTATGGACTAGTTATTGTAGATGATTATTCAAGATATACTTGGACTTATTTCATTGTAGCTAAAAGTGATGCACTCAAGGTTTTCAAAAGATTTGCAACTGCTGTGCAAAATGAAATGGATCTGAAAATCAAGGCTATCCGAAGTGACCATGGAGGAGAATTTCAAAATAAGGATTTTGATGAATACTTAGCTGAAATGGGAATCACTCACAACTTCTCTGCACCCAGAATACCACATCAAAATGGAGTTGTGGAAAGAAAGAATAGAGCACTTGAAGAGTTGGCAAGGTCAATGCTAAATGATAGAGACATGCCGAAATACCTCTGGGCAGATGCAGTGAGCACAGCGTGTTATGTACTGAATAGGACAATCATCAGATCTATACTGAAACTTACAGCGTATGAATTACTCAAAGGAAGGAAGCCAAACATTAACTGCAGCGGTCGCCTCCGCAACAGTAGTGGATGGACAACTCTTAGCAATTGTGGCCTCCTGGCTAAAAGGAGGTGGTCGAGGATCCCTACTCATCGAAGAGGCACCGCTCATCTCCTTCCTCGAAGAAAGAAAGCTGGACTTTCGGGGAGCTAGGATAAACATGATACATGAAAGGAAGACACAAATTTAGCTAAGTTAACATCAAAGCACCAAATAAAACAATCAATGAAAAAATACCATATCGAACGCCAATTGGTCAAAATCCTTATAGCTGAGGCACTCAACAAGACCGCGGGCAAAAAAGCGGCATGGCAAACCATTGATGATTCTAACGGCCTCTAAATCACCTGGGCTCATAATGCTGATTGGCTAAGTATTTATTTTATGGGGATCCCTTCTCTAGTAAAAGGGAAATAAAAGACGCCCGACCTCGTCGTGAAACTCGGATCGGCTGGACTCTTTTTTTTATAACTTTAAAGTATTGGTCCTTAATATTTTTGAAGGAATCCGAATACGACTTAAATAGACAATTATCCTTGACGGATGTCATGGATACCCATCCTTACTTGGCAATAGGATGAACGTAATGAAGAAAAATAGGGATTGTAGGGGTTATCCCAGGGCGAAACAGACTACTATGAACGCTTGTATCGAAGCCCAGTCGTTGGGATGTAGCTAGGAGGGGGCAATGTTCAGTTTGCGGAGAACGACCGACTGAAAAACCGTACAGGGCACCCAAACGAACAATTAATTGAACAAATAAGTATACACGAAAAAAAAGTCATCCACACTAGATTCTTTTCCGTGGAAAACTCGTTCGTTCTCTTGGCTAATGCCCAACCGTATTAGCCGGGTGTCTTCCACGTCTCTGACAATATGAGATCGGTCGACCCACCATTGCACCACCGCCACCTCTGCCCATCGACTTCGATGACAAAGCAACATGCATAATAGCCATTATTTGTTACCTTGGGAAAAGAATGAAGCTCTAGACCAGACGATTTATAAATCAGGATAAAGAAAAAGGTGAAAATGACTGTGCCCCAACCCCTTTATTTATAGAAAAAATTTGAAAATCGCTAGATCATCATAGCCTTTAAAGATTACCATGACCAGTGACCCTGATTTGACGATGCTACCACTACCCGAGAAGGAGGACACACGAGCTTGTGACACGTGTTTTCCTACCAAACAACACTCCAAAAAAGAGCCGACCGGCCCTTAACGAACCCCTCGCATAATAACAGCACCTGCATTAAAACCCAACACCAACTATGTTGCTTAGGGCTTGGGGGGCCTATGTACCTTATGGCCTGGATGCCCATACAATCACCCCATAATCAAGTCAGCCAGGCCGTCCTAGAGAGCAGAAAGAAGCTAAACAGTGATTGAACATGGCAAAACCAACAAGCAAGACCAGACAACTAGGAGCAGAACGACGTGTTTCATTCAATAATCAGGTTTCCCCACAAAGATTAAGGTAAATGGTAATTAGAGGTATTATGCTAAGATTGTGTCGTGATTAAGATTTCGTTAATATCAAGCCCATGCTGAAAATTATAAATATAGGTCGAAGGTGAGAGGTAGGTGTACGCATTTATTGTATATTTATTACCATTGCACTAAGCTATCGTAGGGACAATTTAATGACTTTAACATCAGAGAACTTTTGACAGATACACCTCGAACGATGGAATGAAGACGAAGACTTGAGTTAGCTACCAAACAACTTCCCAAAAGAAATTAGTGTTAGAGATATTATATTTAGTTTATATTGTGTTTATGTTAATTAGGGAAATATAGTCCCTATATGTTTATTAGGGAAATATTGTTCTTATTTTATTTTATTTTATTCTTACATATTCATTTGTATTTGGGCTTAGCCCATATTTATTCTATTATAAATAGAGAACCCTATGTATGTATTTAACACAAGGGATTAATTCTAATATATAATTTTCACTATATTTAACATGGTATCAAAGCAGGTTTTCTCATCCTCTTCTATAAGTTTCATTTTCAACCTGTGCCTTTATACTTCAATGGGCAATCTCTGGCCATTGTCTCCGGCCACTATAAGACCCTTGAAAATGGTTGTAATTGAGATGCTAGATTTTTAGAAATAATAGAAATTTTTTTAAAATGCTACAGTAAAATACGTATGATGCTACAGTAAGATGCTACAGTAAAATACGTATAGTGCTACAGTGAAATAGGTACAATGCTACAGTACCACGTGAATAATGTGTTGCTACAGTACTGCTACAGGAAAAATGTAGTACGAGCTACAGTGAAATGTAATACAACTACAGTAAAATGTAGTACAGCTACAGTACTGCTACAGTAACCCTAACTTCAACTATAAATACAGGTGAGGAAATGAAGTTTTTGACCAAGTATGGTGAAATTAAGCAAGAGTTCTTAGAAAATAAGGAGATTTTAGGGCTAGAATTTGAGTTGTAGAGACGGTAGCAAGAGATTCTGAAGAGGTGCTCTTCATCTGAGAAGAAGAGAATCAGGTAAGGGGAGCTAACCTTATATCTTTTTATGTTCTTGGTTGATCTATCAAATGATTGTTTCTGTTTATGTGTTAAATGTTAATATGCTTTTGTGATGATGTCTGTGTCTATTGATGGTGTGAAGTAAGATTTTGATTTTATTCTGTTGTATTACTTTATGATTACTATATGATCTATTTATTTACTTTGCAAATTTGGAAAGATGAGAAGTTGTCTAACGGGCTCTGCCGAATTCAACTTCTTATTTCCCCAAATCGTTATTATTTCTTTACGTTTTTATTTATTTACATTTATTTATTTACTTTGCAATTTTGGAAGGATGAGAAGTTGTCTAATTGGCTTTGCCGATGCAACTTCTTATATCCCCAATCCTTTTATTTTTCTTAATTTACGTTTATTTATTTTCTTGCAATTTTGGAAGGATGAGAAGTTGACTAACTGGATATACCGATTCAACTTCTTATTTCCCCACTACGTTGACTTTATTTACTTTACGTTTAATTAGTTTCTTGCATTTTGGAAGGATGAGAGGTTGTCTAACCGGCTATGCTGATTCATCTTTTTATTTCCCAAATCTGTTTATTTTATTTACTCTACGTTCATTTCTTTCCTTACATCTTTATTTCCTTTTACGTTTATTTAATTTTATGTGTACTTAACTCTTTTACGTATATTTTATCTGTCTATTTTATATGATTTTTAGCTGATCTTGAATATACTTTCTTTATTTTCCATCTTTTGAATTACTTAAGTGTCGGTAATATTAGGCTATAAAGAAATTTATTGTCATATAATATATGGAATATGCACATTGGTCTTGGATAGTTTCGTTATATGAGTAATATACAATAGGGTTATGGTTGTTGGTTCTGATAAGTTCCCTAGATGAACGGTGGGAGTTACCCTGATAAGCTGTTTGAGTGACGTTAATCAATGACATGAATATGTCTTGTATGGGTGTATGCAGTATGAATGTGTTACATAAGTTATACATTGGGTTATGCAATATGATGTGACTAATATGTTTTACATGTTGAACAAGTTACACAATCGTTTTTATTGGCTCACCCTTGCTTGTGTGTGCTTGTGAATGCGATGATCGTATAATGCGTGATATTATACGAGAGCAGATATTATTACAGATGAATTGACTAATGCTTCTGGACATGCTTAAAAGGATTAGAGGCATGGGATAAGAGGCTTGGGATTATGTTTATGTTTTTTTTTTTATCATGAATTATGTATGGATATTTTATTTTCGAACTATTTGGTTTGTACCAATGTACTACTTTTGTTAATGTGGAAAGATACTTTGATCTATCTAAGTGTATATGTTTTTTTGAAAAACATAGTAATTAACGCCTGAATAGGGGTCTTACAGCCACAGTCTCTGACAACCGTCTCCGGCAACCGTCTCCAGCCACCGTTACCGGCCGTCTGCCGCCGCTGGCCATCGTCACCGGCAGTCCGCCGCCGCCAACCACCCTCTCCGGCCACCGTCACCGCTAGTCCGCCGCCGCCGGCCACCGTCTTCGACACCGTCTCCGGCCACCGTCTCTGGCCACCGTCTCTGGCAACCGTCTCCGGCCGTCGTCTCCGCCACTTGTGCCACTGATGCACCAACACCTAGTCCTACCTCTAATGTTCCCGCTATCTTCTTCTCTATTATGAAAGGTCTTCAAGAACAGTTAGTGGTTAACACCAAGAAATTTCAACAATAAAATTATGGGTTGAAACAATTTCACCAACCCTTTGTCAAATCTATCAGATTTGTTTTTGGGTGCTTTGATGAATAAGAGCTCATTACGATCTTCCACTTTCACGGTCTGTAATCGGTGCGCCGTCATTTCCGCGGTTCGTCATGATGGGGAGTATGTTTCCAGTCAGGTTTTAGGCTTTCAGAGTCCACTAGTCAATGATGGTAGTCCTTGCAGTTTTATCGCTTCTAGCCACTACATGTCCCATCATGATGGCAGTCCCTGTATACAGGCCCCATCAGTTAGTGATGGCAGTCCCTGTATACAAGCCCAATCAGTCAGTGATGGCAGTCCTTGTAGTTTTGTTGCTTTTAGCCACTACAGGCCCCATCGGTCAGTGATGGCAATCCCTGTATACAGGCCCCATCAATCACTGATGGCAGTCCCTGTAGTTTTGTCGCTTTTAGCCACTACAGGCCCCATCAGTCAATGATGGCAGTCCCTGTATACAGGCCCCATCAGTCAGTGATGGCAATCCCTGTATATAGGCCCCATCAGTCAGTGATGGCAGTCCTTGTAGTTTTGTCGCTTTTAGCCACTACAAGCCTCATCAATCAGTGATGGCAGTCCCTGTATACAGGCCCCATCAGTCAGTGATGGCAGTCCCTGTAGTTTTATCGCTTTTAGCCACTACAGGCCCCATCAGTCAGTGATGGCAGTCCCTGTAGTTTTGATGCAAGCCCCATCCTTACTTGATGGCAATCCAGTCCTTAGAGTTTGTCATTGTTCTCCTTTGTCAAAGTCATCCCACTTGAAGTTTCATGGTGTGCATCTGTTTGCCGCACAATCTTGAAGACAGATCATATATTTCAAATTAAGTTTATTTATTCCAAGCCCTGTCCATACAAGCTGTATGCTCTAGCTTGAGGGGGAGTGTTAGAGATATTATATTTATTTTTTATTGTGTTTATGTTAATTAGGGAAATATAGTCCCTATATGTTTATTAGGGAAATATGTTCTTATTTTATTTTATTTTATTCTTATATATTCATTTGGGCTTAGCCCATATTTCTTCTATTATAAATAGAGAACCCTCTGTGTGTATTTAATACAAAAGATTAATTCCAATATATAATTTTCACTATATTTAACATTATGTAAGTGTTTGAAGTATCTCCACCTCACACTCAAAACACATATCTTCCCTGATTCCTCCCAAAATAATGCAAAATAAATGAAAATTGAGAAATAAGATAAAAATTAGGGTTTGCAAAATATTTCAAATGTTGTAAAAAAAAATATTATCGAAGTATCTTTAACCTATTTATAGTGTAAATACACACAATTTCAAACAAATTTGACTTTGTTCAGAATGAATTCTTTAAGCAGCACTCCATTACTTTGCTTGAAATTTCTAAGCGCAAAATTATCACCAACCAAGAAATAAGTTCATATCAATTTTGGTCAATCATTAAATCAAGGGGGTTGCCGACACTGACGTATATACTTCATAACATTTATTTTTAATAAGGCAAAATAAATTACAACTGACACAAAAGAAACTCCGATGAATGTGTGCAGTACTTTAAAAATAATATCACACTAAGAATTTTAACGTAACAACAAATTTATTAAACAGAATGTATATTGTATAGAAATGATTTCCACACCTACCAAAACGACTTCCAATTACACGTTTTTGTCATTTCTTTTATAAAAGACTTGACTCTGATTAACACCTCGGGAGTACTATCCAATACGCACATTAATCTTTTATGCTGGTGACTCTTCACCCTCTGCAATGGCTTGCAACAAAAGTCAACGGAGCTCTTCATCACACACCAAGAATTTTGATGTGTTTGTTAGCTTTAGAGGTGCAGATACTCGTAACGGTTTCACCAATCACCTTTTTGCAGCTCTTCAAAGAAAAGGAGTTGTTGCTTTCAGAGATGACCAAACAATCCAGAAAGGAGACTTTTTGGAGTCTGAACTCTTGCTCGCAATTGAAGGATCACGCGTTTTCATTGTTGTCTTCTCAAAGGACTATGCATCATCCACATGGTGCATGAAAGAGCTTACAAAGATCGTCGATTGGATTGAAGTAACAGGTCGAAGTTTGCTCCCTATTTTCTATGATGTCACTCCTTCTGAGGTCCGAAAACAGAGTGGAGAGTTTTCAAAAGCTTTTTCTGAACACGAAGAAAGGTTCAAAGATGACTTGGAAATGGTAAAAGGATGGAGGGCAGCTCTCAAAACAAGCTGCGATCGTTGTGGGTGGGATGTGCAAAATAAGTAAGTAGACATACCAATATTTTTCTTATGTTTGTTATTTTTCAAAGTCTTAACTAAACTCTCTGTGATGATTGAACTTTGGCCGCATAGACAGCAATATGAAGAAATTGAAAACGTTGTTGAAGAGGTAATCAACATATTGAGTCGTAATCAAATTTGGAATTTTGGCGATGATTTAGTTGACATGCATTCTCGTCTTAAAAAATTAGAAGAACTTCTTGATCTGAGTGCTAATGATATTGTTCACCTTGTGGGAATTTGTGGAATGGGTGGAATAGGAAAGACCACACTTGCAACTGCATTGTTCAATAAAATCTCTCCTCAATTTAATGCTTGTTGTTACCTTGATGATTTAAGCAAAATTTATTGTAATTTTGGAGCAGCAAGTGCACAAAAACAACTTCTTTGTCAAGCTCTAAATCAAGGAAATATCGAGATACACAATGCTTCCCATGGAACTATGTTGATAAGAACTAGATTATGTCACTTAAAAGCGCTTGTTGTTGTTGATAATGTTGATCAAGTTGAACAATTAAAGAAATTGGGTTTGCAATCTGAATATCTGGGTGCAGGGAGCAGAATCATCATAATTTCTAGAAATTGTCGTATCTTACAAAATTACGGAGTAAATAAAGTTTACGAAGTTCAAGTCTTGGACAAAACTCAATCTCTTCAATTACTTCGCAAGAAAGCTTTCAGATCGAATGATATTGGGAAAGAACATGAAGGGTTGACATTAGATATACTGAAGTATGTGAATGGTCTTCCATTAGCTATTGAAGTATTGGGCTCATTTTTACTTGATCGAGATGTTTGTGAATGGAGAAGTGCATTGACTAGAATGGAAGAAAATCCAAGCAAAGATATCATGGATGTGTTGCGAATAAGTTATGATGGATTGGAGAATATAGAGAAAGAAATATTTCTAGATATTGCTTGTTTCTTCTCCGATAATAATTCCTACTCATGGGAGCCAGCAGTGATGAAACTTTTAGACTATCGACAATGTTATCCTGACATTGGTATGAAAGTTCTGATTGAGAAGTCACTTATAAGTTGTCAAAATGCGACTATTAAAATGCATGACTTGTTAAAAGAGTTGGGTAAGAGTATTGTCCGAGAAAAAGCACCCAAAGAACCAAGGAAGTGGAGCAGGTTATGGAACTACAAGGATCTCCAAAAAGTCATGAAAATAAATAAGGTAATTTTCTTTTTAATATACATTCTTATCTTGTCATTCTTTAGGAGATTACAAATTATCAAAAATATGTAATGATTTTTCCTGTATAAAATGCTTTAGGAAGCCGAAAATGTTGAAGCTATATTTATTGAACAACATCAAAAAGAGTTTCTACAAGGAAGAATAAGAGTGGATGCTTTATCAAAAATGGATCACCTTGAGATGCTCATTCTGAGGAATGTGAACTATTATGGAACTCTCAATTTCGTTTCTAATGAACTGAGATATCTAGTTTGGGATCACTTTCCTTGGTTGTCTTTGCCATCAACTTTCTTTGCAGATCAACTTGTAGAATTGATCCTACATCATAGCAATATCAAGCAATTATGGGAAGGAAAAAAGGTACTATAGTGTTGGTATTTATATATATATATTTTTCTCAAACAAACAAAAAGATGCTCCATCTCACATTTTCTTAGCTTTCTTTTACATGGTCATTTTTTCAACTTATATTTACACAAAGAAAAAAAAAAAAGAGGGGAAGGTTAATCTTTTTTCATTCAGCGTTTTATCTTTTAACCTTTTTAATGGAAAATTAAAATTTTCTTACTTATGTTTCTCTTACAGTGTCTGCCTAATTTGAGAAATTTGGATCTGAGACACTCCAAAAATCTTATTGAGGTGCCAGACTTAAGTGAGGTTCCACGTCTTACGGATCTTAATCTCGAAGGATGTATACAACTGGTCCACATCCATCCATCACTTGGTATTCTGAGAGACCTTCGTAGTTTGAGTTTGAAAAGTTGTAAAAATCTTATTGAGGTGTCAGACTTAAGTGAGGTTTCATGTCTCACGAGTCTTAATCTTGAAGGATGCATAGAAGTCGTCCATATTGATCCGTCCATTGGTATTCTAAGAGAACTTCGTTATTTGAATTTGAAGGATTGTAAAAATCTTGTCCTTAATCTGAATATCCTTTTTGGGATCAGTTCACTCAAGACCTTAAATATCTCCGGCTGTTCAAAATTACTTAATAGTAAGATGTTAATGGACCCAAGTGACACAAAACATTTGGAGAAAGTTGATAAAAATACAAATATCATCCAATTGCCAACATCCTCTGTATACAAACTTCTAATGTTGCCTTTCCATCTTTTCTACCCTCCAAAACCTCAAGATTCACTTGGTTTGTTATCGTCTTCTCTGTCTTTCTCTGTCCCGTGTTTGTGTTATCTTGACATAAGCTTTTGTAATCTACTTCAAATCCCAGATGAAATTGGGAACTTACGTTCTTTAAAAGAATTAAATTTGGTGGGAAACAAATTTGTGACACTACCAAGCACCATCAAGCAACTTTCCAATCTTCGATGTTTGAACTTGACACACTGCAAAGAGCTAAAATATTTACCCGAGCTTCCAACAATACAAGAAAAAACAATTGACGGATGTGATAGGCGCTTATACACTTTTGATTGCCCCAAGTTGAGTGATTTGGAGCACTGTTATAGCATAGTTTTTTCTTGGATGACGAAAAATCTTGAGGTGACGACGATTCTATCCTTTCTTTTGTGTCTCACTTTTTCTGTGTACACTATTTATGTATAACTGAATTTTCTTTAATCAGGTTTACTTGGATCCTCAGATGGAAATTGTTATTCCTGGAAGTGAAATTCCAAAATGGTTCAGTAAACAAAAGGCTGGTACATCAATAAGTATGGACCCATCTGCTGTTATAGATGACCCAAATTGGATAGGTGTTTCCATTTGTGTTCTATTTGTCACACACGAAGGTCCTATGAATATGGATGAAATAAATTATCCTACAAACGCTACTCTTTTTTACGGTGTCAATAATGTCATCAACTTTGGGCCAAAAAGGTATTCAGGAGTTTCTATAATATTCAAGAAAGATCTGGTGACAGTTGGGTTAGATTATTTGTTGATAGTGTTTTACTCTCGACAAGAATTCATTCATCTTCTAAATGAACATTCAGATACCATGCATGATCTTCAAGCAGTTAAATTTGAAACTATGGTTAAGAGTCTTCCAGGTTTACGTTTTATGGTGAAGAACTGCGGGTATCGTTTGGTATTTAAGGAGGATCTTCAACAATTCAACTCAAACAAGTTTTTCAACAGAAATTCTTCGTCACGGAAGAGGAAGCTTCTAACAAGCGAGTAACCACGGAGATCCTTCAACCACCATTCCATCACAGAAATCTTCATCCTTTTTCTGGTAAAATCTAACTCCTTACATCAGTTTACTAAGTGACTAGTCAATTGGTATTACGTTTACAATGTTCAAAGGTGTAAAAATTGAAATGTTAACAAAATCTGTTTCGATAACATTTGTATGGGGCCGATCGTCCTTCCTTGCTATGCTCCGATCAACCAACTCTTCAAGTAATCCTTCCCTGATTGGTGGTTGACCTGCAGAAGGCACTTCGACGCTCAAGTCAAATATGTTTCGTAAAAAGTTCTATATTTTATTAGTATAGAAGAAGATGATTGTACTTGAACATCATCAATTGTATACTTATAAGGCTTGTGACAGCCAATTTCATTGATTAACCATTAGTGTAATATATTTTAGGTAATCAAACCCAATAATTAATCATTAATATCGTATATTTGTAAATTAATACCTGATAATTTTCCATGAATGACCATTAACTCCGACTCCGACCAGTATATTTTATATAGTACATAAGCCTCCCAAGCCCAAACAAGCTCTTTTACTTAAAAGAGGTGCGCACGGATTATTATGAGTTTTAAAAAGAGTTGCTCACGTTGTATTTAGGGATTCCATCTTCGAAGCTATAAGTTTTCATTGCTCTTTGTATCAAGTAGCGGACTCTAGGAGTTCCCTTTGGATCTTTTTCCTGTGCAAGAGATTTTCACTCCAAAAAATATAAAATAAAGTAAACGCTCCAATAATTTATAATTTTTATAATGAAAAGGTGTTGAAACCTGACAAAGCTGAACCTATCGAGGATAGTTCTTTTTCGAACTTCCTGCGTTGAGCGGAGATTTCTGAAGCCATTTTCTTGACTTCCCCCCAAGCGGTTTGAGGCAGAACCATTTTCTTGACTTCCCCCAAAGCGGTTTGAGGCAGAAGCCATTTTCCTAACTTCCCCCAAGCGGCTTGAGGCATGAGTCATTTTTCTTGAGCGGGATTTTCTGAAGTCATTTCCCTGACTTCTCCCCGAACACACCTCCCCCTATCATCCTGAGACAGGAGTCATTTTCCTGACTTCCTTCGTTCGGCGGGGTTTTCTGAAGTCATTTTCCTGACTTCTCCCCGAGCACACCTCCCCCAATCATCTTGAGGCACGAGTCATTTTCCTGACTTCTGCGTTGGGCAGAGTTTTTTGAAGTCATTTTCCTTACTTCTCCTCGAGCACACCTCCTTCGATCATCTGAGGCAGGAGTCATTTTCCTAACTTCCTGCGTTGGGCGAGGTTTTCTGAAGTCATTTTCCTGACTTCTCCCCAAGCACACCTCCCCTGATCATCCTGAGGCATGAGTCATTTTCCTGACTTCCTGCGTTGGGCGGGGTTTTCTGAAGTCATTTTCCTGACTTCTCCCCAAGCACACCTCCCCCGATCATCCTGAGGCAAAAGTCATTTTCGTGACTTCCTACGTTGGGCGGGGTTTTCTAAAGCCATTTTTCTGACTTTCCCCTGAGGAGCTTGAGGCAGGAGTCGTTTTTCTGACTTCTTGCGTTGAACAAGGATTTCTGAAGCCATTTTTCTGACTTCCCTCGAACAGCTTGAGGCAGGAGTCATTTTTTTAACTTCCTGCATTGAGCAGGGATTTCTGAAGCCATTTTTCTGACTTCCCCAGAGCATCTTGAGGCAAGAGTCATCTTTATGACTTTTACTTTGAGCGAGGATTTCTGAAGCCATTTTTCTGACTTCCTCCGAACAACTAACGACAGGTTGTAAGGGATTGAATCTTCGTGTGCAAAATATTTTTACTCACAAAAAATTGTGTTAAATAAAATATTTAATATTTTATTCTTATAATGAAAAATCATGAGAACTTGTGAATGGTGGTCCAATTGAACAGAAAGTGATTAAACCTTCATTGATAACGTTGAATGTAGGTGATCCAAGTTTTGGATAATCACGACATTGTTGAGCTCATGTAGCTTACTAAAAGAAGATATCTGCCCTATACAATCGAAGCTACCCAACCTCCGCCTCGAAGGATTTCATCCTTCATTCCTGAAAAGCCGCCACGACGTTGTCAATGCCTACATAAAAATATAAAG
Organism: Vigna mungo; assembly: GCA_036885675.1. Classification (NCBI taxonomy): domain Eukaryota; kingdom Viridiplantae; phylum Streptophyta; class Magnoliopsida; order Fabales; family Fabaceae; genus Vigna; species Vigna mungo. The sequence goes on from CP144694.1 coordinate 19,095,975, forward strand.
TGTTGATTATACCTGGATTGGAAGTTGCCGCGCTTGGTGACGAAGGGGTGACACAACGTTTTTATGCAAAAGTGAACGTCTTGACAAAGCAATTTTTTTTGTTTAATCAAATGATTAGGAGGGGTTTGGCACCATAACTTATATTTCTCTTGTTGATGGCTTGCGCAGATCTGGGAGAATATCGTATGTGTGGCAGCTTCTTAATGAGATACATGGCAATGCTCCACCCCCTGACGTTGTCAATTACATCGATGCACTTTGCCCGCGCATGCATCTTCCCCGCAAATGCCTTTCTTCAACTTATTGTTGACGGAAGAGCTGGTTGTTACATTCTTCCATAACTATACTTACCGATGGTTTTTATGAAATTGGAACGCTATATTCTGCACAGAAATTTCCAAGTATCTTTTGATTAAAGGATGTTGTTCACGTGTCCAAAAATATACCACTGTGATGAATGGGTTTTGTGTGAAGAGATATTGTTGGATGAATGAAGAGCTTGCTTTAAAAGCTGGGAAAATTCTTGCTCTTCTGAAAAACAACATTAAATCAATAGAAGAGAAACTTTTACATGAAGTGGTCATTGGATAGAGACCTTGTAAGATGATACAATAAGCCATTAAGGGCGCCGCCTGAGGTTGTGCACCGAGAAACTGCGCGGTGCCGCGGTGCAGGCGGCATCAGAGGTGTTGCCGGTGTCGATATTCCTCTCTCTTTCTGTTTCTGGAACACTCCTCACCACAATATTTTTTCTTGAGATTGGAAAGTGTTAGCAATAGATAGGACAATGTTAAAATTTGATAGCAGGTCGAACCATAATCTAGTGGTTATTTCTTGACCCAACGGAGTAAATGAGGGATCCATTAGTTTGTCTTGTTAACAGCAACTCTTAAGTGGCAAAGTTATTCATTTTGTAAAAGGGTCCCGTTATTTTGACACCAAGCTTTGACACTCATTTGACACTGCCACGTGTCAACGTCGTATTGGGTAGGTTTTATTTTTTTAAAAATAATAAATTTGGCCTTCAAAATGATTAGGTTTTCAGAGAATTTGTTTTCCGATTCTACCCCTTGCCTAATTCATCAGTTATTCGTGAAACCTCTTTCAGATATCTTCGTCCTCCTTCGTGTCCGCTGTTGTACCGGCGTTTTCGTGCTATCCGGTGTTCTCCAGTGGTCGTCTTCTTCGTTGGCAACATCCGGAATGGACCTTCGTTGGAGCAAGGTAAACGACCTCTCCCGTTTTAGGTTTGGATATTTGGTTTTAGGTTTGGGTTTTGGGGTTGTTGTGTTTTGTTGCAGAGGTTATGGGTTTTTTTTTGTTTGATTTGTATTTTTTGACAGTTGACGGTGCGTCATTCATTTTCAACTATGTATGTTTGCACTCTCAACGACCGGTTGACAGAGGAGCAACGGGAAGTGATTTCGAAGACTCCATTTCGTTGGTTTTTAATTTTGTGTGAGTTAACGAAGGCATGGGTGGATTCCAGCAACTCTTTTATTATTGCAGACAAACATTTCGAAATCAATGAAAAAGATTTCTGTTCAGGAATAGGATTGAGTTTAGATAGTGAAAGTATAAACTTGAAGGACTCTTCAGTGGGAAGTAGTAAATGTGTGAGATACTTAGGTAATGAAATGAAGGATTTGAATTTCATTTACAAATTCTTGCTGAAAAAACATAAAAAAAACTTACCTTGTGAGCATTTTTGTAGCTTGTACATTTTGGTGGGGATTTGTGAGATTTTATTCCTAAATCGTAGTGGACGAGTTCTTCCTGTACTATTTGAAATTGTTGATGACTTAAGTGGTCTGAGTAAGTACTGTTGGGGTAGTTTAGTGTATCGTTATTTGTTACAAAGTTTGAGCAAAGCTTCAGATTCTATGAAGAAAGGCAAAGCTACAACCAATGTTTATGTCGATGGCTGTGTGTACATGTTGCAGGTAGACATTTTTGTTGCAAAGTTTGCACTATTTGTTCTTTGTGTATGATTAATTTATAAGAATGTCATGTTTTGTATGTTTGGTTTTGTGAGCATTTCATGCTTCCTGAAGGTGCAATACAGAATGTTCCAAGGATCTTGCACTGGATGAATACAACTGTTGGAGACAACATTGTGAAACATGTTTTTCAGATGGGTGTGGTATGTGTTTGTTTTTTTTTTGTACTTTTGAATGTTATTTTATATTCAGAGTACTTATATAACATTTTAGATGTTGTTAAATATCAGGTTCATGTTGTAGAGAACATAAATGATGTAAAGAAGGATGACAACAATGACAACAATGTTATAGGACAACAACAACCACCAAAAAGCTTTGAAGAGCAACGAACAAAGAAAATGTTAAAAAAGAACGCAGGGAAAGTTTGATGCGCACTGCAGAGCATCAGAAATCTTTAATTGAAGAACTTAAAAGGGAGGTCAACGTGTTAGAGGTAGAGTTGGAGGCACAGCAGGCTAGAAGGAGACCTAAAAGGTCAAGTGCATTTGATGGTGTTGAAAGTGGTGGACGTCGACAAGCGTTTAAGGATGATGCATTTGTTTCACCTTTTGGAGTGTCGACTGAGGAAGCCGGTGGAATGTCCAACAATGAAGAAGGTGCAATGTCGCCAAATGCAGCGGGTGGAATGTCTGTCAACCAATCAAAGCTGAAGACTTCTGCTAGGATTGGTTCACAAAGGCGATTTAAGAGCCAAGCACTTAGGACACCATTCACAGGAAATATAGTAGTTAGAAAGAGAAATGATTAATTACTGTATTAGACATTTGTGTTAGGAAATGAGAAAGATGGTGTAATTAAACCTAGTATTTGGTTTCATATATAGAACATTGATGTTTGCTTCATTACATTTATGATATTGGCAATAAATTGTTTTTAACCAAATCGAATGAATTCAGTTGTGCTTTTGTGGTGTGGAGTGTGGAGAGGGTGGAAGGTAATGTTCTTGGTCCCCCAACATGTATGGAGGGACAACTCATTGTTCATAATCATGTGCCAAATGAAGTGAATGTTGAAGTACTGTGATATTGTCCTTTGTAAACGATTACATGCACCTGTAATCGTTTACACGTGGCATAACAGGTTTTTGGACATCGTTTTGATCTGTAGGAGCCACCTATTACAACGTGGGGGACCACTCGCTATTTTTAACCAAATCCAATTAATTCAGTTGTTCTTTTGTGGTGTGGAGCGTGGATAGGGTGGAAGGTAATGTTCTTGGTCCCCCAACATGTATGGAGGGACAACCCATTGTTCAGAATCATGTGCCAAATATAGTGAATGTTGATGTACTGTGATATTGTCCTCTGTAAACGATTACAAGCACCTGTAATCGTTTACACGAGGCATAACAGGTATTTGGACATCCTTTTGATCTGTAGGAGCCACCTATTACAACGTGGGGGACCACTCGCTGTTTTTAAGCACATGCAATGAATTCAGTTGTTCTTTTGTGGTGCGGAGTGTGGATAGGGTGGAAGGTAATGTTCTTGGTCCCCCAACATGTATGGAGGGACAACCCATTGTTCAGAATCATGTGCCAAATGAAGTGAATGTTGAAGTACTGTGATATTGTCCTTTGTAAACGATTACATGCACCTGTAATCGTTTACACGTGGCATAACAGGTTTTTGGACATCCTTTTGATCTGCAGGAGCCACCTATTACAACGTGGGGGACCACTCGCTGTTTTTAACCAAATCCAATGAATTCAGTTGTTCTTTTGTGGTGTGGAGTGTGGATAGGGTGGAAGGTAATGTTCTTGGTCCCCCAACATGTATGGAGGGACAACCCATTGTTCATAATCATGTGCCAAATGAAGTGAATGTTGAAGTACTGTGATATTGTCCTTTGTAAACGATTACGTGCACCTGTAATCGTTTACACGTGGCATAACAGGTTTTTGGACATCCTTTTGATCTGTAGGAGCCACCTATTACAACGTGGGGGACCACTCACTGTTTTTAACCAAATCCAATGAATTCAGTTGTTCTTTTGTGGTGTGGAGTGTGGATAGGGTGGAAGGTAATGTTCTTGGTCCCCCAACATGTATGGAGGGACAACCCATTATTCAGAATCATGTGCCAAATATAGTGAATGTTGATGTACTGTGATATTGTCCTCTGTAAACGATTACAAGTATCTGTAATCGTTTACACGTGGCATAACAGGTTTTTGGACATCCTTTTGATCTGTAGGAGCCACCCATTACAACGTGGGGGACCACTGCGTATGACAGATCAATATCAGTGTTCATTGACTGATAATTACTTGCACTAATTGTAGTTAGTTGTATAGGTGTCATATATATAATGCCAAACATTCATTAGTTGCGTCATTTTTAGTTGATTGTATATAGTTGAAATTGAATACGCAAACATTATAAGAATAATTATTAGTAAACGATGACATTTCGATACTGAAAAGTAGTATAAAAAACAGTACAATTCGGACTTGAAGTTCCACATAAAAAACAAATACACGTGAAGATGAACCTATAACTACGAAGTGAAATGATAAAATGGGGTGGCGGACTGTTGCATTTGGTTCCCAATGTTTCCAACTCTTGGTTATCGGTTCTCAAGATTATCAAGTCGTGCTTCTAGGCCGTCCAATTTTGTAGCAACGTACGTCTGCAGTTGGTCAATGCGTTGTATGACATCATCCAGTGTTGTAGAAGAAGTACGTTGATCATTTTCCTGAACTTGTCCGCGTTCACTCTGTTCCTTTTCGGTGTCGTCTTTGTGTACCCACTCTCCATCTACATTTTCCACATACCCAAAGGAGGCTATTGTGTCGCCTCCCACCTTTTGTTTGTCCATGATTCCTGTAATATGGTCAAGAGTAATAGCCACATTAAAGTGTTCCATGAACATAGTTACCAAATGCGGATAAGGCAGCCTTTCATTGTCAGATAATGCCCTTTTCATCCTATGGCGTACGACATGTCCCCAGTTGATTTGCTTTGAATTGAAAAGGGCCCATAACAACATAATATCCTCATTGGATGCCTGACCAATATTTGAGTAACGTGGAATTAATATTCTAGTTAGCACATAATGCATGATTCTTGGCTGCACCTTCAAACCCCCAGCAGTTATTCGAGCACTCAAGTTTGCTTTTTGAGTACAAAGAAAATGCCTTGCAGTGATGGAATTGTACTCTTCTTTCCAGTCATCAACAAGTCGTCGTTCGTAACGAACTCCGGAACATGGGAGGGAGGTTAGTTGTTGAAAAAGATTAGGGCTCACTCTAATTTTAACCCCCTTTATTTCGCTTCGAATGACTCCCGTTTCCGAAATATCCATGTTGGTGTAAAACACTTTAACCAATTGCGAGTAGAATGGTTTTCTCAAAGATACAAATTCGCTCAGCCCTGCATCTCGCAAAATGTCGTAAAATTCAAAATTGCTTACCTCAAAGTACTCCTCGTCGAGGTATTTGCTTTCCAATATGTCTCGATTGACAAAGTGCATAGCATATTTCTCATACTGTGTAGGCGAAGAGAACAATTCGTCTCGTGGTGGTGGAGGAGATGGGGATGTTGTTGGAGATGAGGGGGTGTGGGCGTTGGACTTCGACCACGTCGTCGACCACGGCGGGACGAAAGTCCCCTCTGTATCTTCCTTGCGCGATCAGCCATTCAAGGAGAGGGTGTTTGCACTAAGCACCTAAAGAGGGTGGGAGATTTAACCTTAAGACGGGAATTTGGGAAGTTAAACTTAAAGAGGGGAATTTGGGAAGGTAAACTTAAAGAGGGGAATTTGGGAAGTTAAACTTAAAGAGGGGAACGTGGGAACGTTGGCAGTTAAACCTACACAGGGGAAGGTGGGCAGTTAGACCCCTCTGTTCATGTATATAGATAGCCATTGTCATTCTGTAATCGATTACAAAATATCGGTAATCGTTTACAATACTGTTTTCCAGGAGAAAATACCAAGTTTGTGAAGTTAAGCTATGTTACAAGACGCTTTATGTAAAGTGTACACACACAATTAGAACTAACTCATTTGATTAAAGTTAAAATGACATACGCTGTGCACAATAACAAAAACATGATATTCAATGGTAAAAATCAAAAGGAGGTTATGTTCATGAACGTATGTTACTATCGAAGTTGTTATGCACAGCTGATAACAAAGACAAAAATCCGGATTGTGGCACTCTTGAACAGTCCGAAAGTTCGTATGATTGGGTTGCACAATGGATCATCTCAGCACTTTGTATAACATCAGGCATTGGTTTTTCCTAAATGAAGAAAATGACATTTATTAAACATATGAAATTAGAGTGAAGTAAATGGAAATAGCACACATAATAGATACTTACCAAGTCTTGTACGAATGTTTTTGAAGTCTTCTTAGCTGAAGATGTTTTTGGTTTCCTAGTCCTTTTCTCAACGGTAGACTTTAATCTGTTTGTACGGGGCCGACCTTTTCGCTTCACTGCTAAAGGGCTGCGAACAGGTACGTCATCATTTCGTCCTACAATGTTAGATTTTGGAGAATTACCTGCATTTGCATATTTGAGTTCATCTCCATCACTAATGATGTTTGTAGTCATGGATGAACTGCAACCATATTTATTACGAAGTAGGTCAAGATCTTCTTGTAACTGATTTGAAGTAACTTCTGATTCACAAGCAATCTCTGCTATTTCATAGAAATTTTTGCACAATATGTTGTATCTTTGCATGGTGGGTTCAAGGTTTGAAGTTATGTAACTTGCTCTAATCAGCGTGTGCCTTCTACGGATATTTTTACTCCAACGTCTTAGGACGTATTTGGAAGGCACATTGCAAACATCTTCTTGTCCAAACACCAATAGCGCATGGCGACAAATGATGCCTCTGAACTCAAATAATAGGCAAGAACATTTGGTATTTTTAGTCAGTGGATCAAATTGAACTGTATAGAATTTATCAGCACATTTACCCGCAAACATTTGTTCCTCCTTGATGATGTAAGTATTCATATAAGTTTCTTTAACAGTGTTTTTGATAAAACAATTCATCTTGGACCGAAATTCCGTTTGAACCTCCTCAAACTTTTCATGAGTGTACTGTAATTGAAATTGTCTTTCGATTGGAGACTGGGAGCCACAACCAATGGTGGTGTTAAGCGACGAGAAGTCAGACTGTAATTCTTTTTGTGCTTTCACTCTAAGGGCGTTGTCGAATTGAACAACAAATTGTTGCAGTGTGGTGCTTGAATTTAAAAATCCATCAAAAAAGGCGTTCATACCCTTGCTTCTTTGTGTAGTTGACATTCCCGCCCAAAAATCACCCCTCAAGTAACATGGAACCCATTTTGTTCTTGCATCGTAAAGATCACATAACCAATCATTCCCCTCCAATCCATGCTTTGTAAGTAGATCTTCCCATCCATTCTCAAAGTCGCTTGGCAAACAACAGTCATACACAAGGGCGTGTATATCGGTTTTAATGGCAACATAATTTTTGTAGGCTTGGAATTTTTCTGGCAACTTCTTCAGTATGTGCCACAAACACCACCTGTGTCTTGTGTTTGGAAAAACCTGTTCAATAGCATTTGCCATTGCCCTACACTGATCTGTAATGATGGCATCTGGGGCCTTATTTCCCATGCATCTACACCAACATTCAAACAACCACACGAATGAGGCAGTGTCTTCGGATGAAAGCAATCCACATCCAAGTAAAATCGAGTGACCATGGTGGTTAACACCAACAAACGGCGCAAATGGCATGTCATACTTATTTGTCAAGTAAGTGGTGTCAAAAGAAACAACATCACCAAATTCCTCGCACGCCGCTCTACTTCTTGCATCTGCCCAAAATACACTACATATTCTATTACTTTCGTCCAATGCAATGTCGTAGAAGAAGTCGTTGTTTAAAGATTTCATTGATAAAAAGTGATTTAACAGGGCTTGACCATCCCCGTCCTTACATAAAGACTTTCTGTGTTGCACAACGAAGTTCCGTGCGTCTCGTTCTACGAAATCCATATTCTCAAATCCACCAGCATCGCTAACGATGCTGAGGAAAATTTTATTTATCCTAACTCCCGCATCGTCATTCACTTGCAACGTGTGTTTTGCTTGCATGCTAAGTTTTCTATTTCCTGCAATGAGCTTAGATGTATTAGGGCATAGCTCATGACTGTGATGTAGTTCAACGGATTTAATAAACCATTTATCGTCCCTCTTTCCAATGGTAATGCTTGCTGGACATTGATTTGTTTGACTTGCAAGTGTTTTCACTTCAGGTTTGATGGAAGAAATACATTTGCCTTCTCTTGAACAAACTAATCGCAAGTAGTACACATTGTTGTCCTTATCCTTTTTCGAAGATCTTGTCCTCACAGCAAATCCACGTGTGATGGCGTAATTTGTGTAGAATTTTTTTGCCTCTTCCATTGACTCAAAACACATATGAATCTTAGGCTCAATGTCCAAACAACTTTCATCACGCTGAGGATTATTCGAATTGCAATGAGGCACCTCATTCATTATTAACACCAACTGATAATTCTGCAAACTATACCACATTTTTAAAATAAATCCAGAAATGTCAAGTGCTACAAAGAAGATATTTTGTGAAATGAATTATTTCATTATAGAAGTATAAACTATAAAACAAATTACAAATAAAATGATGAAACTTCTTAAATAAGACAAATTTAGTCATACCTACAAGGAGCCTTAAATGAAGATAATGGGGTATTCACCAAACTCCTGGCACTGACCTAGCCTCTCCTCCTTAAATGAGCTTAATGAAGTCTTCACCAAACTCCACGTCTGGGCAATAAAGACTCCGCCTTCAATGGAGATAGGTTGGTTGATGATGAACGTTATGGAAGAAAGAGGCAACGGATACGATGGAAGAATTGTGTCTTGCAAGGAGCACAACGGTTCTTTATCTGACATTGACCGTCAAAAATGGTTTTCATTTGATATCATTAAGGATGAGAGCATTAAATTTTGTCATAGAAAAGTATTTCCCTGTCCTTTCAAACAATTAATGATGCCCACTTTCCATTCCAGACATTTAATGCAATGTGACTTTTGCAAGTTAATACAACTCTTCTTTCATCAATTTGTGACATAAAGTGAGTGACACGTTAATCAAGTAATTTGCCATCATTAAAACCAACATCAAATCAGTACAAGTTTTATTAATTTTTTTTTATGACCAAAAGTTTTGGAAGCAGAAAGGTCTTTATAAATTCCGCTCATGCGCATAAAAAAATGCTGCAATTCTTCAATAAATTTTTGATATCAGGTACTTATTAAATATATTTTTTTTAAAGAATCCTTTCTATAGTTTTACTTACCATAAACTGGATTTCATATTGGTGCAGGTTATCAAAGGATTATCATGGATGCATGGGAAGACCTTGTGTTTGACGATGATGTGCTAGAGTCATTTCTAAAAAAATGTGATGGTTCTTCGTCCCTTATACCTGGCCCTGCGAGTAATGTTCAAGCGGCCATGCTGAATAGGACAATTACGGATGGCCAAAAATCCACACAAGAATTTGCAAATGCAGTTGCCCAGGCAACATATGAAAGAGATTTTAACTCCAATGCATGGAAGTGGGCTGAAATGTTCATTGCACAACATGGTACGTTATATGTTCAAATAATAGAAGACCACTATGAACTTCAAAAATAGTAATGGTTGTTAACAATATTTGTCCAAGTGCAGGTCTTGTTAGTGCGGGTAAAATCGAAAAAATCAAACTACTAAAAGAAGCCAACGGAATGGACATACTTCCACTTGCTGTTTGTTTAGTAAAGGAGTGCAAGCCCAACGGTTTGGGTGACATGCAGTTGACTGTTAAGGTATTGTTTCTGATAATGAAGAATCTTTATTTTTAAAACATTAACTAATAATTCATTCCATGTGAGCAGGATCCATCAGGAACCATGAAGGCTTCGTTGCACCCTAAGGTTCTTCAAGATCTTGAATTTGGAGATAAAATTGGAGTTGGATCCGTCATCATACTGAATCTTGTAAACTAATCATGCATTCTTTCAATACAAAGTTTAATATCAATTATGTGTAATGTACTTTGTTATATTCATTTCATCTTCAACAACTATTGAATTTTGTTTTGTTCAAATAGGTTAAGTCGTTCTGTGCATTTAGGCCAAACCACTATCTGAATATTGTTCACCGCAACGTAGTGAAGGTTTTTCCCCCTGAAATTTGTCCTCCAACAGCTGAAATGGTCAAGGAAACTCCAACACCTGTCATACGCCTTCCGATTCCGGGAGAAAACAATGTCAATGTCGATGCCATCCTCCGTAAATTTGTTCGACCAACTAACCAACCGTCAACATCATCCAAACAAGCTCACCAACCCGCATCATCATCCAAACGAAAACACCAAGCCTCCTCATCATCCAAAGATGCAGAGAATAAATAGATCAATATTATAATGCTTTCATTATGTTTTAAACTGCACGAGCAATATGACTTGAATTGATTACTGTATTTGTATGTTCTTCCTTCTAAAACTGTTTAATGTATTGAAGCAGACTTTTCCAATGTTCTTATTATGCACTTCTCAAATTTAGTAAGATCTAATGTAATGTTAGTAAGATCCAATGTTGTCATTTACCACCCAACTCGTCTTCGAAAACACACAATATGCCCTGTGGTCCCCCACGTTACCACAGGTGGTTCCTTATGTGCAAAAGGATGTCCAAATCAACCAAATGGTTCGCGTAAACGATTACAAGTACTATGTAAACGATTACAGCAGGGTTTTTTGTCACATTTTTCACTTAACTTCACCCAAGTTCGTGTGATGACCCTGTGTGCAACCCCTGGACATCATGTGGTTTACCAAGCATCACATCCAGCCCTACACACACACACCTACACCAAAAACCCCCCAACTCGTCTTCGGAAACACACAATATGCCCTGTGGTCCCCCACGTTACCACAGGTGGTTCCTTATGTGCAAAAGGATGTCCAAATCAGCCAAATGGTTTGCGTAAACGATTACAAGTACTATGTAAACGATTACAGCATGGGTTTTTGTCACATTTTTCACTTAACTTCACCCAAGTTCGTGTGATGACCCTGTGTGCAACCCCTGGAAATCATGTGGTTTGCCAAGCATCACATCCAGCCCTACACACACACCTACACAAAAAAACCCCAACTCTTCTTCGAAAACACACAATATGCCCTGTGGTCCCCCACGTTACCACAGGTGGTTCCTTATGTGCAAAAGGATGTCCAAATCAGCCAAATGGTTCGCGTAAAGGATTACAAGTACTATGTAAACGATTACAGCAGGGTTTTTTGTCACATTTTTAACTTAAATTCACCCAAGTCCGTGTGATGACCCTGTGCGCAACCCCTGGACATCATGTGGTTCGCCAAGCATCACATCCAGCCCTACACACACACACCTACACCAAAACCCCCCAACTCGTCTTCGGAAACACACAATACGCCCTGTGGTCCCCCACGTTACCACAGGTGGTTCCTTATGTGCAAAAGGATGTCCAAATCAGCCAAATTGTTCGCGTAAACGATTACAAGTATTATGTAAACGATTACAGCAGGGTATTTTGTCCCATTTTTCACTTAAATTCACCCAAGTTCGTGTGATGACCCTGTGTGCAACCCCTGGACATCATGTGGTTTGCCAAGCATCACATTCAGCCCTACACACACACACCTACACCAAAAACCCCCCAACTCATCTTCGGAAACACACAATATGCCCTGTGGTCCCCCACGTTACCACAGGTGGTTCCTTATGTGCAAAAGGATGTCCAAATCAGCCAAATGGTTCACGTAAACGATTACAAGTACTATGTAAACGATTACAGTAGGGTTTTTTGTCACATTTTTCACTTAAATTCACCCAAGTGCGTGTGATGACCCTGTGTGCAACCCCTGGACATCATGTGGTTTGCCAAGCATCACATCCAGACCTACACACACACCTACACCAAAAACCCCCCAACTCGTCTTCGGAAACACACAATATACCCTGTGGTCCCCCACGTTACCACAGGTGGTTCCTTATGTGCAAAAGGATGTCCAAATCAGCCAAATGGTTCGCGTAAACGATTACAAGTACTATGTAAGCGATTATAGCATGGTTTTTTGTCACATTTTTCACTTAACTTCACCCAAGTTCGTGTGATGACCCTGTGTGCAACCCCTGGAAATCATGTGGTTTGCCAAGCATCACATCCAGCCCTACACACACACCTACACCAAAAACCCCCCAACTCCTCTTCGAAAACACACAATATGCCCTGTGGTCCCCCACGTTACCACAGGTGGTTCCTTATGTGCAAAAGGATGTCCAAATCAGCCAAATGGTTCGCGTAAACGATAACAAGTACTATGTAAACGATTACAGCAGGGTTTTTTGTCACATTTTTAACTTAAATTCACCCAAGTTCGTGTGATGACCCTGTGTGCAACCCCTGGACATCATGTGGTTTGCCAAGCATCACATCCAGACCTACACACACACCTACACCAAAAACCCCCCAACTCGTCTTCGGAAACACACAATATACCCTGTGGTCCCCCACGTTACCACAGGTGGTTCCTTATGTGCAAAAGGATGTCCAAATCAGCCAAATGGTTCGCGTAAACGATTACAAGTACTATGTAAGCGATTATAGCATGGTTTTTTGTCACATTTTTCACTTAACTTCACCCAAGTTCGTGTGATGACCCTGTGTGCAACCCCTGGAAATCATGTGGTTTGCCAAGCATCACATCCAGCCCTACACACACACCTACACCAAAAACCCCCCAACTCCTCTTCGAAAACACACAATATGCCCTGTGGTCCCCCACGTTACCACAGGTGGTTCCTTATGTGCAAAAGGATGTCCAAATCAGCCAAATGGTTCGCGTAAACGATAACAAGTACTATGTAAACGATTACAGCAGGGTTTTTTGTCACATTTTTAACTTAAATTCACCCAAGTTCGTGTGATGACCCTGTGTGCAACCCCTGGACATCATGTGGTTTGCCAAGCATCACATCCAGCCCTACACACACACACCTACACACAAAACCCCCCAACTCATCTTCGGAAACACACAATATGCCCTGTGGTCCCCCACGTTACCACAGGTGGTTCCTTATGTGCAAAAGGATGTCCAAATCAGCCAAATGGTTCGCGTAAACGATTACAAGTACTATGTAAACGATTACAGCAGGGTTTTTTGTCACATTTTTCACTTAAATTCACCCAAGTGCGTGTGATGACCCTGTGTGCAACCCCTTGACATCATGTGGTTTGCCAAGCATCACATCCAGACCTACACACACACACCTACACAAAAAACCCCCCAACTCGTCTTCGGAAACACACAATATGCCCTGTGGTCCCCCACGTTACCACAAGTGGTTCCTTATGTGCAAAAGGATGTCCAAATCAGCCAAATGGTTCGCGTAAAGGATTATAAGTACTATGTAAACGATTACAGCAGGGTTTTTTGTCACATTTTTAACTTAAATTCACCCAAGTTCGTGTGATGACCCTGTGTGCAACCCCTGGACATCATGTGGTTCGCCAAGCATCACATCTAGCCCTACACACACACACCTACACCAAAACCCCCCAACTCGTCTTCGGAAACACACAATACGCCCTGTGGTCCCCACGTTACCACATGTGGTTCCTTATGTGCAAAAGGATGTCCAAATCAGCCAAATTGTTCGCGTAAACGATTACAAGTACTATGTAAACGATTACAGCAGGGTTTTTTGTCACATTTTTCACTTAAATTCACCCAAGTTCGTGTGATGACCCTGTGTGCAACCCCTGGACATCATGTGGTTTGCCAAGCATCACATCCAGCCCTACACACACACACCTACACCAAAAACCCCCAACTCGTCTTCGGAAACACACAATATGCCCTGTGGTCCCCCACGTTACTACAAGTGGTTCCTTATGTGCAAAAGGATGTCCAAATCAGCCAAATGGTTCGCGTAAACGATTACAAGTACAATGTAAACGATTACAGCAGGGTTTTTTGTCACATTTTTCACTTAAATTCACCCAAGTGCGTGTGATGACCCTGTGTGCAACCCCTTGACATCATGTGGTTTGCCAAGCATCACATCCAGACCTACACACACACACCTACACAAAAAACCCCCCAACTCGTCTTCGGAAACACACAATATGCCCTGTGGTCCCCCACGTTACCACAAGTGGTTCCTTATGTGCAAAAGGATGTCCAAATCAGCCAAATGGTTCGCGTAAAGGATTATAAGTACTATGTAAACGATTACAGCAGGGTTTTTTGTCACATTTTTAACTTAAATTCACCCAAGTTCGTGTGATGACCCTGTGTGCAACCCCTGGACATCATGTGGTTCGCCAAGCATCACATCTAGCCCTACACACACACACCTACACCAAAACCCCCGAACTCGTCTTCGGAAACACACAATACGCCCTGTGGTCCCCACGTTACCACATGTGGTTCCTTATGTGCAAAAGGATGTCCAAATCAGCCAAATGGTTCGCGTAAACCATTACAAGTACTATGTAAACGATTACAGCAGGGTTTTTTGTCACATTTTTCACTTAAATTCACCCAAGTTCGTGTGATGACCCTGTGTGCAACCCCTGGACATCATGTGGTTTGCCAAGCATCACCTTCAGCCCTATACACACACACCTACACCAAAAACCCCCCAACTCGTCTTCGGAAACACACAATATGCCCTGTGGTCCCCCACGTTACCACAGGTGGTTCCTTATGTGCAAAAGGATGTCCAAATCAGCCAAATGGTTCACGTAAACGATTACAAGTACTATGTAAACTATTACAGCAGGGTTTTTTGTCACATTTTTCACTTAAATTCACCCAAGTGCGTGTGATGACCCTGTGTGCAACCCCTGGACATCATGTGGTTTGCCAAGCATCACATCCAGACCTACGCACACACTCCCACACCAAAAACCCCCCAACTCGTCTTCGGAAACACACAATATGCCCTGTGGTCCCCCATGTTACCCCAGGTGGTTCCTTATGTGCAAAAGGATGTCCAAATCAGCCAAATGGTTCGCGTAAACGATTACAAGTACTACGTAAACGATTATAGCATGGTTTTTTATCACATTTTTCACTTAACTTCACCCAAGTTCGTGTGATGACCCTATGTGCAACCCCTGGAAATCATGTGGTTTGCCAAGCATCACATCCAGCCCTACACACACACACCTACACCAAAAACCCCCCCAACTCGTCTTCGGAAACACACAATATGCCCTGTGGTCCCCCACGTTACCACAGGTGGTTCCTTATGTGCAAAAGGATGTCCAAATCAGCCAAATGGTTCGCGTAAACGATTACAAGTACTACGTAAACGATTATAGCATGGTTTTTTATCACATTTTTCACTTAACTTCACCCAAGTTCGTGTGATGACCCTGTGTGCAACCCCTGCAAATCATGTGGTTTGCCAAGCATCACATCCAGCCCTACACACACACCTACACCGAAAACCCCCCAACTCGTCTTCGAAAACATACAATATGCCCTGTGGTCCCCCACGTTACCACAGGTGGTTCCTTATGTGCAAAAGGATGTCCAAATCAGCCAAACGGTTCGCGTCAACGATTACAAGTACTATGTAAACGATTACAGTAGGATTTTTTGTCACATTTTTCACTTAAATTCACCCAAGTTCGTGTGATGACCCTGTGTGCAACCCCTGGACATCATGTGGTTTGCCAAGCATCACATCCAGCCCTACAGACACACACCTACACCAAAAACCCCCCAACTCGTCTTCGGAAACACACAATATGCCCTGTGGTCCCCCACGTTACCACAGGTGGTTCCTTATGTGCAAAAGGATGTCCAAATCAGCCAAATGGTCCGCGTAAACGATTACAAGTACTATGTAAACGATTACAGCATGGTTTTTTGTCACAATTTTCACTTAACTTCACCCAACTTCGTGTGATGACCCTGTGTGCAACCCCTGGACATCATGTGGTTTGCCAAGCATCACATTCAGCCCTACACACACACACCTACACCAAAAACCCCCCCAACTCGTCTTCGGAAACACACAATATGCCCTGTGGTCCCCTACGTTACCACAGGTGGTTCCTTATGTGCAAAAGGATGTTCAAATCAGCCCAATGGTTCGCGTAAACGATTACAAGTACTATGTAAACGATTATAGCATGGTTTTTTGTCACATTTTTCGCTTAACTTCACCCAAGTTCGTGTGATGACCCTGTGTGCAACCCCTGGAAATCATGTGGTTTGCCAAGCATCACATCCAGCCCTACACACACACCTACACCGAAAACCCCCCAACTCGTCTTCGAAAACATACAATATGCCCTGTGGTCCCCCACGTTACCACAGGTGGTTCCTTATGTGCGAAAGGATGTCCAAATCAGCCAAACGGTTCGCGTCAACGATTACAAGTACTATGTAAACGATTACAGCAGGGTTTTTTGTCACATTTTTCACTTAAATTCACCCAAGTTCGTGTGATGACCCTGTGTGCAACCCCTGGACATCATGTGGTTTGCCAAGCATCACATCCAGCCCTACACACACACACCTACACCAAAAACCCCCCAACTCGTCTTCGGAAACACACAATATGCCCTGCGGTCCCCCACGTTACCACAGGTGGTTCCTTATGTGCAAAAGGATGTCCAAATCAGCCAAATGGTTCGCGTAAACGATTAGAAGTACTATGTAAACGATTACAGCAGGGTCTTTTGTCACATTTTTCACTTAAATTCACCCAAGTGCGTGTGATGACCCTGTGTGCAACCCCTGGACATCATGTGGTTTGCCAAGCATCACATCCAGACCTACACACACACACCTACACAAAAAACCCCCCAACTCGTCTTCGGAAACACACAATATGCCCTGTGGTCCCCCACGTTACCACAAGTGGTTCCTTATGCGTAAAAGGATGTCCAAATTAGCCACATGGTTTGCGTAAACGATTACATGTCCTATGTAAACAATTACAGCATGGTTTTTTGTCACATTTTTCACTTAAATTCACCCAAGTGTGTGTGATGACCCTGTGTGCAACCCCTGGACATCATGTGGTTTGCCAAGCATCACATCCAGCCCTACACACACACACCTACACCAAAAACCCCCCAACTCGTCTTCGGAAACACACAATATGCCCTGTGGTCCCCCACGTTACCACAGGTGGTTCCTTATGTGCAAAATGATGTCCAAATCAGCCAAACGGTTCGCGTAAACGATTACAAGTACTATGTAAACGATAACAGCAGGGTTTTTTGTCACATTTTTCAATTAAATTCACCCAAGTGCGTGTGATGACCCTGTGTGCAACCCCTGGACATCATGTGGTTTGCCAAGCATCACATCCAGACCTACACACACACACCTACACCAAAAACCCCCCAACTCGTCTTCGGAAACACACAATATTCCCTGTGGTCCCCCACGTTACCACAGGTTGTTCCTTATGTGCAAAAGGATGTCCAAATCAGCCAAATGGTTCGCGTAAACGATTACAAGTACTACGTAAACGATTATAGCATGGTTTTTTATCACATTTTTCACTTAACTTCACCCAAGTTCGTGTGATGACCCTGTGTGCAACCCCTGCAAATCATGTGGTTTGCCAAGCATCACATCCAGCCCTACACACACACCTACACCGAAAACCCCCCAACTCGTCTTCGAAAACATACAATATGCCCTGTGGTCCCCCACGTTACCACAGGTGGTTCCTTATGTGCAAAAGGATGTCCAAATCAGCCAAACGGTTCGCGTCAACGATTACAAGTACTATGTAAACGATTACAGCAGGGTTTTTTGTCACATTTTTCACTTAAATTCACCCAAGTTCGTGTGATGACCCTGTGTGCAACCCCTGGACATCATGTGGTTTGCCAAGCATCACATCCAGCCCTACAGACACACACCTACACCAAAAACCCCCCAACTCGTCTTCGGAAACACACAATATGCCCTGTGGTCCCCCACGTTACCACAGGTGGTTCCTTATGTGCAAAAGGATGTCCAAATCAGCCAAATGGTTCGCGTAAACGATTACAAGTACTATGTAAACGATTACAGCATGGTTTTTTGTCACATTTTTCACTTAACTTCACCCAAGTTCGTGTGATGACCCTGGGTGCAACCCCTGGACATCATGTGGTTTGCCAAGCATCACATTCAGCCCTACACACACACACACCTACACCAAAAACCCCCCCAACTCGTCTTCGGAAACACACAATATGCCCTGTGGTCCCCTACGTTACCACAGGTGGTTCCTTATGTGCAAAAGGATGTCCAAATCAGCCAAATGGTTCGCGTAAACGATTACAAGTACTATGTAAACGATTATAGCATGGTTTTTTGTCACATTTTTCGCTTAACTTCACCCAAGTTCGTGTGATGACCCTGTGTGCAACCCCTGGAAATCATGTGGTTTGCCAAGCATCACATCCAGCCCTACACACACACCTACACCGAAAACCCCCCAACTCGTCTTCGAAAACATACAATATGCCCTGTGGTCCCCCACGTTACCACAGGTGGTTCCTTATGTGCGAAAGGATGTCCAAATCAGCCAAACGGTTCGCGTCAACGATTACAAGTACTATGTAAACGATTACAGCAAGGTTTTTTGTCACATTTTTCACTTAAATTCACCCAAGTTCGTGTGATGACCCTGTTTGCAACCCCTGGACATCATGTGGTTTGCCAAGCATCACATCCAGCCCTACACACACACACCTACACCAAAAACCCCCCAACTCGTCTTCGGAAACACAGAATATGCCCTATGGTCCCCCACGTTACCACAGGTGGTTCCTTATGTGCAAAAGGATGTCCAAATCAGCCAAATGGTTCGCGTAAACGATTACAAGTACTATGTAAACGATTACAGCAGGGTCTTTTGTCACATTTTTCACTTAAATTCACCCAAGTGCGTGTGATGACCCTGTGTGCAACCCCTGGACATCATGTGGTTTGCCAAGCATCACATCCAGACCTACACACACACACCTACACAAAAAACCCCCCAACTCGTCTTCGGAAACACACAATATGCCCTGTGGTCCCCCACGTTACCACAAGTGGTTCCTTATGCGTAAAAGGATGTCCAAATTAGCCACATGGTTTGCGTAAACGATTACATGTCCTATGTAAACAATTACAGCATGGTTTTTTGTCACATTTTTCACTTAAATTCACCCAAGTGTGTGTGATGACTCTGTGTGCAACCCCTGGACATCATGTGGTTTGCCAAGCATCACATCCAGCCCTACACACACACACCTACACCAAAAACCCCCCAACTCGTCTTCGGAAACACACAATATGCCCTGTGGTCCCCCACGTTACCACAGGTGGTTCCTTATGTGCAAAATGATGTCCAAATCAACCAAACGGTTCGCGTAAACGATTACAAGTACTATGTAAACGATAACAGCAGGGTTTTTTGTCACATTTTTCAATTAAATTCACCCAAGTGCGTGTGATGACCCTGTGTGCAACCCCTGGACATCATGTGGTTTGCCAAGCATCACATCCAGACCTACACACACACACCTACACCAAAAACCCCCCAACTCGTCTTCGGAAACACACAATATGCCCTGTGGTCCGCCACGTTACCACAAGTGGTTCCTTATGCGTAAAAGGATGTCCAAATCAGCCACATGGTTCGCGTAAACGATTACATGTCCTATGTAAACGATTACAGCATGGTTTTTTGTCACATTTTTCACTTAAATTCACCCAAGTGTGTGTGATGACCCTGTGTGCAACCCCTGGACATCATGTGGTTTGCCAAGCATCACATCAAGACCTACACACACACACCTACACCAAAAACCCCCCCAACTCGTCTTCGGAAACACACAATATGCCCTGTGGTCCCCTACGTTACCACAGGTGGTTCCTTATGTGCAAAAGGATGTCCAAATCAGCCAAATGGTTCGCGTAAACGATTACAAGTACTATGTAAACGATTATAGCATGGTTTTTTGTCACATTTTTCGCTTAACTTCACCCAAGTTCCTGTGATGACCCTGTGTGCAACCCCTGGAAATCATGTGGTTTGCCAAGCATCACATCCAGCCCTACACACACACCTACACCGAAAACCCCCCAACTCGTCTTCGAAAACATACAATATGCCCTGTGGTCCCCCACGTTACCACAGCTGGTTCCTTATGTGCAAAAGGATGTCCAAATCAGCCAAACGATTCGCGTAAACGATTAGAAGTACTATGTAAACGATTACAGCAGGGTTTTTTTGTCACATTTTTCACTTAAATTCACCCAAGTTCGTGTGATGACCCTGTGTGCAACCCTGGACATCATGTGGTTTGCCAAGCATCACATCCAGCCCTACACACACACACCTACACCAAAAACCCCCCAACTCGTCTTCGGAAACACACAATATGCCCTGTGGTCCCCCACGTTACCACAGGTGGTTCCTTATGTGCAAAAGGATGTCCAAATCAGCCAAATGGTTCGCGTAAACGATTACAAGTACTATGTAAACGATTATAGCATGGTTTTTTGTCACATTTTTCACTTAACTTCACCCAAGTTCGTGTGATGACCCTGTGTGCAACCCCTGCAAATCATGTGGTTTGCCAAGCATCACATCCAGCCCTACACACACACCTATACCGAAAACCCCCCAACTCGTCTTCGAAAACAGACAATATGCCCTGTGGTCCCCCACGTTACCACAGGTGGTTCCTTATGTGCAAAAGGATGTCCAAATCAGCCAAACGGTTCGCGTCAACGATTACAAGTACTATGTAAACGATTACAGCAGGGTTTTTTGTCACATTTTTCACTTAAATTCACCCAAGTTCGTGTGATGACCCTGTGTGCAACCCCTGGACATCATGTGGTTTGCCAAGCATCACATCCAGCCCTACACACACACACCTACACCAAGAACCCCCCAACTCGTCTTCGGAAACACACAATATGCCCTGTGGTCCCCCACGTTACCACAGGTGGTTCCTTATGTGCAGAAGGATGTCCAAATCAGCCAAATGGTTCGCGTAAACGATTACAAGTACTATGTAAACGGTTACAGCATGGTTTTTTGTCACATTTTTCACTTAACTTCACCCAAGTTCGTGTGATGACCCTGTGTGCAACCCCTGGAAATCATGTGGTTTGCCAAGCATCACATCCAGCCCTACACACACACCTACACCGAAAACCCCCCAACTCGTCTTCGAAAACATACAATATGCCCTGTGGTCCCCCACGTTACCACAGGTGGTTCCTTATGTGCAAAAGGATGTCCAAATCAGCCAAACGGTTCGCGTAAACGATTAGAAGTCCTATGTAAACGATTACAGCAGGGTTTTTTGTCACATTTTTCACTTAAATTCACCCAAGTTCGTGTGATGACCCTGTGTGCAACCCTGGACATCATGTGGTTTGCCAAGCATCACATCCAGCCCTACACACACACACCTACACCAAAAACCCCCCAACTCGTCTTCGGAAACACACAATATGCCCGGTGGTCCCCCACGTTACCACAGGTGGTTCCTTATGTGCAAAAGGATGTCCAAATCAGCCAAATGGTTCGCGTAAACGATTACAAGTACTATGTAAACGATTATAGCATGGTTTTTTGTCACATTTTTCACTTAACTTCACCCAAGTTCGTGTGATGACCCTGTGTGCAACCCCTGCAAATCATGTGGTTTGCCAAGCATCACATCCAGCCCTACACACACACCTATACCGAAAACCCCCCAACTCGTCTTCGAAAACATACAATATGCCCTGTGGTCCCCCACGTTACCACAGGTGGTTCCTTATGTGCAAAAGGATGTCCAAATCAGCCAAACGGTTCGCGTCAACGATTACAAGTACTATGTAAACGATTACAGCAGGGTTTTTTGTCACATTTTTCACTTAAATTCACCCAAGTTCGTGTGATGACCCTGTGTGCAACCCCTGGACATCATGTGGTTTGCCAAGCATCACATCCAGCCCTACACACACACACCTACACCAAAAACCCCCCAACTCGTCTTCGGAAACACACAATATGCCCTGTGGTCCCCCACGTTACCACAGGTGGTTCCTTATGTGCAAAAGGATGTCCAAATCAGCCAAATGGTTCGCGTAAACGATTACAAGTACTATGTAAACGGTTACAGCATGGTTTTTTGTCACATTTTTCACTTAACTTCACCCAAGTTCGTGTGATGACCCTGTGTGCAACCCCTGGACATCATGTGGTTTGCCAAGCATCACATCCAGCCCTACACACACACCTACACCGAAAACCCCCCAACTCGTCTTCGAAAACATACAATATGCCCTGTGGTCCCCCACGTTACCACAGGTGGTTCCTTATGTGCAAAAGGATGTCCAAATCAGCCAAACGGTTCGCGTAAACGATTAGAAGTCCTATGTAAACGATTACAGCAGGGTTTTTTGTCACATTTTTCACTTAAATTCACCCAAGTTCGTGTGATGACCCTGTGTGCAACCCTGGACATCATGTGGTTTGCCAAGCATCACATCCAGCCCTACACACACACACCTACACCAAAAACCCCCCAACTCGTCTTCGGAAACACACAATATGCCCTGTGGTCCCCCACGTTACCACAGGTGGTTCCTTATGTGCAAAAGGATGTTCAAATCAGCCAAATGGTTCGCGTAAACGACTACAAGTACTATGTAAACGATTATAGCATGGTTTTTTGTCACATTTTTCACTTAACTTCACCCAAGTTCGTGTGATGACCCTGTGTGCAACCCCTGCAAATCATGTGGTTTGCCAAGCATCACATCCAGCCCTACACACACACCTATACCGAAAACCCCCCAACTCGTCTTCGAAAACATACAATATGCCCTGTGGTCCCCCACGTTACCACAGGTGGTTCCTTATGTGCAAAAGGATGTCCAAATCAGCCAAACGGTTCGCGTAAACGATTACAAGTACTATGTAAACGATTACAGCAGGGTTTTTTGTCACATTTTTCACTTAAATTCACCCAAGTTCGTGTGATGACCCTGTGTGCAACCCCTGGACATCATGTGGTTTGCCAAGCATCACATCCAGCCCTACACACACACACCTACACCAAAAACCCCCCAACTCGTCTTCGGAAACACACAATATGCCCTGTGGTCCCCCACGTTACCACAGGTGGTTCCTTATGTGCAAAAGGATGTCCAAATCAGCCAAATGGTTCGCGTAAACGATTACAAGTACTATGTAAACGGTTACAGCATGGTTTTTTGTCACATTTTTCACTTAACTTCACCCAAGTTCGTGTGATGACCCTGTGTGCAACCCCTGGAAATCATGTGGTTTGCCAAGCATCACATCCAGCCCTACACACACACCTACACCGAAAACCCCCCAACTCGTCTTCGAAAACATACAATATGCCCTGTGGTCCCCCACGTTACCACAGGTGGTTCCTTATGTGCAAAAGGATGTCCAAATCAGCCAAATGGTTCGCGTAAACGATTACAAGTACTATGTAAACGATTACAGCAGGGTTTTTTGTCACATTTTTCACCTAAATTCACCCAAGTGCGTGTGATGACCCTGTGTGCAACCCCTGGACATCATGTGGTTTGCCAAGCATCACATCCAGACCTACACACACACACCTACACCAAAAACCCCCCAACTCGTTTTCGGAAACACACAATATGCCCTGTGGTCCCCCACGTTACCACAAGTGGTTCCTTATGCGTAAAAGGATGTCCAAATCAGCCACATGGTTCGCGTAAACGATTACATGTCCTATGTAAACGATTACAGCATGGTTTTTTGTCACATTTTTCACTTAAATTCACCCAAGTATGTGTGATGACCCTGTGTGCAACCCCTGGACATCATGTGGTTTGCCAAGCATCACATCCAGACCTACAAACACACACCTACACCAAAAACCCCCCCAACTCGTCTTCGGAAACACACAATATTCCCTGTGGTCCCCCACGTTACCACAGGTGGTTCCTTATGTGCAAAAGGATGTCCAAATCAGCCAAATGGTTCGCGTAAACGATTACAAGTACTACGTAAACGATTATAGCATATTTTTTTGTCACATTTTTCACTTAACTTCACCCAAGTTCGTGTGATGACCCTGTGTGCAACCCCTGGAAATCATGTGGTTTGCCAAGCATCACATCCAGCCCTACACACACACCTACACCAAAAACCCCCCAACTCGTCTTCGAAAACATACAATATGCCCTGTGGTCCCCCACGTTACCACAGGTGGTTCCTTATGTGCAAAAGGATGTCCAAATCAGCCAAACGGTTCGCGTAAACGATTACAAGTACTATGTAAACGATTACAGCAAGGTTTTTTGTCACATTTTTCACTTAAATTCACCCAAGTTCGTGTGATGACCCTGTGTGCAACCCCTGGACATCATGTGGTTTGCCAAGCATCACATCCAGCCCTACACACACACACCTACACCAAAAACCCCCCAACTCGTCTTCGGAAACACACAATATGCCCTGTGGTCCCCCACGTTACCACAGGTGGTTCCTTATGTGCAAAAGGATGTCCAAATCAGCCAAATGGTTCGCGTAAACGATTACAAGTACTATGTAAACGATTACAGCAGGGTTTTTTGTCACATTTTTCACTTAACTTCACCCAAGTTGGTGTGATGACCCTGTGTGCAACCCCTGGACATCATGTGGTTTGCCAAGCATCACATCCAGCCCTACACACACACACCTACACCAAAAACCCCCCAACTCGTCTTCGGAAACATACAATATGCCCTGTGGTCCCCCACGTTACCACAGGTGGTTCCTTATGTGCAAAAGGATGTCCAAATCAGCCAAATGGTTCGCGTAAACGATTACAAGTACTATGTAAACGATTACAGCAGGGTTTTTTGTCACATTTTTCACTTAACTTCACCCAAGTTGGTGTGATGACCCTGTGTGCAACCCCTGGACATCATGTGGTTTGCCAAGCATCACATCCAGCCCTACACACACACACCTACACCAAAAACCCCCCAACTCGTCTTCGGAAACATACAATATGCCCTGTGGTCCCCCACGTTACCACAGGTGGTTCCTTATGTGCAAAAGGATGTCCAAATCAGCCAAATGGTTCGCGTAAACGATTACAAGTACTATGTGAACGATTACAGCAGGGTTTTTTGTCACATTTTTCACTTAACTTCACCCAAGTTCGTGTGATGACCCTGTGTGCAACCCCTGGACATCATGTGGTTTGCCAAGCATCACATCCAGCCCTACACACACACACCTACACCAAAAACCCCCCAACTCGTCTTCGGAAACACACAATATGCCCTGTGGTCCCCCACGTTACCACAGGTGGTTCCTTATGTGCAAAAGGATGTCCAAATCAGCCAAACGGTTCGCGTAAACGATTACAAGTACTATTTT